>OX422215.1:678902512-679310012 GCA_949130495.1 Sambucus nigra
GTTTGTAAATCACCTACAAGCTCTTCTAATTTCGTAGAGGCTAAAGTGGGTAAAGAATTTAAAACGGTCACTTTAGGAATAAATCTATCGGGTAGGGACCTCAAAATTTTCTTTACAACACGGTCGTCAGGTATTTTCTCTCCCAAGTTAAAGGATGAATTAACAATATCAGAAAGTCTAGCATAAAATTTATCAAAAGTTTCTTTTTCATCCATTTTGATAGTTTCAAATTGAGTGGTGAGGTTTTGAAGTTTTGAAGCTTTAACGACACTAGTTCCTTCATGAGTTAATTATAAAATATCCCAAGCTTCTTTAGCGGTTTGACACGTCATAATACGTCGAAATTCATCCGGTGCGACAGCGCTAAATAAGGCATTTAAACCTCGGGAATCAAAGTTAGCAAGTTTAAACTCATTTTCAGTCCATCTATCGGCGGGTTTGATAACACGTTCATTTTCAACTAAGTAAGTTGGTGGGGAGTACCCGGTAACAACAGACATCCAAACTCTCTCGTCGATAGATTTTAGTGCCGATCTCATTCGCGTAGTTTGAACCATCGAAAATAGGAAATTTTGAAAATGGGGAAAAATCCATTTTAGCCAAAAAATTATTTAAAAAATCGTTAACGAAATAATTTATCGCTTTGGCTCTGATACCAATTTGAAAGCGTAAGAAAATTTCCTTTTGTATATAAAATTCAATGGATGATGCGGAAGCGTTGAAAGATGATGGTTCAACAACAATAAAACAAAACAAATTTTGGTTTAATTGAACAAGATTAAATCAATTCATTAATCCAAGTCCTAGAATTTGCCTAAGTCATAATTTTCAATTATCCAAAGTTAGGCGAAACCAATTTTAGCAACTGACTTGAATAAACCAAATTTACCCAAAATTTAATTTAGTCCCAAATTAAATGAGTGTGATAATTAAACCAAATTTTATCTCGAATTAAACCTAAAGCATGGATTCTAAATAATTGTGCAAGATAAAATAAACAATATCACACTACGCCGCGATGTACGAGGAAAAACCCAAGACGGGAAAAAACCTCGGACGGCCCTAGCCACAAGTCCACTAGATACGAAATTATACAATTACAAGACAAAAGACTTACATCCTCGACTCGAACCCTCTCAAGCCTTGTTTCTCCTTCTTGTAGAAACCTCTTCCTAGCGGACAACCACGGAGCTCCACCGCGATCTCGGAATCCATCGATAAGACTTTGTATGGTCACCGTCACCCAAGCTTGGAGCCTTTCTCCAAGTGAGTAATACCTCAACAAACTTCTTCTTCTTTGTGATGGGATGTAGAAGGAAACCCGAAACGTCTCTTTTTCAATTCGGTAGAGAAAACCGGTGCCAAAACTCCAAGTAAAGATATGTATATAGAACTTGGATAAACAACTATTGGGTGTACATACTAGAGTGTGTAGGATTTTTCATTAAAGAATAACACTCAAAACTTGATCTTTTTCCTTAAACAAATTTTCTATCAAAACACTCTCTAGGAGTTTGTATGGTATGAAAAAGATGATTTGGAAAATGTCATTCCCGCACATTATTAAGTCTGAAAAAGTTGGTTAAAAACCAAGTGGGGAAAGTGGGTAAAAACTGCCAAAAACTGCTCAAAACTGTTCCCGCCTGGCATTCTCGTTCGAACGACATTGACACTCGTTCGAACGAGACTTCTAACGAGCGACCAGTCTGGGCTCGTTAGAAACTCGTTAGATACCTCGTTAGAACGAACAAACTCGTTCGAACGACATACCAGATTAGGTTCGTTGGCAGTCTCGTTCGAACGAAACCTCGTTAGAACGAAAAAACTCGTTCGAACGAGATTTCGAACGACTTCCAGAAATTTTTCTAAAATTCTATTTTGGCCCAGAAACTTTATATACGTTGAATTAAAGTTCCAATTAAATTATTCTGAAAGTAAAACATGGTTTTTATTAAACCTAACACCCAAATAAATTTTGTTCCAAGCTCCTATATAAATATAATTACATTCATACCTTGGGAGCATGGAACCTTAGTTGATGACGTAGAAACGAGGCACGCAAACCGGCATTTTGATGAAGCTTTAAATTCTTTGCCGCTACGTCTTCAATACATACTTCATAGGCTTGAGAATATTACAATTAAATACTATCCTATGAATAAATGTTTTTGTCCGGAATTGAGCCAAAACTACATATGGACTCAATTGGAAATTTGTGTCCTTACAAACTATAAAAACGATGGAATAGTACAATGTCACCTAGTACGTGGGTCGATCTAATATGCAATACAGTAATGGGTATGGGTTACGTTGCTTTACTGTACGCGGTGTGTTGGGGGTCGGCTTAATTGTTTCACAAGATATGATTATAGTGCTAAAAGGACCCCAACAAGAGTTCAATAACAATGTTTGTAGTGTATAATATCTACATTCTATGATATATTAATAAGATATACGAACCATTCTTGTATTATATTAGTTGAGAAGTCATTTTTCTTCTCATTTATTATGTTATTATAGTCCAAGGATCCATTATTATCAATAATAGATAAAATCATCAATGTTAAATTAGAAATGCCACATTTAGAGATCCGAGTCGTGAACAAACCATGTTTCGGGTAGTGACCTCTCTCTAGTTATTTACAATAAGGGAAACATAATTTTGGTTAAAGGCCTTTTTCTCAAATGTCCTCCTCCCCTTCTCTATCCCGAGACATCACTTTCCAACTAAGTGCTCTATGCCAAAGCCACGACTATTCATCTCCATAAACAATAAAGTCCCTCCTATTTAAAAGGTATCCAGTCAATTGCGATGAAATCACAGCATTAGTTAGGAAAGCCACTCCTAACCATGAATCCCTGAAATCTGTATTTGAATGAAAATCTAAAAAATTGCAGTGTAAGAGGGGGTGGTTAATGTTTTTTGTCATCCACTTTGCATGAGATATACCATGATGGCGAAATAAGGGGGCTTGGTCTCTTCTGTTGGATCAACTCACAAGTGTTCATAGTTTTGAGGGCCATCACCAATGCAAATATGTGAACTTATGAAGAAATCCCTATATTCAATATCATTCTATAAGGTTCTTTTTGATAAAAAAAATATCATTCTGCAAGGCTAAAAATAATGGGAAGGGGCATCACAAGAGAACATCCTAGACCCAAATCGTTTTTATCAGTCTTATCTTTAATGAAAGGATACCCCTCAACTAAGTCAAGGGGAGAGACAAGTTCTTCTAATTATGTATCATTAAGATTACTTTTGTATATGTGATTCCCTAAAGTATGACAAAGCGGAATTCCAAACCAAAGAATGGATGTGAGCATGACGAGTTGATAGAAAAGGTTAAGTTTTAGAGGTTAAGCACACAAGGTGTTCTGCCCAATTCAGTGATCATCCCAAGTGCTGAATTTCCCACCTCCCCTATATTGTTAATGGATCTTTTCAATGAATAAGTCCAAATTTTGAGAAAAAAACTTCAATGGTCATTGGGAAGAACACTTTACCATGACCTTGAAATTATGTCCAATGGGAAGAATTCCATTATTATTTCTAGTCACAGGCTCCCAAAGAGGTCTTGTTCTATAGTATGTTGCCACAATCTTTACCCATTCGTATCTTGTTCACCACAACGTCTTATTTTAAAGATTTAGGGGTGGCCATGGGCCGGGCCTATAAAACATTGAGTTGTCCCATGCCCGCCCAGGTCCGTTGCTCAGGCCCGAACACAATTTTTTTTTATAAATTTTATTTTTTAGCAAACTTATTACCTAAAATTAGAAAATTAATTTTATAATGTACTCTCAAGACTAAGAGTAAATAAATCCTCGAATTGATATTTTTAAATGTTCCCTATTTATATTCTTTTTTATAACTTTTAACTTAAAGGAATACAAACTAAACTACTATATATATATATATATATATATAATTCTTGAGCCTCGGGCCGGGCCAAGCTTAAGCGGGCCTAAGAATACTTGCCCAGACCAGTCCAAAAAAAATTAGGCCTATAATATTTTTTCAAGACCGGTTCTCATCCCTTTTTATCTTACCCAAGCCCTATTTTTTTGGGGGGCTGACTGGGCAGACTTCGCGAGCCTATGTCCACCCTTACAAAGAAATATGGGAGTACCGTCTATTTACATGAATTTCATAATTGTATCTTGTTTGCCCTTATAATTCTCCTCCGCTCTACTCGTGGCTAATTTTGTCTGCAAAGGTTAAACTTTCCTCAAAAGGCAAGGCTCTTGCACAATCTTTAGTTAGTTTTTTTGCCTTAAGAAAAAAGATGGTCCAAGTTACTTATCAAAAAGAATAAATATGGTCCAAGTATCTTTCATGATACAAATTTACTCATTATTACTGCCTCAACATTTCATAGCTGTCATTTGATTGGCATGGTTAGAATCTCTATTACCTTCACATCACTACTATGGTGGCTTTCTTTTCATCTTTTTAGATAATCCTACCCTGAAGAGAATTAACAAGTAAACTTTTTTTTCCTCCCAATTAACAGTGAAATAACCCATTAGAGCTTCGACCCGCAAGCTCTCACTATTTGTCTCAGGCTCGGAGCCCCTATAAAGCCTTGTTCCTAGTTATGTGTTGTGTAGGCAGTCCGTAAGGCTCATGCATATTTATATTTCACTATGGTGTTGATTGGTATCTTTTTTCGTTTCTTTTTGTTTTTGTCGGGGACTATTGGGTATGTCCAGCTTCCATAAATGTGTTGTTTCATTTTGGAGGATCTCGCTTCTTTTGTTGTATTATTAGTCTTCCTCGTAGTCATTGTTTTTGTAAAACAAATTTCACTGACTATGATCTAATATCTCTTTCTCTCTCCCCCACCTCCCCCCGCACACATATTGCATAAATGAAAGTCAATAAATTGGTGAAAACAAAAAAGTAGTGGCATAGGACCTTGCTTATCTTTTTGGTAGATTTTATACGGTTCAAAAATTTATATATAATAATTATTGGAGTGACTCTATTGCCAAATTTTCATTACTGCAGGCTGTTCCATCCTTTCCCAGTTCATTTTTGTACCTTTTCTCGGGAATGGATAACCTCCGCTGCTTGATTCCATGTGCAATTGACTAGGTTTGTTGATAAAAATATTCATTTCTCTGTGTCAATTATACTTATTATTGATCATGTTACTTGATGATTATATCACAAGTATTGATTGGTAAAGTACCTAGAGCAAAATCGTTTTATAAACGGATAGACTTAACATGATTGCTTATCTTATTAATAAACAAGATCTCTTTTTTATAGTATGCTTTAATTTTTTAATAAAAACTGTCATACCAGAGTGATAGAAGTGCTGACACGACATTTAGTGGGAGGAACAGTCAAGGGTTAGATCCTTACTGCTAATAATAATGAAAAGGCTAAACATAGGATTTTTACAAAACGTGGAGATCTGTAATAAGCGTAAAAGTATTTCGATGTCAAGAATAAAAATATTTAAGCATCATTAGTACTCATGAACAGTAATAATAATTCATAAAAGGAGATCTACCCTTCCATTGTTCAGCTTATATAATTATTTGATTGCAAGAAATTCAAGTTTTCATTTTAGGAAGAATAAGCAACACACTATAAAACTAGATTTTTGAGACGGTTAAGGCTAGATATTTAGTTCCCTTTTCTAGTGTGAACATGGGAGTTTTTTAGATTTTATTTTATTTTACATTCATTGTTATAAAGGTAGATGGGTCTCACCGTCCAACATGGTTCAAAGTTTCGGTATCGGCCACTCGATTTTCAATTATGTCGCGGTATCGGTCACAGTATCGGGCGATACACAAAGATACACTATTTAAAGTGCGCAAAAAAATTCAAAAAAAATCTGGAATTTTAAAAAAAATACAATTATCAATGTGGACCAATCAGAAAAGTTTAAAACTATCATTTAATATGCATAACATTGTACGATTTATTATATTGACGTGCTGCGAATTTGCCAGATTTAATGTTCTATAATAAATCAATGTTTTTTTCACGGAGGATACAAATATTATATTTTTACAAAAAAAACAAATGTTACTTTTTTAGTAAGTGGATAATTTTTTTTTACAAAGAGGATACAACTATTATATTCTTAGTATTATTTTTAGTAAGATGATACAAATGTGTTTTGTAAGTATGTTATATTTTTCTAAAAAGGAGAGAAATGTTTCTTTTTTAGTATTGTTAGTTTTTTACAAAGATGATACAAATAGTGATTTTGACAAAACTCTACATTTTTTTTACAATCGTTTTTTACAAAAAGGATGCAAATGTTATTTTCTTACAAAAAATGATGCAAATGTTATTTTTTTATGAAAGGAATGTAAATGTTTTTTTTTGGCTGGTTGCAAAAGTTTTTTTTTTAAATTGATGGAAATGTTATTTTTTTACAAAGAGGATGCAAATATTTTTTTTTACTTGTGTTGCAAATGTTATTTTTACATAAAGGATGTAAATATTACTTTTACAAAGGTTTAGAGGATACAAATATTATTTTTACAATAATTACAGTTGTATATTTGTTTGTAAAAGAATAACATTTACGTTTTTTTATAAATAATAACATATTAAAATATAACATTGGGAACATTATTATAAAAAATAATAACAAATAACATTTGGATCATTTGCATTCTTTAAAAAAAACTGGCACATATACAACACACTAAATTAAATCCACAGGATGACCAAATAACCCACACACCCAAAAAACCAAGCTTACCAACACAACACGGGAGAGAGAGAGAGAGTGAGTGAGTGAGAGAGAGAGAGAGAGAGAGATTGATTCTTAGTAACTTATACCATATGGGCTGATATATCACCGATATGGGTCGATACTATTATGATATCACCGATATGGGCCGATTCCATCGCGATATCGCCGATATGGGCCGATTCCATCGTGATATAGCCGATATGGGCCGATTCTATTATGATATCGTTGATATGGATCGATTATACTGCTATATCACTGATACTACCGAGAAATTATCAATATAATGTTGATTCACATCAATAATTGAAAACTCAACTCGTAACTCGGAATCGGATCGGTGGGCACCGATACCTAGTCAACTCGGTCGTATTCTCGCAGTATCGACCTTGACTTTGAACCATGCGGTCCAACCTTGTAAAAGAAAGAAGATGGTGTTTGTTGTAGATGCTTTCACGAGTGTGGAACTGGTGGTGAAATGTGTATTTTCGGTGAGATTTTAGGTTAAACATAGCATTTTTACAAAACGTGGAGATGTGTTGTAGGCGTAAAAGTATTTCGGTGTCAAGAATAAAAATATTTAAGCATCATTAGTACTCATTAATAGTAATAATAATTCATAAAGGGAGATCCACCCTTCCATTGTTCAACTCATAGAATTATTTGATATCAAGACATTGAATTTTTCATTTTAGGAAGAATAAGCAACACACTATAAAACTAAATTTTTGAGACGATTAAGGTTAGATAGTTAGTTCCCTTTTCTAGTGTGAACATGGTAGTTTTTTTAGATTTTATTTTATTTTACATCCATTGTTGTAAAGGTAGATGGGTCTCACAGTCCAAGCTTGTAAACGAAAGAGGATGGTGTTTGTTGTAAATGCTTTCACGAGTGTGGGACTGGTGGTGAAATGTGTATTTCCGGCAAGGTCTAGTCCTTCAATGTGGAGAGGGGGGGGCAAAGGACTCTTGGAAATTCTCTAATTCGGTCGAAATCATATCTGCAATCGCAACAATCAAGAGTTGACCGACAATCCCCCTTGCTACTAGATCCAATTCATTGATGGAGGCTGACACGTTTTAAGAGTGAGCTTTTTTGATTGGTTGGAAGGGTGGGTAGGCCCTTATTAGAAACTTCGTTTAGCGATGAGTTGTTGTCTTGGGATAAGGAGCGTCCCATCCATTCCATATCTTTCGAAGTTTAGGAACTTACCCATCCACGGGACATCTTTCGCAGTAAGGGAACTCCTCCATTTTTAGGTTGACGAGAAACTTTTGTTTTTGAAAAAAGCATAAAGCTTGGTATTTTCGTAAAGAAGGTACAATCGATAAGGGACTTCAGTGACTCGCCCTAATCAGTAAGCGGGTGAGGGGAGAAGAAAGTGTTGTGTACTAATTGAAAGCCCGACCTTCGATCAAGAACTGAAATCACGAAAAGGGGTACAAAAACATTCTTTTGGATCATAAAGAACTTTGGTGTACTATATTTTGAACGAATCTATTTTCTTTTTTATATTTTCTACTCAACCACAACAACCTGGAGATGAAATAATTTTTTATTTTAAGTATGAGCTTCTCGGTTGGATAGATGATCTATTTTGGCTTGTTGCTCAAAATCCCATCGATGACCGAAGGTGTGTTGGATTCGGGCTTTTGGGTTACCTATTCATCTTTGGGGGATGAAGGTGTTCAAAACTAGTGGGGAGATGCGTGGGAGTCCATTAGTAGACAAAGAAATTGTAGCTCTAGTAGGCTAAAATCTTTGTGTTGGCCGTGGACGAGTGTATCTTCAAGGTTTTGATATGGGTAAAAGACACGACGCATTGTTCATTGCGTTAAACTGGTTTTTCGGTGCTAGTGGGAAGTAGAGTTGGAGTGAGAGAAGTTCTAGAGATGGGTTCAAGTGCTAGGGTGGAGGGGAGGGATATCTTGTACCACATTATTGACATTGATCGGGAGAAGGGTAGTCGATAGTTGGCAGACGAAGGGGGCATGCGGCGAGAACAAGAGATGTCTAATAGGTTGAAGTAGGGGTTTTGAATGTGTGGCTGCGAAGAAGAGATCGTACGATGGTTGGTAGGCCAGACAATGGGTAGCGTTAACAGCTAAATTTAACTCTCCATGGTTCACAATGAGAAACCTTAAAGGCTTAAAATATTATACAATACGATAGGCGAGAGGTAAACTTAGTTCTTAGTTACTTTGTCCCACATCCTCACTTTGCTTGGGGTGTGAATAAGAATCCTGCTCAAAAAACTCCCTGATAGCAAAACCCATTTGGCCGAATCATATTTCCCTGAGACGGGAAATTTCTTCTCATGGGAATGTAAACTAGTCCCATCCATAACTCATCTCATTGTGATAATTATGGGTTACTTGCCCTTCCTAGTGGTTATTTAATTACATTATGAATGACCTTCAGTTTCCTTTTGGTGGGAGCCGACATTAAAAGTAAGGGTGTTAGTTTAGTGTTCCTTTTAATGTGGAGGGCGTTAGTCCTTAAGGACCCATCTCTTCTCTTTTAAAGGAGGGAAGAATTTTTTTTATGAAAGGAGGCCTTTTCGTCAAGGGGCAGTGGCATGATTGATTATGTAAAGAAAGAAGACCGATGTTACCAAGCTTCAACACATTAGGGTCAAACTTTACTCCCAAGTCCAATTGGGTAAACGAACTTGACTTGATGCCCTCAGCGAGCGAAGGGGCGACTGGAGCCATTACACGTTGAAAGTGAAGATAGGGTTTTAGAAAGAGAAGGCCAATCGTTGGTTTGGTACTACACCTCTTGCTGAAACTGGTGGTGCGAATCCAATTTATTAATTTACTTTAAAGGATCTATGTTTGATAAAGTAGAATCAAGCGTGTTGTTTATATGTCGATTGGCAGCCATTGTTTCAACGTACTCGGGTAAGTTTTCAACCCTCTTTGTTGTTGGAGGAGGTTCTAATTTTTTTCGAGTAGGGTTGGCAAGGCAGATAGAGAAAAAATGAAACTTCTACCAATTGTGCAAATTCAATGTAGTAAGGCGCAAAATGAGAAATGACTAATTAGTAAGCCCTAGATGAAGTGCGAGGTGTGAAATTAAAGTATAATTCTTCCCATTTTTTCCCTTCCATCGATGTATTGGACATGTACGCGCTGGAGATAGGTTCGTGTGATCGGGGTGGTGTGGAGAGGATTGAAGACACGAAGATATGGAAAGTTGGGTCATGGCTAATATTAAAGGCTTTGGCAAGTTTTTAAGTGTGTTGTATGATAGACATGAACAGGAGGTGTTGATTTTGTGTAGAAAAGGGATGGGGGTAACTCTTCAAATGAAAATTATGAAAAGGAGAGAACTTAAGAAGCTACAGTGTTTTATTGATTACGATAGGAGAAAAAGGGGAAATGTCAGGAAGGGGTTGTCTCTGAACTTTAGGTCATTATGAAACATTTTAGCCTTTCTTTGGAATGCGAATGTGTACCAGCTAAAAGGGCCATTGTGAAAGCCTCATCCCAATTTAGAGGATCATTGTGGCGTGCTTGCAAGAGACTAAGGTCGAATGTATGTCGAGAAATGTTGCTAATTGTTTGTGGCGTTAACTATGGTGGATTGGTGTTGTTTATTTTCACGTGGATCATGGAGAAACATGGTCAGCTTGTGGGATACTACAATAGTGTAAGGGTTAAAGTTCCTTTAAGTCGGTCATACCATTTCATGCCTATTTAAGTGCTTGGAGGATGGTTTTTTTGTGGTGCTTGGGTGTATGGGCTCATCATATGAGTGAGACGAGTTTCGTTTCCTTCAGAGCTTAATGGTAATGTTGAGATGCAGGAATTTTAGAGTTTGTTGATGAGTTGGAGCTGGTTGAGTGAGGTGGGTCTAGCAATTGGGAAGTTTAGTAAAGTAAGGAGTTGGATGAGAAGGAGGGCTTGGTTACTTGATTAGGGGGTTAGGGGGAGTAATGATTGATGAGGGAGGAAAGCGAAAGTGGGGACGAAGATGGAAGATGAGGATATTAGGTAAGGATAAAAGTCGCGTGTTCTAAAGCTTAAGGGTGATGTGGCGTGTGTCCCATAGGGACGGGGGTCCCAGTTGGGGAGAGAGTGAGTTACCACTTTTTTCTGTTATATATGTTATTATCAATTAGGTTATTAGTTTTATTTTAAATTCCTTAATTAAAGTCCTTCAATATTAATGGGGGCTTGGTAGATTTTGCGTGGTTACATCATAGTAGTACAAAGTTATGATCATAGGCTTGTCCAACGCGTTGCCAAAGAAGTTTGACGCATGGAGAAGTCTGTCAATAACGAATAGGATCCAAGCTTTGGTAGCATCTGTCGCTTCACCAACCCCCGACCCCTCTGGCCACCAACACCAACAACCCGTCGTTGCTGACGGTGGTCACCATAGTTACCCAACCGCCGTCCAGCAATATGACTGCCCGCTCTCATGGGTCCATTGTATTTTGGTACTTCGTAGTTGCCTGAGCCAAAAGGGATCATCGATGCCATGATCCACCTGACACGCCGCATCCCATGACTGCCCGCTACCAAATCTACCTCTGTCCATTGTCATTGCGGCTCCCTAGACGAGTTACAACCAGTCTCGTTGGCTTACGACTAAACATATAACGCATTCCCATCATTCCTCCGGCCACCCTCAATCCCAACTATGATTGGTCCTCCTTCCCTCAGCCTTCCCTACCCCTTGCTCCACTCATATTTTCCCCAGCCATACCCCACTAGCTAATTTCTCTGATTTCTAGCGATAATATATATACGAAAAGTCTCCTGTAAGGACTCCTTATTGTGCAGACACCGATACATATCATTTTTTTTAAATAGTAAAAAAATGAATTTTTTGATGAAACTTCGTGGATATGATGTCCGCGGTTATAAGATCATCTCCAATTTTTTCATCAAAAAATTCAATAAAGAAATTCATTGAGATGAGGTAATATGTAAAAAATGGTATAAATATTCATTTTCAACCGTTGAAACGTTCGGTCGGCGCCAACCACTTTATTGATTGAATTTTTTATGAAACTTCATGGATATGATCTTCTCACTGTCGAGATCATATCGACGAAGTTTCATATAAAAATTCAATCAAAAAGTGAGTGATATGATCATCAACATTTCAACGGTCGAAAATGCATATTTATACCATTTTTTTACATATCACCTCATCTAAACAGTTTTTTTATTGAATTTTTTGATGAAAAAAATTGGAGATAATCTTCTTATCGTGGAGATCATATCCATGAACTTTCATCAAAAAATTCATTTTTTTACTATTTTAAAAAGATTGTATGTACCGAGGTCTACACCATAAGGATTCCTTAGAGGAGGGTCTCTCTCTCTCTCTCTCTCTATATATATATATATATATATATATATATATATATATATATATATATATATATATATATATATATATATATATATATATATAATATTTTGTTTCAAAAGTCCTCAGAAAAAAATAGGTTCTAAATAATAATTAATTTTTGAGAACTTTAATTTTCAATTTTCTGACCTGATTTTATGAGATTAATACCGACCTAATTTTCCCATAAAACAAAACTAATCATTTCTTCCCAAATTATTTGAATATTTCGCTCTTAAAATTTCCGACCGTTTAGGAAAATTGCCAAATTATGTAAAAAAATATCAATAATTTTATGAATAATTTTCTTTTGAATGTCAATATTGCCCAAAGTTCCGATTATCTAATCACCAGAATCAGAATTAGTAAAGAATATTCCAAAAACGTAAAATTTAAAAGGACTTTTAGGATGTAATCCATCTTGCGACGTTTTCTCGCTGATGAAGGGTTGTGTATACAATACAATTGTTGCATTCAACCAATATTTTCCCCATATTATTATCAACAAGGAGAAAAGGGGAAAATGAAATAGTTAAAAAGAGTTAAAATGAAATTACCACAACACTGATGTCCACATGACTGATATTAGTGTTAACACCAGCATAGAGAGGGGCAAAGCTTGCCCTTCGTCTTACCATTAACCATCACCGAAAAATTCATTGAAGTCAAACATCCCCTTATGAAAGTCCTTAGTTATTTAGGTTTATCAATTAGTTATTTATTAGATTTAGGTCTTACGTTAGTCTTTATTATAATTAAGGCCATTATTCACTAATTAATTCAATAATAATGAGAGTTTAGTTGATTTTGCGCGTTTACATCAGAGTGATGGATAAGAATTTTCATAAGGTAACCAACTCTCACCGAAGATTCAACCACGTCAGGAAAATTGTGATTGGGGAAACGAGTTTTTGAAGGAAAGAGACAGAAAGTGTGCCACTAAACTTGGAAGAGGAAGAGTGAAGGACTACTTCGGATGAGTTGGAGTTCAACCGTATTTTAAGGGAGGATAAAAAGCTGATAGAAGGGCCCATTTATAGAGGAGGAAGTTGTTCGTCTGTGGAAGTCAATGTGTGTAGACAAAGCTCCAGGAGAAGTTGGTACCATGGCGTTCTTCCAAAGATTGCTGGGCTATGGCGAGGGATGATATTAGACATTCTCTAGCACCTTTTAGCTCGTGGTGAGTGTTTGAGAGAAGCTTCAATGCTTCCTTCATTACTCTTGTTCTGAAGAAGCGGGTGGGGTGGATGTGAGGGTTTTCATGCCTATTTCTGCATTAGACATTAGTTTAGCGGGGAGCTAAGAAAAACTGATTGCTCCGCTCCCATTTTGTTAGGGTCATGGGTGGTATACAGATTTAAGATGCACTATGTAGTTCTAGTGGCTCATGAGTGTGTGGTTTCTAGGTTGAGGAGAAGTTCTTGACTATTTGTAAAGCGACACTAAAAAGGCCTTTATGACCGTTTGAATTTGGGTTTTTGACTTGTACATATTGAGTAGGATCGGATTTGTTAAATGGTGAAGATTGTGATTCAGAGATGCATTTACTATCAGATTTTGTGTTGGTGAACACAACACGCCAAAGGAGTTCTTTTTCCCAAGATGCTTTCTCTAGGGTGATTCCATCTCTCCACTCTTATTTACCACAATGATGAACACGAGAAATGGAGGCTAGGATGATTAACGATTTTTTGGTGGGGATCGGGATAATTCTCTGATGGAGATATCTTACCTTTTGTTTGTCAATGACCCCAGCATTTTCTATGTGGCCGAAGAGGAGCATGTGCAGAGATGGAGTGACTGTTAATGAGCTACATGTCATTGTAGGGAAGTGTGAGTTGATTTCAGTGGGAGTGGTCGCGAGGTGTGATCATTTAGTTTGTGATTGGGTGTAAAGTGGGGTTGCTGTCGTCCACCTATTTGGGGTTGCCATTGGAGTCTGAGTTTAGATCCAAGGCCATTTGGGATTTGGTTTCAGAGTGGGTTGAGAGGAGGGTTGTATGGTGAAGAGGAGCTATCAATCTACGGGTGATGTGATCGAGAGCACTTTGTGGAGCCTTCCTACTTATTATCTTTCAATTTTGTCGCTTCTTGCTTATGTTAGGCAAAGGCTTGATAAACTTATGTGAGACTTTCTTCGGAAGGGGAGTGATGAGAGTTTTTAGGTATACCTCGGTGAATTAGGAGAATGTGTGTAAACTGGTGAAAATGGGACTATTAAAAATCTAGCGTTTTAAAGTAAGGGTCGTTGGACATGTGGCTGTGGTGGTTTATGTTGAGAAGAGAAGCTTGTGAAGACGAGTGGTCGTTGCAAGGGTAGGCCTCATACATATGGTTTGAGGCTTTCGTACCAACCGCATTCCTTATTGTGGGAAGTAGAGCGGTAGGCAAGCACAGTAAAAGTTAATGTTGGGCTGCCCCATTTGTACTTTTTGTACATTGTCGAGGGTAGGGAACAAAAGGTGTTTCGATGGCATTGATACGATTCTGGTTAAGTTCGTTACATTTCTTAATTTACTAGAATATTTTTTTTTGATGAATTAGATAACTGAGCTAGTTTTCAAAAGTAGGTCATTTTCTTTCTATCTAGAAAAGCTATTAAACCATTTCTTTGAATTTTTCTTTTTCCTATTTTAAGTTTGTAGTGTTGCGTAATTCAATTGTATTATTTAATTTTATTGTTGCTACTTATGTATGTGTACGTGTCTATTAGTTCAGTTACTAAAGTATAAGATGCTTGGTGATATATTCTCTAAAGAAGTTAATAACACGGGTATCTACCTAATTGTCCTAAATTGATCTAGTTTTTGCAAGATGGATCATATTTTTTAAAAAAAACGTTATGCATTTTGTTGTAAAGTCCCCTTATTTTATTAGTAAAAAATATCATTTTGTCACAAATATGTCACTAATGGGTCTTTTTAGCAAACTATTGTTTGGGATCAATGTTATATCCCCACTCCGAGTTATGTGTTCCACATTTTAATGTACTTTAGTGTCTTACAATTTTTGCGTCCCACATCCGTTCTGAAGAGAAGAAGAGAATAATAAAGAAATGAGAGAAAGAAAAGATACATACATACATACATATATATATATATATATACTTTCTCATTTTTCTCCATCTCAATCAGACTTACGAAAACCTAGATACTCCCTCCAATACGAACTGTGGCAAGGGACAAATACAATAATCTAATTTATATTAGTGCTTGTGTTTAAGTGTACTATATATGTATACACATTTGGACCTGGCAATGGGTCATGTCGCGTTTTTTTGGGTCTTATTGGGCTTATGTCTAAATGGGTGACTTTTTTATCGTGTGGGAAAACCATATTCAAATCCGGACCGTTAACTAAACGTGTAATGTCGTATGCACCCGTTACTACCCATTAAGATAATGAATAATTTTGAATTGTATACGAGTTAATACATTAGCCAAATATTCGACACGGTTAGACTCATTTATTCGGTAACATTACTAAAACTCTTATTAAGTAATATTCACTATGAATAAGTTAACATTAAGCTACATAAACTATTTAGAACACCCAAAAATATTTCTTATTTATTTAAATTAATGAATCTTAGCGGGTGAAGGGAGTCAACACTAATCCAATTCGTTAACTATCGTGTCTTATTGGGCAGTGATATGATCCGAAACCATTAAGGGTGCACCCATTAACTGATAACTTTCGTGTAGGTTCGTGTCGTACTATCGTGTTGTATGTCATTTTTATAAGTCTATACACATTATATTATACCCAAAATGATTTAAATGATAGTTCTAAGTGAACCTATGCAACATATCCCCAATGTACCGCATACAAGGTACATTAGCACACCACGTATCCTCACCACACCCGAAACAATCCACCTTCCTGGTAACATTGAGTTTCTTTCATTTAAGATTAGTTTAGGGGAATTTCTTGCATAACTGCATAGTTCATTTTTTTTTGCATTTTTATTGAATTTTGATTTTTAATTGTACTTCCCCTAACTGCTTTTTCTTCCACTAAATATATCTCGTCTATTACATTCTAGACTGTTTTCGTGCTCCTCACTTTCCTTATGGTATTAATTTTGATATGACTATTTTTCAGGATCCTTATTTCAGAATGACACGAGAGGTTTCTCCTCGATTAGGTTATCACAAACCTGCATTGATCGAATCATCCTTCTTTCTTGCCTTTCAGGTTTTTTATTTCAAAATTACCGATCCTTTGGTTCTCCAATTGTGTTCTTGACACACATTTCCAAAGAGTTTAATTTATGAGGACTTTGAAGATAATGCATTTATGTGTCACGGGCTTGTTCTTGCAAAGTATTTAAGGACTTCATATGCCTTCCCCCCTATTTTTTTGCTTTGCGTTTAGAAGTTCATTAATTTTTTTTCCCGTATTGTTCCTGTCTACGGTTATTATCATTAATTTTGAAGTTGTGATCGTATCTCTTATAGACTTGTATTGGTTTAGAATTTAGCAATTTGTGTTCCCTACTGGTTCAATTTTTTCTGCAATGTAGTGACTTGGGACCAATTTGGGGATGAATTTCATTAAGTTCATTTGAAGGACATTTTTATCTTAATATATAGGCTACTTTCCATATGACTTCACGATGTGCAGTAATTTCATTTCTTAACTATATTCTATATCATATGAAGGGAAATAATTCCCCTTCTGTATACCGCATTAGTTTCAAATTCATAATGGATGCATATGTCTTTATGGCTGTTGATCCTCTTACTTAAAGATGTAAAATCATGAAATTGTGTTAGAAGAAGCTGGGACTTATAAGTTGTAACGGTAATTGTGTAAAACGTGTATATTAAGTACTTGTATACGTACTTTCCATTATATATTTTAAGAGAAATGTTCAAGGGTGTAGATCTGAGTGTACAATGAGGTCACTGATATACCCGTATATACCCTCGGCCGGGCCGAGAATGTCCTCCACCTGGAAGAGGCCAAGATGATCTTTCAACCAATGTCAGATAACCCTCGAAGGGGACGACCCCTCATCATGGTTCAGACGACCCTCCAGGGGACTCACCCCTCATAATGCCCAAATGACCCTCCAAGTGGACGACCCCTTCATCATGTCCTGGACGACTCTCCAAGGGGCCGGCCCCTCATCATGGTCCAAATGACCCTCCAAGTGGACGACCCCTCATCATGTCCATACGACCTTCCAAGGAGCCGACCCCTCATCATGTCCTCCACCCTACGAGGGTACGACAGTACGAGGCCCAAATTAGGCCAGGCTCACTGCCAGCATGAACTTTGCCCTCAACCTCATATCATATGCCGAGGGTGATGTCATCACAGTGCGTGATTTGGGAGACGCGTGGAACAGTGCGCGTGAGACTCATATGGCACGTGGAAGACCGTTATAACAATATCAACCCCTCACTTGAGGGAATATTATGTCATCATTAATCACAGGTGGCACCTCCAGGTGTCAGCAGGGGATTGGCTAGATCATAGATCACATGCACCATGCATGCTTGGGGGGTACACTACACCCCCCAAGACCTATATATACTTGTCACCTACAACCCTGCAAAGGGATCGATAATTGGTAACCCTAGATAAAACTCTACTTGTACACACTAGAGAGAGAGAGTGAGCTTATGTGCATTATATCCAAGGCCATTAGTGCCCATACTTAGTGGATCACACACTCACAGTGGATGTAGGCATAATTGGCTGAACCACTATACACCATTGTCTTATTACTCTTATACTCATCCCCTTGTATACACATACACGCATATACCTCCATGGCTGCCATTGTTATCACTGTTTGAGCTCATCATCACTTATCTGGTGGTGCTGAATCTTAGCATCATCAATTTGGCGCCGTCTGTGGGAACGAAAAGATATCTCTTCCTTTATACAGCTTGACCTTACCAGGCACTCTGGTGGTGAACCAGATATCCCCCTTTGTGGAGCTGTTTCACCATTGAAAGAGACCCATTAAGGTTTTCAAGCTCATCAGTCTTTTGATCATTCATCTCTCTGTAGCTCAAACGCATGCCACCGTAGATGCCACCACCACCTCTTCCTCCCCCGAATAGTGGAGTAGGACCCAGTTCCAGGCATATTAAAAATAACTTCCTTACAGAAACAATCCATAGATGCATGATATTTAGATAACCAATCCATTCCCAGAATTATATCAAAATCAGAAATATCCAATGGAAGTAGATCTATAACTGTATCTCTAGCCCCCACAGTCAAAACACAATCACGAAAAGCATATTCAGCTACAACCATTTCCCCCATAGGCATATAAATACCTAACCCCACATCTAAACGAGTAAATGGTCTATTCAGGTATACAGCAAAAGCATAGGACACAAAAGAATGCGTGGAACCAGGATCAATCAAAACATAAGCACTTCTATCAGTAACAGAAAGTGTACCTGTCACCACATCTGGAGTAATCTGAGCTTCTTTCATTGTAAAAACTCGTCCACCTGGCCTGGAATTACTAGCTTGTCCTCTGCCCATACTTTTCACTGCACTGCCCGGAGATAACATTCTGCTTGCTACTGCACTATGTGCTGCTGGAGTCTCTGCCAATTGCGGACAATTCTTCTTAATATGCCCCACTTGATGACAATGGTAGCATTCCAATCCCTTAAGCTTAGGACACTCAGATTTATAATGCCCTTCCTCTTTACAAAAGAAACATGTAACCACTCTTGTCGGTGCCTCACCCGTTCCTGACGTCCTAACTAGACTAGAAGATTCTCCACCCCTAGTATCTCTGCCAAATCTCCCCAGACCTCTACCACTATCTCCACCACCTCTCTGAAATTTATGAGGTTCCATCTTAACACTTCCACCCTCACCTCCCTTAAAGTGAGATGCGTCGAATCTACTCTTTTTAAAACTCTCTCTACTTGCCACCCGTTGGTTCATTTGCCTTTCTGCTATCGTGGCTTTGTTTACCAGAGAAGCATAATCTTCTAACTCATAAGTGGCCACTCTATTTTGAATAGGCCAAATCAGTCCATCTTGAAATTTACTACATTTATCTTCTTCTTCCTGCACATACTTAGTAGCAAATCTAGACAAAGCAGTAAATTTAGCATCATACTCCCTCACAGACATGTTCCCTTGGGTTAAATTTATAAACTCCCTTAGCTTCTCCCTCCTATAGACCTTAGGGAAATACTTAACATACAAAGCTTTAATAAATTCAGCCCAAGTAATGACATCAGTACCTTCCATCCTTGGCACCAAATGGTTGCTGGCTTCCCACCAATACTTCGCCTCTCCTTTGAGCTTAAACACAGCTAGATTCACTTTCTGGTTATCTGGAACCTTCATAACTGCAAAGATAGTTTCTAGATCCCTGACCCACATCTCAGCTTCTGTAGGTTCAACTGACCCTGTATATTCTAGGGGATTCAACTTCAAAAACTTCTCATGCAGGGAATCTTTCATTTCCTTCCTTGCCTCTTTCTCAATCCTGGCCAGTGTCTTTGATTCTAGATATCTAGCCTGTTGTTCTGCCATTTGCGCCATATTTCTTTCTTGTTGCTCTGCCATCCTCATCATTGCCTGCGCCATTATTTGCATCTCTGTAGGCTGCTCTTGCTCTCTAGCCCTTCCAGCAACACTTTGCTCCACTTCAATATTCTCTGTACGAGAAGCGACTCCCTCTTCTCTAGGTTGTCCATTCCCAGGTTCCATCTGGAATTATCTGTAATACAATAAAATTCTAACAACCAATATAAACAGTTTACAGTACTAAACTATTTGTTAGTATATAAACAATTCAATAATATCAAATCAATCAATAACTGCCATCTAATCGTCACACACGTCCAGAATTAATAACCACGCTCTGATACCACTAATTGTCACACCCCAAACCCAATATCCATACTAATCATTTATTATTAGAATAATTAGATCATAATCTTGAGCCCATTGGAAATATGATTCATTCATCAATATTTTCCTACATAATGAACATAATATTATTCTTACATCATAAAATTCAATATCAGAGTCATAATTAAGCAAACATGCAATACCGTGATTAACTATGATCAACCCAATACATACTAAATCAATATATACAATGTGTGAGTATATTAAAATATTCAGTGTGACAACGATAAAATCCCATTTTTAAATCCCAGCTCTCTCCAACGGTGCAACTCTCAAAGCTACCGGTCATATGGTACCTAGCTGGCAGCGTGTGAACCTGAAATTGTTAAAATATAAACCGTAAGCATTAAGCTTAGTGAGGTACTCCTTCCCTGTAATAGAATAACAATTCTATATCGAATATATAGATATAAAATCCGAACAATCCTGCCCATTGGCAATAACAAATCATGGATCATAAGATCCAAATAATTCTGCCCGTTGGCAATAACAATCCTGGATATTTGAATATCCAAACAAATCCTGAATACCGAAGTATTCAAACCAATCCTGGATCATGAGACCCAAACAAATCCTGGATATTTTAATATCCAAACAAATCCTGAATACCGAAGTATTCAAACAAATCCGCTCTTAGAGCTATATTCATATTTATATATGAAACAAATCATAAGTACACTCACCTTGGCAGTTTAACTAGCTTTGCCCTTGCCTTTATCCAGTACTTGTTCAATCAGATCTTCTTCCCTTCCTATCATTCTTAAAATATTAGTATCATCGTAATAATATCAATAATCCAAAGAACGATTTAAACATAATTCAATCCATAAGCATCACATGATTCCATTCAAATCATTTATCACAAGTGAAGTTCCATCCAAATCCATGCTAGCATATTCAACATATCCAAATCATAGACCAAATATAAATTCATTTATTCTTGGAAATTCAATCCTTGTCATATTAGTATTCCAATACAAAAGATGGTACATCATTTTAGGTCTCGTAGAGCAAGATATGCTCATTTCTTTACCACATGGCAAATCTGCCCTATAGGCCCTCTTATCGTTCATTCAACTTCCACGAATTTCCATAATTTTTTTACATCATATATTTATGTGATATTTCACCCAACATCATTAAACATATTGAAAAATACAAAATTAAAGTTTCATAATTTTTAAGGTTCGTTTGCTATGTCAAGAAAAACACCGAACACATGGCGGGCATATTTTCACCCTTAGGGCAGATTTCATACCCGAACTTCAAACTCTCACCAAAGACTCATTTATTGGTATTTTCACATGATTTTCGGATATGTCATACCTATATGAGTCCAGGTTAATCTCCAATTGGAATCAATCAATTCCAGTAAGTACACAAAAATATATGGAAGTTTGAATAAACAGAGTTTCTAAACAAAGCAATTTTAGGGTTTTGTACATTCAACTTAACTTAAACTTGCATATATCCATACATATGCACCCAAGCATGAAAGTTCAATAAAAATCAAGGATTTATATCATATAAATCGTAAATGAAAGAAAAAAATAGCAAGATTCATGGTTGGAATTACCTTAGGGGCTTTTTCGTAATTTTCTATGAATTTTCTTCAATTTTCTCCTCACACTTTCTTCCTAAACTTCAAAACTCTCTTTCCTTAAGATTAAAATCTCTCATGGATGCATTTTGGCTGAATAAAGAGGTAATTCTAAGGGTTTGAGGTCGGCCAAAGCCACCACCCTTCCCAACCAATGAGAATAAAACATTTGTTGCCATATTAAGACAAAATACTACTTAACGGATGGACTACTTTGCCCTTGTTTCGTAATTTTGGTATAACTTCTCACTCGAACCTCCGTTTCATTCACCGTTTGTTGTGTTACAACCATAACTCACTTGTCTACAATTATGTAGTTTTCACCTCAAGTCAATTGTTATGTCATAAAGGTCAAAACTAGCCTTAAACATGAACATTCCTACCGAAACCTTCAAAATTTTGTGTTTATAACTAATTCGACATTTCATGCTTTTTGAAGGTAGGATTAGACTAAACATAATAAATTAACATCATGTGTATTAATGACACACTAATCATATCACATAAGCTAGGCATGATTTAAGCATAATTAATCATAATTATATTCGGGTTGTCACACCCTGGCCATGTGAAAGACAAATGCTTTGCTCTGAAAGATGAGATTGAAAAAATATTAAAAGAAGGGAAGCTCAGGAAGTACGTCGACAAAGGTGCCTTCAAGAGGGGCCGAGGGGATGACCCCAAAAAGAAGAGAGATGATGCATGCCGAGAAGATCCTCCAAACCAAAGGGACGACCCTTCGGATGATGAGGACGACCCTGACCTCCCGCTGAAAGATGACCACGGCCCTATAAAGAGACTTAATATGATATCACTCAGTATTGGGATGATCTCCGGGGGACTGGTAAGAGGAGGGTCAAAGGTCGCAAAAAGGAAGGCCTATGTAGCTGAAGCCAAGGCAGTAACAAAGGTCGTGCACTCAACCTCTGCTGAGGCAAAGTCAGAAAAAAGAAAGAAGGTTGATATGGACACATTGATAGTGGGATTATCAAGAATGGACTTCAAAGGCCTCTTATCCCCTCATGATGACCATCTAGTCATCACTACCAGGGTGCACGGATGTGAGGTGCCGAAGATCTTGGTAGATGGGAGCAACTCTGCAGATGTGATGTTTTGGCCGTGCTTCAAAGCCTTAGGCCTCAGTCGTGCTAGACTCGTCCCATACCACCACCCATTGATTGGGTTCAGTAGGGAAAAAGTTCATCCTCTAGGAGTGTATGAGCTCGATGTCAGGATGGAGGAAGAGTGGCCAAGATGGCTTACCAAGAGGGTCAGCTTCTTCGTGATGGACTAACATGTCTTATAGGCCTACAACATTATACTGGGGCGAGTAGCCCTCAAGGGGTTTGAGTCTGTGCCATCTACGGTTCATCAGATGATCAAATTCCTGACCCCTTACAGGGTAGGGGAAGTTCAGGGAGACCAGACGATGGCACGGGAATGTTACTTTAACTCCGTCGAAGAAAGAGACGCGCACAAGAAGGCAACAACCACTTACAATATTGACACCCTTGACCCTAGGGATGAGAAAAAACTCAAGAAAGGAGAAGTCACGAAGAAGGTAGAATCGATCATCCTCAACGAGGATAAGTTGGAAAAACTGTCCAAATTGGTAAAAGCTCTGAAGATAGACACAAAAAAAGACCTCATCAAGCTTCTAAGGAAAAGACAAAGTGTTTTTGCATGGAGTCACGCAGATATGCTAAGAATTAACCTCGAAATTATGAGCCACACGCTCAACGTGGTAGAGGGTGCAAAGCCAGTAAAGCAGAAGAGGAGAATTTATTCTCGAGAGAAGTATGAGGTCATTAGGGATGGGGTCAAGAAGCTAGAAGATGCAGAGTTTATCAGAGAGGTCATCTACCCCGAATGGTTATCCAACGCAGTCATCGTCCCAAAATCCAACGGGAAGTAGAGGATGCGTGTAGAATTCACAGACCTCAACAAACATTGTCCCAAAGATAGCTTCCCTCTCCCCCACATTGATCAGATGGTAGACGCTACCGCAGGACATGAGCTCATAAGCTTCATGGATGCCTATTCAGGGTACAACCAGATCTTCATGAACCCTGAAGACTCAGAGAAAACAACCTTCATTACCAACAAGGGTACATACTGTTATAGGGTCATGCCCTTTGGCCTAAAAAATGCAGTGGCAACGTATCAGTGCCTTGTGAATAAAATAATTGAAGACCAAATTGAGAAGTCTATGGAGGTTTATGTAAATGACATGCTGACCAAAAGCTTAAAGGCCAAGGATCATGTGGCTGACCTCGAGAGGACATTTAACATAATGGAGAAGTACCGAATGAAGCTCAACCCGACCAAATGTGTCTTCAGGGTTGGAGCAGGAAAGTTCTTGGGGTTCATTGTCAACCAAAGAGGCATCGAGGCCAATCCTGAAAAGATAAAGGTCCTCCTAGAAATGAAGATCTCTAAGACCATTAAAGACGATGAAAGGCTCACAGGGCGAGTGGATACTTTGAATAGGTTTGTGTCCAAAGCCACAGAGAGGTGCCTACCATTTTTCAAAATTCTCACAAAGGCTTTTGAATGGAGCGAAGAGTGTGATAAGTCTTTCAAGGAGCTAAAGGCATACTTACGGTCTCCCTTACTGTTGTCAGAGATGTTATCATAACCAGTAAATGGCGAATGACTACATGTGTACCTAGCCATCTCAGAATCATCCATCAACGCAGCCATTATGAGAGAAGAGGACGGGGGTACAAAAGCCCATATATTTCAACAGTAAGGCACTCCAGGGGGCAGAGCAAAGATATCCAAGGATGGAGAAGTTAGCATATGCCTTAATCCATGCATCAAGAAAGATGATGTTGTACTTCCAGTCCCATACAATGGTTATCCTCATCGACTCTCCTCTCAGACAGGTCTTACACAGGCCAGAAAAGTCAGGGAGGCTAATTGCTTGAGCCATAGAGTTGGGGGAGTTTGACATTATATATAAACCTAGGGTGGCCATTAAGGGGAAAGCATTAGCATATTTCGTGGCTGAATTTACTTGGGAAGATGATGAGGCTGAAGATGAGAGCCTCAAAAAGAGAGATACATGACAGGACAAGATTGTTGACCCATCCGCAAACAAGGCTGAGACAGGCATCACTAGAGGAAAAGTGGCAGAAAATGAAGAGGAAAGATATATTTTTAAACAGGGTCCCTAACCAAGGGAAATTTCTCAGAGGAAAGGACCGTGTGGAACCTTTTCAATGATGGCTCCTCTTGCGAAAGCGGAAGTGGGGCTGGATTAATTGTAACAACATCTAATGGCACAGACATTGAGTGCGCCCTAAGGTTCAACTTCAAAGCCTCCAACAACGAGTCTGAATAAGAGGTCCTGATAGCAGGCCTCTCCTTGGCTAAGTCCCTTAGTTTAGACCATATTATGGTACATAGTGATTCAAGACTAGTGGTGAATCAGATACTAGGAGCCTACGAGGCTAGAGATGAGAGAATGGCCAAATATCTATAAAGGGTAAGGGAACAATTAAAGATCTTCAGAGAGGTAAAGTTTCTGAGGATACCTAGGCATAACAATAGCCGAGCCGATGCACTTGCAAGGTTGGCCTCGGCAACTAGGACAGAAGTTAGGAGGACAGTCCCAGTAGAAATTTTTCTTCAATTAATGATCGAAGAAGAAGAGGGAACACTTGGCTTTTGCTTAAACATTGATAAATAAGCTTCATGGATGGACCCTCTAATCAGATACATTAAAGAGGGGGAGATGCCATAGGTAAAAGAATAAAGGAAGAAGTTGAGATACAGAGCTGCGAAATTCACTGTCATCGCAGACATCTTGTACAAAAAGGGGTTCTTGCTCCCCTTGCTCAGATGTGTGCACCCGTATGAGGTCTCTCGCATTCTGCAAGATGTGCATGAGGGGTCATGCTCAAACCACATTGGGGGTAGATCTTTAGCAAAGAGGATAGTAACCCAAGGATACTGGTGGCCAACCCTGGGGAAAGACGCCACGGCATACGTAAAAAAGTGCGATAAATGTCAAAGATTTGCCATAATCCCTCAGTAGCCCCATCAGCCTCTTACCTCCATCACATCCCCATGGCCATTCACAGTATGGGGAATTGATCTAGTAGGAGCTTTGCCCAGGGCCGTCAACAATAACCGATACTTGATCATGGCAATTGACTATTTCTCAAAATGGGTGAAGGCGGAGCCGATGGTAACGATCACAGAGCAGAAGACCTTCCAGTTTATATGGAAAAACATTATATGTAGATATGGTCTCCCCAACACCCTCATCTCGAATAATGGGACTCAATTCAAGAATACATCTATGGAGAAGTACTGTGAAAGGGTGAGTATCAAACAATTCTTCCCTACCCCAGGCCGACCTCAAGCCAACGGGAAAATAGAAGTTACAAACAGAACAATCCTAGATGGGATAAAGAAAAAACTTGAGGAAGCAAAAGGAATATGGATTGAGGAGTTATATGTCGTACTGTGGGCCTACAGGACAATGGAAAAGACCTCTATTGGAGAAACCCCGTTCATGTTGGCTTATGGCTCAGAAGCCATCATCCCCACCGAAATTGGGTTTCCTACCCATAGAGTCCAAATGTATGACCCCTAGAGAAATATAGAAAAGAGGAGACTTGACTTAGACCTGATCGAGGAAAGAAGGGAAGACGCCGAGATAAGGCAAGCTTCCTACCAGAAGAGGACTGCCAGGTTTTACAACCAGAGGGTGACGCAAAGGCTAATCGCAATGAGGGACTTAGTCCTAAAAAAGACATGACAAAGGCCTAACAAGATCCACCCATATTGGCATGGCCCATATAAGGTCATTGATGAAGTTGTCCCTAGAACCTATGGACTATAAAACCTAGAAGGGGAACCCTTTGGTAACCCCTGGAACGCAGATCAATTGAAGAAATACTATCAGAAGTGTTGTAATGTCCTATCGGACCACAATTATAATGGGTGTTGCTCCAATAGAACACTTGGAATGTTAATGAGAATATCATATTGGCCCCTTATCTTGTGTTTGTCAATTCTAGTATGATTGGGATCATCTTCGCGAAACCCCCCTCGGCTATGATGAGGGCAAATGGGGGGGGGGGGGGGGACGACCCCTCATTTACCCTCAAGAAAGACGAGGGGGGACTTAAAATAAAAAACCATTAAGTTAGTGGGAAACCACCCTCGGCTATGATAAGGCAAATGGTGGGGACGATCCCTCATTTACCCTCAAGAAAGATGAGGGTGGACTTGAAATAAAAAACCATTAAGTTGGTGGGAAACCACCCTCGGCTATGATGAGGGAAAATGGTGGGGACGACCCCTCATTTACCCTTAAGAAAGACGGGGGGGACTTAAAATAAAAAACCATTAAGTTGGTGGGAAACCACCCTCGGCTATAATGAGGGAAAAAGGTGGGGACGACCCCTCATTTACCCTCTAGAAAAACGAGGGGGAACTTAAAAGAAAAAACCATTAAGTTGGTGGGAAACCACCCTTGGCTATGATGAGGGAAAATGGTGGGGACGACCCCTCATTTACCCTCAAGAAAGACGAGGGGGGCTATAAAAACGTCACAAGAGAAATCATACAAGAGACAAGCATAGAAGACAGAAAGAGATATGATATTATAAACACTGTTACATATGATTGTTCAACAAAAATAAAATATAAGAATATTTGTTACACCAAGAGAGGGTATTAGCTACAGACAGTCACCCTATTGAGAGACATCGGAGGGCAAGGCTTCAACATCAATAGGAGTTTCTTCTATGACCAAGACAGGCCGACCCTCAGATGTGATGGTACCTTCGGCATGCACTTGGGACTCCACATAGGCTAAGGCCTCAGGAGTTAGGGGGTCGTCCAACTGAACCGCCTCAAGAGAGGGGCAGACTGAAGAGACAGCATCAGCAAACTTAAGGACAACCCACCGACAGTCCGTCCTGATCCCCCTCTCCAAGTATTCAAAACTGAAGCCTTAAAACTTGTTCGAGAGTTTGTAGGCCTCCATAGCATTGGCCTCGGCCTTCTTCACTGCCTCGGCTAGCTGGCTCTTGAACTGGGCGTTCAAGGCTTCTTCCTTCGCCTTGAAGAGGTCATCCCTCGCCTTCAGATCTGCATCGTGCTACTTCATCAGCTCATCAAGGACCCTTTCATGTTCGGTCCTTGCACTCTTCAACTTGGCCTTTGTAGTCTCAAGCTCGGTCTTGAGATTAACCTCGTGTTGAATAGCCCTCTAGACCTCATAGAAATTTTGTTGGTTCTCGGCCATCCATTTGATAGCTGACGTAAAGGCACAAACAGACTGCACAAAAGAAGATATATGTTAAGGGGCCGAGAAAATAGTTAGTGAAAAGTTGACGGAGGAAAAGAAGTAAAAATAAGCACCTGGGCTAGAGTATGCATATCATAATCATACACCTTAGTCGGGAGCATCTTTGATAAGAAGTCATAGTCAGCGGGCGAAGGAGCAGAAAACATCGAGGCCTTGGCTGCCCTCAGGTTGGTTATGAGGGAAGACAGTTCAGCCTTCAAAAATGTCAAGTTTTGGGACCAAAAGGCCCCCATGTTGGAAGAGGATTCGGTCCCCTCAGACGCCTACACCCTCACCCTCATCCTAGAATCCGATCGAGGGTGGATAAAAACTTCTAGATCCTTTCTTTTATGGCTGTCGACGGTTGGTTCAACAGGTGTTGGCCCCACGACCTTTGTTTTCCTCGGAGCTTGCTGAGGCTCTTTGTTTGCCTTTTTTCTTGCCCAGACCAGACAGTAAACTTGGGGCAGTCATTTCCCAAAGTTGGTAAGAGATATTTGCAGGACGACTTGAAAAGTAGACAACATATCAGAAAGATACAGAGACAAAGATGAAACAGTTGGAAAAAATAAAAAATTGAGCAAAAACTACTCACATAGTTCTGTCAAGGGGTCGATCCTCAGACCAGCTTCTTTGAGGAGGCGAGGGGTCATTAAATCTTCAAATTTGGAAAGTTTACCCTCTTTCCCTCATTCTCTCAGATAGTCAACGATGACCGAGCTAAATCCAGGGTCTGAGCGCACTTTCATTGAGGGATTGGACCATACCCTGGGAACCCTCGGACCATCTTCCACGGGCTCGCCCTCGGCGGGGAATTCCCAGTCCCCGGAGATAAAGAAAAACCTTTTCTTCCAGTCATGATTGGAAGTCTGAGCCACGTGGAGAAGCTTTTTGTCAGATTTCCTAGCCCCCAAGTGAAAATACCCAGGCTGTTTGGACGATGAGGTGATTTTGTAGCAGGCAAGGAATACATCGGCCGAGGGCTCTTCGGTAAATGAATTCTTCCAAAGCGAGATGTAGCCAAGGATAGTCCTCCACGAGTTGGGAGGAAGTTGAGAAGGGGCAACCCCAAGTGTAGACAAGATGTCGACTTTAGAAGGGTGTAGAGGGAACCTAACGCCTACCCTCAACATCTGCTCATAGACAACAATCTCTCCCTCGTCACCCTCGAAGACTCTCTCAAATTCAGTGGGGACCCTCATACTTACCTTGGGTTGTATGCCAAAAAGATGCCTCCATACTAAGATATCTCGATCCTTAACTGACGATACATAAGTCGAGGCACTTGAAGTGTCAACTTGGCTATCATCATCATCGGAAGAAACCTCACTGTCGTCCTCAGCTCTCTCGTCCCCGGATCCCACAGCCTCTAGAGGGCCATCTAGAAAGGCTACTTGAAATGCAAGGGGGGACAGCGCTGTTATAGGGACAGCCTCAGAAGGTGTTGTGCCCTAAGCCTATCATCTTGGGCTAAGAGTGGATGTCTCTCCCCTCCCGAAAAGACCAGCACCTGTCAATGATGATGCTCTCTGATCCATTTCCCCTCGTACGATTGACTCTCGGCTGGATGACCAGACGACCTGCAGGACTCAGGGGGTATTATAGTGGCTAATGGAATGGGAAAAAAGGGTTGTACCCAATTAGGGTCAGCCCCTCATCTTCTCTCGTCCTCCTCTATTCGCCTAATCTCTACGAAGAACTTCCCTCTCAGGGATGGGAATTCCTCGTCTAAATCATAAAGCCTCCTAAGCATTAAGGGGAAGACTCGACACTTAAAGGAATTTGGCTAGCCTAATTACAAACAAGTTTGCAATTGACCAAGTTGTACTTTTGGATTAAAACCAAAGAAAGAAAGGGTATTAATCAAGACCACTCAAAGAAAAAGAATAACAGCTCGTCGGAGAAGAATGCCGAAAAAAGTAAAATAACCAAGGAGAAAGCGAAAAGAAACCCAAATGCAAATTATAGTTGAATGCTCAAGTAGGAATCTAAAAGGTTACCTGAGAATGAAGGCGAAGACAACGAGGCTTGATGAATAAGAAATCGTAGAAATGGCTATGGAGCTATTGAGAAGCTAGAAAGAGAGTTAAGGCGCGAAGAAGAAAGGAAATGGCTTCAAAAAATCATTTAAATATCTTGCTAATGAGTGGGCCCATTAATCAAGGAAAAATACGGCCCACGAGGAGGGTATCATTAGGGAACAAAGTTCCAGGTCAAGTGTGCAGTCTCCACGCCTGGGAAATTGGAATGCAATGGATATCTGCCTAGGTGTCACATCAGCTTGACAGGTGTCACTCACCAAACTGATCATACATTTATCTCAAAAATAGCACCATCCCCTAGCCATCTCAACAACATCGATGGCTAAGGGCTGGGGGGTGATTGATATACCCGTATATACCCTCAGCCGGGTCGAGATCATCCTCCACCTGGACGAGGCCAAGATGATCTCTCAACTAATGTCAGATGACCCTCCAAGGGGCCGACCCCTCATCATGGTTCAGACTACCCTCTAGGTGGCGACCCCTCATCATGCCCAAATGACCCCCCAAGGGGCCGACCCCTTCATCATGTCCTGGCCGACCCTCCAACTGGCCAACCCCTCATCATGGTCCAGACGACCCTCTAAGGGGCCGACCCCTCATCATGTCCAAACGACCCTCCAAGGAGTCGACCCCTTATCATGTCCTGGATGACCCTACGAGGGTACGACAGTACGAGGCCCAAATTAGTCCAGGCTCACTGCCAGTAGGAACTTTTCCCTCGGCCTCATATCATAGGCCGAGGGTGATGTCATCACAGTGCGTGATTTGGGAGACGCGTGGAACAGTGCGCGTGAGACTCATATGACACGTGGAAGACCGTTATAACAATATCAACCCCTCACGTGAGGGAATATTATGTCATCATTAATCACAGGTGGCACCTCCAGGTGTCAGCAGGGGATTGGCTAGATCATAGATCACATGCACCATGCATGCTTGGGGGGTACACTACACCCCCCAAGACCTATATATACTTGTCACCTACAACCCTGCAAAGGGATCGATAATTGGTAACCCTAGATAAAACTCTACTTGTACACACTAGAGAGAGAGAGTGAGCTTATGTGCATTATATCCAAGGCCATTAGTGCCCATACTTAGTGGATCACACACTCACAGTGGATGTAGGCATAATTGGCTGAACCACTATACACCATTGTCTTATTACTCTTATACTCATCCCCTTGTATACACATACACGCATATACCTCCATGGCTGCCATTGTTATCACTGTTTGAGCTCATCATCACTTATCTGGTGGTGCTGAATCTTAGCATCATCAGTCACTATCTTGAAGATAAAAGCGGAGGTGACAGATCTAAATGGATTATGAACGTGTAGGTTCTGGATGAAAATTTGATTGAAATATAGCACCATGAAAATTAACAAAATAGAAATGATAAAGAAATGTGGTGTTGTGCATATTTTTTTCCTCTCTTTCTCGAGTTTAATCGTCTAATTGTTATTTTCCATGCCATTACAAATTATTACAAAATGGGCTTATATATAGAGAGCCAGGTTCCTGTGCACACCGATTTTTTGACGTAGTAAATAATTTTTTTTGAGTTGAATTTTTTGTGATATTTAAACATTTGAATGAACCAACATAAAAAAACCTCGATTTTTTTTTATATATTAAAAAAATTGATCAAACTTTCACGGTTTTTAAAGCACTTAAAAACTGTGAAAGTTTGACCAATTTTTTTAAAATAGCAAAAGTTTTTTTGAGGTTATTTTTTTAATATGGGTCATTTGAAATGTTTAAATATTATATAAAAAAGTTCTAACTCAAAAATATTTTTTTAATATTTAAAAAAAATAGTTGTGCGCCAGCACATGTGCAAACTTGGAGTGCACAAGAGCCTTCCTCTCTCTCTCTCTCTCTCTCTCTCTCTCTCTATATATATATATATATATATATATATAGGAGAAGGCTCACCTACATCATGCTCTATACATCATCCATACATCACACCTAGTTTTAGGCCCCAAAAAACTTTTATTTTCAAATTTTTTATTTGAAATTAACTTTCCAATAAATCCATGTTCAAAAAATTAGGTCAAAATACATTTTGTAGCTTTTTTTAAAAAATCCACAAAAAACTGCTCAAAATACCTTGTTTATAAGGATCTGCGCCAACAGTTTTTTGTGGATTTTTTAAAAATAGCTACAAAATGTATTTTGACCTATTTTTTTGATATGGGTTGATTGGAAGGTTAATTTCATGAGAAAAATAGAAAATTTGGGATTTTTTTTTCTTATGGTCTTAAACTAGGTGTGGTGTATACATCATGATGTAGGTTATCCTTCCTCATATATATGTATGTATATATATTAGCAATTTATGTGATATTTCTGTGTTAAGAAGTATTCTGCATGCTTGACCACTCTGTCAAGTGTTAGCATATTTCAGCCACGTACATAGCTATTTGCGATCACCTAGGTCGAGTATTTTATTAAATATTTTTTTTAATTGTTCCATCTTGATTATTCCTTTGTCAGGCGTAACATAATTTCCATCATTCCTTGTACTCAATGCTTTTATTTCTGTAGTTGCTTATTGCTTCTATGCAATTTCATATATTACGTTCTTGTGAAGTATAACTTCTTTATGGATCCAAATATTTGCAGGGGAGAATGGGAAAATGTCTGCTAGTGATCCAAATTATACAATATATGTGACAGATTCTGGAAAGGAAATTAAGAACAAGGTTATTGCAATTCGTGTATGTGATTTCCATCTTACTTTAATTATGAACACAGTATTGAATAAAAATCAGAATCTATTTTTCTGAGAAAAGGCAACTGTAACCCTATATGGAACTCATCCACACATACTACGAATTCTTCGCAGATATATGCCCATTTTCTTGCTAGTTGTCACGTCATTTATGATATTTTTCTTTTAAGTTGTATATGTTAATTTTACTTGTAGTAATTGTGTCCAAATAAACAGATATGCATTCTCTGGTGGCCAATATTCAATTGAGAATCACAGAAAGTACGGAGCAAATCTTGAGGTATAAAAATTTATTATATTCCATTTTCATAATGAACTAGAAACTTGGACACTCACCATGCATCTGCAATGCGTGTCAAGATCATGTTGACCTCTAACCGTGGTTGCAAAAGAGTGAGAGGATATCAGAAGGGAAAATGGACAGTTATATGATAAACATATGGGTTGTCATAAGTGGTTGGAAGTAGTTAGGTATATATATATATGGGGGGGGGGGGGGGGGGGGGGGAGAGAGAGAGAGAGAGACCACCAACTCTTACTCTCCATTTATTAACAATAATAGTTGTGCTAAATAATGAATTGCACATTTCATAATATTTTAATCAGAATTCTCACTTGAATATATGCTTCGATTTGAATTATCTCGAGAATGCCTTATATAGATATCCAATCTATCAAAAAGATGGACGATGAAACCAATTTCTCGATTCAATAGAAGCTCAAAGAGGTGAATAGGGTCCAATCACTATAACGAGAGAGATATAAAAAGCATGTCGGATTACATCTATTCCTAATATATATATATATATATATATATATGCTTCAATTTGAATTATCTGGAGAATGCCTTATATAGATATCCAATCTATCAAAAAGATGGACGATGAAACCTATTTCTCGATTCAATAGAAGCTCAAAGAGGTGAATAGGGTCCAAACAAAATAATGAGAGATAAATAAAAAGCATATCCAATTACGTCTATTCCTAATCCAAAATGCATGGTTCAATGTCACGATCTCGGTCCCCGTATCGGACGCCCAATTTTGAACTCGGTTGCGATATCGGGCTATACGCAAAGATACACTATTTAAAGAGCCCAAAATTTTTTGAAAAAAATATGGAAAATTTAGAAAAATTAATTAGATAAGTTCAAACCCATCATTTAATATGGGTAGCATTATATAATTGATTATGCTAACACGCGTCGGACTTGTCAGCTTCAATATTCCATAATAAGTCAACAAGATAGCAAAATAATTGAAGGGTTATTTGTGACTTGACATTATCTTTTTTATTATTGGTTGGGTTCCAGTTAATTCTTCTATATAAATAAAAACTAATTTTGTAATAAAAAATGTTTTTTCCTAAGTGACTGTAAAGTTTTTTTATAAATAACATACAAACTTTTTAAATAACATCCAATATCTTTCTTTTATATAACGTACAATTTTTTAAAATATAGTAAGATACTTATTTATAAAAAAAAAATTCTAAAAATAAAAAAAATTTAGTAAAAAAAATTCCAGAATATTACGTTTTTTTTTTAATTTTTTAGAATATATATACACATATATGTATAATATAAATATACATGTTTGCCAATTTTGTCAAAATTTCAAAAATCTTTATTTAAAAACAATTTTACCAAACACAAACCAATAATTATAAACACAAAAGACTGAATTTTAAAACTGTATTTAAAAACAACGTTTAAATCGAGTTTTCAAAATAGAGAACCAAACACGCCTACATTTTTTAGTTTTTAAAATATTACTTTTTTAAGTTTTCAGAATATTAGAGTACTTATATTAAAGATGTACAATATATGTAGAAAGAGTAGTGTTTTTTCAGAAATAGTAACAATTTGTTAAAGATCTACATCAAGTTTTAAAAAATTAGTACTAATTTATGTACAACAAATTTTTATGAAGTCTTATTACTAATTTTTATGTAATAATTTTTTATTTATACGAAAAATGTTCAACAGATGTAAAAAAAAAAAGAGGTCAATTTGATACTGAAGATAATTGTAACAATAGTTAAATCTTTAAACCTTTTGGTCTCTTAGCAAATGTGAGCTGTAAACACAGTTTAAAGTCTTGGTATCAGTCCCGGTATCGAACACCCGATTTTCAACTCGATCGCGATATCGGTTGCGGTATCGGACGATACACAAAGATAAGCTATTTAGAGAGCGCAAGAAATTTTGAAAAAATATATAAAATTTTTAAAAAATAAGATTAACAATATATACCAATCAGATATGTTCAAACCATTATTTAATATGCATTACAATGTATGATTAGTTATTCTTAAGAGCGGCGAACTTGGCATATTGCTAACGTACTAATTTTTTTATTTTTATTTTTAATTATTTAAAAACTCTAAATAATTACGTATTAGTGACTAATTGTTGATTTTAATTTATGTAAGAGGATGTTTGTTCGTCATGGATGAGACTAGACTTATGGGGATATTTTTTTCCCCCGATCTTTGTCTCTTCCATTTTTGGACAGCATTATGTGACATTATATTTTGATAGGATATTTTGATCCAAGTTCAAGTATTTTTATGTACGGTGAATGTTATTAGTTTTACATTAGTGACATTTTAATTTTATTGTAATCGTTTAATTTAATCTTAGTGTGTAAAATTATTTTGCATATATATGTTATGTGTACAAACTTATATAGGTCGTGTTTCTGTAAATGTTACAATATATTTTAAACAATAAAGAAATATGGTAAAAGATTAAATTCTATCAAAAAATAAAAGAAAATAAGACAATGTTCAAATAATGATGCATTTTTTTCGATATTACTCGAAAAAATTATATCAGGTGGCAATAATTTTCACAACATTTTTTTTGTACAAATAAATATTTTGTAAAAAAATGTACAAAGAAATGTCTTACAAAACGTAATTTTGACATCTATTTAGAAACAAAATTAAAGAATATTTTGGAGAAAAATGTTTTTTGGGTACCAAAATAAATGTCAAAAGGGTAAAAAAAATGTGTCGTTTGAATCAGTTGTCTCGGCCGATATCGCGGCGAGGCGTCTCGAAATCGGTTGTCTCAGCCGATATCTCAACGAGACAACACGATTCGGTGTTTTTTTTGAAATACCTCTCCGTATCATATCGGTACCCTCCGATTCCGAGTTGATTTGACCGATACTTTGAACCATGACTGTTAAACAAAGAACAAAAAAGACACGTGTTAAAAATTTGGCTCATAAAGACGTTTTAAAAAGTACACTTGTGGGAAGAGGACACAACACTATTCCAAAGAAGCTTACCGATCCACTATAAACATGGCATCAAATGAACCTTACATTTAAGTACTGTTCTCGGTCCAACTTTGACCAAATAAAACTAAACAAATAACCTTTTAGACCAAAATAGATATAAAGGTTTTCTCCAACCCTTCAACTTTGATCACAATGTCACCAAATGATTCTGCCGGAAGTTTCGACCTTGAGATTCTGTTGATCGGTCTCCGATTCCAGCAAAATCCAAGTTCACTGCTTTATATTTCTCTCTTTCATTCAGCTTTCTTCTTACGGGTCGTGTCCTTGATTTTTATTCTAAAGTTGTGTCGGTCGAGATTCACCAAATCTCGTTTTTATCGGCCACGATTTCTGCGATATGGAACCATTGCGCCGATATCTTGGCGATATGGGACGGTTTAGCTAAAAGTCGTAAGAAACTGGAATTGGGTCTCGGAATCGTCTCACCAAGCTCCGATACTGAGTTGACTTGGCCGAGAAATTGAACCGTGCCTAAATGGAATCTAACGATGTAGGGATCCATATTTAAACATAGCATCTATTTAGATACGCTCAAATGCGATTCTACATCTTGAAACCAAGCCAATTTTGGAGCAGCTTCATAATAATGAAACCAACCAGCAAAAAGCATTAACGCTGAAAAGATTAATGCACCAATTGTTGTACAGTAGAGTTGTAATTCCCTAGTTATTCCATATGCTTGCCAAAGCTGAAAAAAGAGGTTATTTGTATTCCTCGGAATTTTCAATTATTTCTTCGATTAAGAAAACGAAAGAGAATAATTGAATCATAATTCTAGGCATTCTCTCTTAGCCCATTCAGAAGGATCTCATCTCATAATTATCCATGACTGTTTATGTTTCTAGCATTATATATATATATATATATATATATATATATATATATATATATATATATATATATATATATATATATATATATATATATATATATATATATATATATATATATATGTGTGTGTGTGTGTGTGTGTATGTGTGTGTGTGTGAGTGTGTGTGTGTGTGTGTGTGTATGTGTGTGTGTGTGTGTGTGTCAGTTTTCCCTATTTTCAAATTCAACATGGCATTGGACTATTTTATTGGGTCTCTTAGTTCTAGTTATTTTCTTAATCTTCACCGTGTCCATTCTCATATCTCACTGATACTCTCTTCCTCTCTTTCTCTCTCTCATTTTTCTTGAATGTTATTATACTATACATGTAGATATACCAATAAAATACCTTGGGTTTTTCTTGGATGATGATGCAGAACTTGAACAGATGAGGACGGTAAGATGAAAATAGTAATACTGTTCTATTAATATATTTAGTTCTTGCGTAATCAATCTTTTTTCAACACAACAAAAATTATTAGTGCTGTGATATTTTCTGAATATTTTTTATTTGAGTTACCTTATTTCAGGAGTATGGTACGGGACGCATGTTTACAGGTGAAGTTAAGAAGCGACTTGCTGAAATTCTAACAGATTTAGTGGAAAGACACCGTAGGGCTCGGGCAGTAGTCACTGATGAGGTATTGTACCTGCACCCTTTAGTGGAAAGTTCATTTCGGTTTCTTTCTACCCAATTTCATGACTTAATACAACCACTTAACACGAACCCAGAGCGAGCCGCTTCGATACCACTTTGATGTGATATATGAAAGCAATATTATCAAACATGCAAATTAGTGTTTCACCTCTTTCAAATCAATATTCATAATCAAATCAAAGTGATTACAAAGGGAGGCTTGACTTCTATACATGGCTAAAGGAGTCTTGTGAGAAATACACGTATTTAAAAAAATACAATTATTTGTTGTGCGTTATTAGTATCTGTTTGACTTGTAGCTGTTTGAAGGACTCATTATTTGATTATTACGAAGCAGACCCTAATGAAACGATGTCTGTCTTGTTCTTTATAAATTTTTTTGATAAGTAAGCAACGTATATTAAATGAGGCTGCATGCGAAAGCCTGTATACAAAATATATACAAAGGTCTAATAGATGACCATCAACCAGGAAAAAGGTTAAGGATATAAAACCCTCCCAACTATCCCTCGACACCAAAAAATGACACAAAACTAACAATTAATTCCCCAACCCAAAAAACTAAGAAGCATTGAATCGTAGAGTGTGACTCCTCCCCGAGTCACATGCAAAGAGCTCAAAAGAGTATAACGGAGTTTTGCTGGCTCAATCTCTTCTCCCTCAAAGCACCTCCTATTTCTCTCAATCCAAATCGTCCTAAAAATGCATAAATGAACCCTTTTCCAGAAAACATTTCCCTCCTCCCTCCTGTCCTATAACCCCAAGCTGCCATCTCCTTTCTCAATAACTCTGTGCACACTCATTTCACGCTGAAAATGGAATAGATGATCTCTCAAAGTCACCTTACTACCCAACAATGTAACAATAAATGATTAACCGTCTCCTCGGCATGCTTACACATCCAACACTTACTAGCCATGCGCCTACCTATGACACCCCAACTAATTAAATACCGGGTAGCTACTCCTTTATTTAATTAATAAAAAATGTCAAGTTGGTTCAGTTCATAGCATCACTGTCGAAAAAAGTTTTAACAATTACTAACCACCTAATATTTAAAAAGTGAGTTGTTAATTTTAATTAAATCCGATTAACATGCAATAAGTATTAAATTATGAAATAATGATATCACAACCACATTACAGTCACATTACAATGATAAAAGGAATAAATGAATCTGGAGGAACACTCCTAAAAAATAATCCGAAATACTGAATAAAACTGAATACAAAGTCTGAATCATTAAATAATTACAACCCAAAATCTTAAATAAACTGGATAAGTAAGATGTCTCTAAAATAAAAGGGGTGACATTCCCTAAAGATGAGTAAATCTGAAATAGAGTCAAGATAGAAAGTGGAGGCATCTACTATCGAGGTCCTGTAACTTCCACAGAAGCTACAGCACGTCATGGGAATGGGACTACTACGCTTGGTGTCCTTGTGGCTGGGCACCTAAAAGGTTTTACAAGAAAATAGATTTGAAAGCAAACGGGTCAGAGCCCGATTGAGAAAACAGTTTAAAATACAGCAAGTGTTTAATATCGTTAAACAGTGAATATAAAATACATCATAGTGCGTGCACTCACATGAGTTCCTCACCTCTCAACTAATTGTGCACACCTATCGTACCCGTACCCATTCTAGTTATTCTACTATCAAACTAATCCAATCAATATATGATTTTTACTATACTAATCATGGTTTAATTCCCGACATCTTAATATAAATTGAGAGTTTTACCTTCATTCCTCGGAATTAGTTACAATAATTACTAAGTGTTTTCCCATTTTCAACTCTACAAGGATATTACATTAATTCACAGTTGTACTTATATAAACAGTTCCTTTCATTAATTCAGTATATCAATCTCATAATAATTATACAATAATGGCACCCCTAGACTGAGCTGTGGTGCACACATACTCTGTTATCCAATCCTTGTACATCACGTACATAAGGATCACGTATTCTGAATCTCTTAGGAATCGTTTCGACAAGTAACAAGCACACATAATGGAGGCGAACATAGTTCACATCACATCGGTCACGCACATACCTACGCTCCCATTATCATCAGACTTATTAACTCCTCAATAAGCCCTTATCTGATCTATGTCCTCGAGGTACCAATCTAAATCCCCCCGTAGGCACACAAAGATTAGATGGCCCTGATCGAACATCGACCTCCCATAATAGCAAGTATGGTAGGTATGTTATACACAGATAACCACATATACTAAGCATCCACACATCTTAGATATCTTATAATATTAATAGAGGTATATTTTACATTCCTATACCATCATTAAATATTTCACGTTTACAAATCCCCGAATAATATACATTAAAGTTATCAACCCTTCTCACGTCGCTATTTTAGGTACTTGTTTCCTAACCCATAAATGTCATCCGGTTTACTACAAAATTCTAAGTTTTACTCCTCAACATACTCCACCCTCACAACTATACCCACTAGTCAACAAGGGAAGGTTAACACTCAATTAAATAAGTCTACTGGAAGTTTGAAATAAAATCAGGCCTAAAAAGGTCATTCTGTCAACTCGTTAGAAATCTCGTTCAAACGAGGTAGTTCGAACGAGTGTCATTAGAACGAAGTCTTCAAACGAACTCGTTAGAAGGGATACTATCATCTCGTTAGAAGCTCATTCGAATGAGGTCGTTCGAACGACCTGGGCAGGTCTTCTAACGAGATGGCAGAATATGCCCAGAAATTTTCCAACTTGTTTTTCTTCATTTTTCTCTTATCTAAATTTATCCTAAGATCATCCCAATAACGTTTCAATGTTCTTAAACTACTCTAAGTCCTCGTAGGTTACTTCTTAACATATTTTTGGGGTCAAATCTTCCTAATCAACATGCAATTATCATAAATCCCCAAATTTTACCCCAAACCCTATGAACATGAACCCAAAATTTAATTGTTCCTAAATACTCATCATAAATCCATTTTAAATCATCAAAGTTAAGTTTTTGGATATTAAACTCGTCCATAATCATTCTACAAGCAATTCCTTACCAAGATTAAGGATTTCTACAACAATCCCATTGGGTTTTCGCCAAAATATTCACAGCATATAAGGTTTCTACACTAAACATGGAGGAAATATTCATTGCAATTAATGACATCAAATCACTTGCCTTAAATTCGATGTTCTGGTTCGTTGTTGATGATCAAGGTTGGCTTTCTCTCTTTTTTTCGGTCACAAATCCTTTCCAATTTCTGGTGATGGGAGATAGTTTGATTTGGAACCTCCTTTACCCTCTTCCTAACTTCTCTCAAAACCTCCGTAGCCCACTCTCTTATCTTTTGTTGGTAATGACCTTAGTGTCCTCCCAAATAATATATAATTAACCTCTAAAATTCGTGGGTTTTAATTCCTAAATTTTTAAAATTACCAAAATACCCTTCTAGGTTGCCGGTTTGGCCTAAAAATGCCCCGGAACCCAAACTAAACCCTCGGCTAGTATTTTCTGAATATTTTAACCCTTTCGGATGTGTTGGCACACTCAAAATGATCATTCGGTTGATAAAAATATAATTTACTTTTTAATTTAAATTAATTCATTCCTGATGCGACTGACACGCGCGTTCCAACTAAATTTTCCAAATTATCGTATTTCTGCCTCGTGACAATTTAAATGTTTTCAATACTCATATATTACCATATATACTCAGGAATACTACCATATATACTCAGGAATATTCAATTTTAACATCATACTCAAATACCAACACACATCTCGCTAGTATTTACATCCAGATTAATTCCCAATTAATTCTCATTTAATTCAACTAATCCCTAAAATAAAAATCAATTAAAATTACGGGGCATTACACTACCTCTCTTCTTAAGTCCATCCAATGTCATAATTGCCTCTCACTGCAGTCCAGGCAAAGAATGCTACTTTTGGTGGGGCTCGCATATGTCAAATACAAAGTCAATCCCTTCGTTACACACCAAATCAGCATAATAAGAGCGCACTAAGAATAACCCCTTATTGCTACCTCTCCACCACACACAATCCTCACCCCTCGAGGTAAACCCATTTTACCCACCCAGTCAATCAAACATCTCCTCTGCCTCCACTAACTCCCAATCTCTGAGCCTCTTTCTAAACCTAGGATTCCATTCCACCCTTTCCAATCCCTCCAAGTATGCCTCGCCTCCGATCCTTCCCTTCAACTCGTAATGCTGAATATCCCGGGAGTCATGTCCTCTAAAGATCGATCCCCCCCCCCCCCAAAGTTCCCTCCAAAACTTAACCCTCTCCTCGTTCTCCCCCTCCCCTCGACAATGTGCTTCCACAATCCCACCTCGTGTGGAAACCGCCTTTCTTCGGATCCCCACCCATTGAGACCCAACCCAAATCTCTCCACCACCACCTTCCTCCATAACCAATCTTCCTCGTGGAGGAACCTCCATAACCACTTCCCTAAAAGAACTTTATTAAAACAAGTCAAATTTCTGACTCCCACTCCTCCCTCCGTCCTTCATCAGTTTGCAAACCTCCTCCCATTGCACCAAACTTTACTTGAAGCCATCTTCGTTCCCGCACCACAAAAATTTCCTCATTAATGTCAATCTATTCCCTTAACAAAAAAAAATCCTCTTCCATCCCGTCAACTTTCTATCCACCCTTTTAATAACCAAATCCCAAATGAATTTTTCTGTGCAAGAAACACTTAACAGAAGTCCCAAATAAGTAGACGGGAGGGAACTCACTTTACAACCAATCACCTCCGTAGACGCATTGAACCCCCTCTGTCTCCCCTACAGGAACCATCTGACACTTTTTCACGTTGATATGCAATCCTAATGCTACCTAGAAACACATCAAAATCTCAGCTCTGTAAAAAATAATGGTGTCACTGGAAAATAAAAGATGCGACAAATAAAGGATGGGACACTATGCACGTAGAGCCTCTTTGATATCTCCCATTTTAAAACTGCCCAGCCTACCTATCTCCACTTCCTTCGCCAAAACCACTCCATTACCCAAATAAAAAGAAATGGCAAAAGTGGACCCCCGAGTGTAACCCACGTGAGCTAGGAAAAAAGCGTTTCGATGACCCATTGACCAATACCGAATACATAACAGAGGTAATGAAACTCTCCATCCATAAACATCATCATTGATCAAACCCTATCCTCGCGAGAAGACCAAACAAAAAATGCCAATTCACATGGTCGTAAGTCTTCTCAATATCAAGTTTTACACAAGTCCTTGCACCGTACATCTCAATCTCTTCTCCACGCATTTATTCGCCACTAGAGCCGCATCCAATATTTCCTTCCCCTTACAAAAGCATTTTGAGCCTCAGATACAATAGGGTTTAATAGTCTCCTTAATTGGCTGACAGCACCTTAGTCATTAGCTCATAAATACTTCCTACCAAACTAATTGGTCGGAAGTCTCACATCCACCCTCCTCTTTTTTTGGGAATCAATGCAATAAATGAAGCATTAAAGTTTTGTTGAAATCTACCTCTCTCGTGGAACTCACAAAAAAAGGCTAAAACATCATTATGCACCACAAACCAACATTTCTGGAAGAAAGCCATCGAGAATCCATATGGCACCGATGCCTTATCCCCCCTCGTAGACTTCAAATCTAATACCACTCGCTCCAAAAAAGGTCTCTCCAAATCCTAACTGCTTCCCCTCGAAAATGACTCCGAACTCCAACCCATCTAGCATCGGTCTCCACTCATCATTCGTGAGTAAAGCTTCATAAAGTTCCTTTATCGCTGTCCTAAACTCTACCCCGTCCACCACATCCTTTCCTTTATGATTAAATCTACGATGAGAGTTGGCTAACCTATGAAATAACTTGGTGTTCTTATCTCCTCCCTTCAATCACAACACTTGGGATTTTTGTTACTAATAAATCTCCTCTTGAATCATTTTCTGCTCCACTTCTATTTTTCTCTCCTCCTTCCTCAACCGTTCTTCCTTAGACAATAAACCTATCACCTCCTTATCATCGAGCTCCTTAATCTATCCAAGACCTTTAACTATATAATCCCCCACATCCCCAAAGCACTATTTATTCCATTTTTTCGGATCCTTCTTGAGAAAAAGGAGTTTCTTAGCCAATATAAAACATGTGGTTGCTTCCCACCTTCCCACCACCTCTTTACTCTTTCAACGAAGCCCTCCTCCTTTAACCACATATTCTTAAATCTCAACGGGGTCCTCCCATTCTTCCCTGCTCCGCACTCTAAAACAATCAGAACATTATCTGAAGTTACTCTAGGCAATCCCAATTGCACGGCTCCTGGAAAGTTCTCCTCCCAATATACTGATACCATAAAATGGTCCAATCGAGATCGTGTGGTGGATTCCTATTACTAGAACAGGTAAAAGGACCTCCAACCAATGGAAAAATTTAAGCGGGGAGTGTGTTAGGGTTAATCTGGTACATGGTCCCCCATGTTTAACTCGCATGGGGGAGTCCAAAGGGCTCGTTTATGTGGAGGTTCAGGATTATAAAAGAAAGGACCTCCAACCAATGGCAGATCAACCAATTTCATGTCATCATTAAACCCCCAAAACTCCCTCATCGATCTAGTCAATCTCGGCCCCCTACGTCACTCCCCCACAAAACGTACCACATTAAAATTCCCACCCATGCACTAAGAGACCCCCCACACCCCACCCCCTCCTAACTCTTCTTATAACTCCCAAATTATAGCATCATCGACTCATACACTCCCGAAAAGCTCCACCGAAACTTGTCTTCGACTCCCAAACAAGACAGATAATGGTTCCCAACGAGACTGCCCACCAGCTCCACAAGTCTACTATCTCCCAAAATCATCACTCTACCCAACGCCCCCCGAACTTTGCATCACAATTTTACTCATCTTACTTCTTTTGGTCTCCTATAGACACAAGAAATCCGGTCTCCATAAAGAAATTGCCCACCTAACAATATTTCTCTTATCAGATTCGTTTAACCCCTCGACATTTCATGATATGATTCGCATATTCATTCACATCAATTTTCTTTGTCTCTCCTTCCCCTCCCGCCGCCTCCTTTGCTCCCCTCATAATTAATGGACCATTGCAGTTTTCAAAGTTCACTATTTCTCTCTCCGATTTTCCTTTCCCGATAGCCCACCAATATCCCTTTCCTTCTCTTTACCCCTCTCCACTTCCTCTCAATATTCCTGAATATTTTCCATGATTTCTTCTCGTTCCCTTCATATGACACTCCCAAAAACTTCCCGAACCTACCTATCATCTCCTCAACCCATTTCTCTGCCCCCTCCTCCTCATCTCCCAAATCCCCCTTTGACGCATATGGGTGGAAGTCTCTTGATTCAAGATGAATCGTCCCCCTTTCGCTAACAAAATCTGGCTCCTCCACTTCCCCAAGAAATTCGTCATCTCGCTATCCTCCCTAAAGAGCATTTTTTTCAAGTTAACGATATCTTCCAACAAAAGTTGCACTTCACTATAATGATTGACCCATCTTTCCCACCAGCCCTCCCAATCATCTTTTAACCACCGATTCACAAAAACAATATTAGAGGGTGTATGCTCACCCTCCCCACTCGCCCTGCTCGACTCGTGCACTTTAAAAAAATGTCTTGCCCCCTCATCTCACTCACCCAACCTAGTATTCTCTAAACGGACCAATGCCAACTCCTTCCCTCATTCATTTTTCTCGCCTCCACGTTCTACACTCAAAGCTGCCTTATAAATAGCATTATTGTGGGGAGGGGGGGGTTATACTTTGGAAAAATTTCCGCTATTCACCTTTCTAGGCGGTGCTGTAAATTTCTTTAAAGTAACTTTGGGCCTTTTCACCTTCCAAGTTGGATTAGACCGGGCTCTATTAAAATTAATTTTTTGGGACCCTGAATGGAAGAAAAAAATCTACCATTCCCAAATTCTATGGACTTACGCCCCTCGTTAGCCCCCCCCCCCCCTCCAGAAGTCATCTCGACATTAGCAAGAGTAAAAAATGAGGTTTGCCCGGTCCTACTACATGGAGCTCCCCTCCTGTTTTAACCGCACTACCCTTTTCTTTTGAGCTGAAAACCTCTTTCATTGTAAACTCAAGACAGTTGGGTCCCAACGCATTCAAATCCACGACCTTCTCTTGACTGATATTCCAATCACGTTGCAATAATTCTGACATTCCTTTACCTTAACAGTAAAGTCAACAACAATAGTACCTGTCCCGACGTCTTTTTCTCGAGGCTTCCTCCCACGCGTGTGGGACTCAACCAATGAGATATGTTCCCCTCGTCTACAATTTTGGAGATGGACTTAGACAAATCATCCGAGAAAAAGCAAGCCAGCAACTTTTTTACCCAAACCGGCAGCTCAAACAACCAACACTAGCTCCGATTCTCACCTTCTCCGTTATTTCTCCCCTTTGGTTTTACCAAAATCCTAGCCTAACGCAGCTCTAAAACCGCCTTGAGTGTTCTTGTTTACATTTAGAAATCAACCTCATCTTTCTCCTACGGCTCTAAAAACATCTAAGGCCTACCAGCCATGTCTAAGAACACCCAATCCTTTTTCTGCAAAATCCGATCCGCTTCCTGTTCTAATTGAAAACCGAACAAAAATAAAGAAGAGTTCAAACACCGAACCTCAACACCTCCTGTCGATTTCCATCTCTCCTTAACCTGCCTCTCCATTTTCTCGACAAGTGGCGGCAGCAACATAGCTGGGCTGCCCACACGATCCACCAAAGGTCTCTGAAAAAAACTTACTCTTGATTGACAAGAGTCATCTTTAATGATCAAATCATCTGTCATAGATGGGTCTACACGAACATTAATGGATGAAGATGCCCACGGCTCTACTGTTGAATCTTAAAGAAAGGATCGGTTGACCACCTCATTTTGTTTCCTGAGAACATCCTCCTTTTGCCTCTTAATTTTCAAACATGAAACCACCGATTCCAAACGTTTGAATCCATCCCTGGCATACTCCCATCTTTTTCCTTCGGACAATTTCGACAGCGAAAAAAAACTCGAGATTTTCCCTCTTTCACAACAATGGTGAACTAAGCCTCCTTTCTTCTAAAAAGCAGCTACAAGCAATTATCTCCCCTATTCTTACTCCATCTTCTATAAAATCTTCCTGCTCTCCTTGATGCCTCCCAAAAGCAAGAATTCAAATAAAACACCTCCCCCTTTACAAAATAACCTTCTCAAGAATAACCTCTACCTCTGTCAAAAAATCTTATGTGATAGCTACTTTCCTTGCATTCTTTAACAAGTTCAAATGATTTCCAGCCAGCTTGGAAGAACACTTCCTCACTATTTGTGCTAGTTAGGACTATTATTTGTGTTTATCGGTTTTATATTAAACTTATATCTTCTGTATTTGGAAATTATTAGCAATGAGAATTAAACTCATGCTCTGCCCCCCTTTTCTAATCAGTGACTGGCTTAGCTTACTGTTGTTTTCTAGCTAAAATAAAAATTGAGTCATGTTAGCCAATTGTTCACAGGTTTCACTGTTTGGACTAGCTTGGCTTACCGTTGTTTTCTAGCTAAAATAAAAATTGAGTTGTGTCTTCGAATTGTTTCTCCAGGTGTTTTATCTTTCTTCGTGATACTGTAGTCAATCCTCTCGTACGACTTACCTGCACTTGAAATACACTTTGACCAAATGATAAATTATAGATTCAAATTTAAAGTCATTTTAATTTAATAAGGACATTCCAATTTTAATAATATTATTGACTGCAATTGATCTACCAATGGGGACCTTTACTCAATGTTAATATTTGTACTGATCATAATGTACCTTTATCTTTCTTTCTTTATGTTCAGATGGTTGATGCATTCATGGTAGTAAGACCCCTTCCAAGAATGTTCAACTAAATTGAGAGACTAGAATTTTTTATTTTCTTCTAGAAGACTAAAAACTCTAAAGGTTCCATCTTTCGATTGTCAGAATTGCTTCACTTGCATTCATTTGTGCAATTGGGTGAAACTTTCTCCTATCTCTATTTATGATAGAAAATGATCTGAACAAAACTTCATGATAATTTATTTGCTGCATTTTTCGTGGAACTTATTTTTGCAATGTACCCTGATGTAAAAATATTGAACTGGTTGAAAAGATCCTTTTGGGAATTCATCGTGAACAACTGGCTGGTAGTAATTTCTATTGAAACCTTATTAATAATTGATGTTGGGAAAATGTGCCCCTTAAAATTTGTGATAAGTAAGCACAAGTACCCACAGAACATAAGATATATGTGGTTCAGTTTTTGTCTTGAGTTACGCCTACTACAACGGGTTGTAATATCTTTATTGCAGGCTACAAGTACAATCTCTCTTTGTCCCCCTCAGCTAGGGGTGGCAATTTGTGACATGATCCGTTAACACGACATGAAATCGTTGTCTGTTTAACTGGGTTTGGGTCATAAACGGGTGAATCCGCCAGACCCGTTAAGAAAAGAAACCAGTTTCATGTATATTCGCGAAACTTGTTAGTGACCCATTTAATTACGAATCACGTGACCCGCCACCCGTTTACAACCCACCACCCGTGATTAACTTGTCACCCCTTTACGCCCACCCAGTTAACATGTTTACAAACCGTTTACCCTTTCACAACTAGCAATTCAAACATCACACATTGATTTCTTACGAAAATTTTTCATTCTTAATTAAGTATAAGTAAGTTGTTTCCTCTTTAGGTTTGTAAAGTAACCGGATTACATGGTGAACGAGGTTAAACGGATGAACTGGGTTAAACAGGTGAACCGAGTTAAATGGGTGAATTGGATTAAACGAGTGAATCGGGTTAAACGTTTGAAGTCATTCATTTATTTAATGGGTGTAAACGAGTAGTGTGGTGTCACTCGTTATGTAAACGAATTATGTATGAATTTAATTTTGTCACCCATTTAATAAACGAATTGTGTTTGGGTGATTGGATTTTTCATACGTTCATCTATCACCAGACACGAACTTGACTCGACAAAATCCATTACCACCCTTACCCTCAGCTTGTTAATGTATGACTTTATAAATGATGAGTTTTCCTTTTATAAATTAGGCTTTATAATACAATAGAATCCTTATCTAAGCAACATCAATTAGTAATCCTTAGTTGCTTTAGATTCATCCTCATCCCTTGTGTGGGAGTCGATCTCCTTTGGAAATATTCTTGACTCATTTCATTGGTTGTTGAGTCAGTTTGTCTGATATGATTCTTTATCTGTTAAGGCCTTTGACAATTGACTTAGGTTGAAAACCCTGCAAGGTAGTCATCTAGTTGCGGGGATAGAATTTCCTAATTATTAAGGATGGAAACAGGGGGGATTGAGGTTGGCTTTTCAAAGATCCCAACCTGTCCAATTTAATAAACGGGGAGGGGCGGGGCGATATTATTTAAATTTAACTCCTATTCCGCCTCATTTAATAAATAGTTTTTTTTAACCCATACTCGTTCCTAAGTCATTAATTGAATTTTAAAATCCATCCCATTAGGGTCGGATCGGATCGGGGCTCCTATGTGTTTCAGTCTGTGAGATAGTTCCCCAATTATCAATCAATGTTTCCACACAGTTTTTTTTTAAATTAATCAAAAAAAATCTTAAAAATATTCAGAATATATATGAGGTAGACCCTCATATATACTAAGTTTACATACTTGCTAGCGTAAATCCATTTTAATAAAATATTAAAAAAAATATTTTTGAGTTAAATTTATATGCGATATTCAAACATTTCAAGGGATCAATACAAAAAAAAAGAGCTCAAAATAACTTTTTTTGCTATTTTTAAAAAATCGGTCAAACTTTGACGGCTTTTAAAGCTCTTTAAAAGTTGTAAAGGTTTGACCGGATTTTTTAAAAATGGCAAAAAAAGTTATTTTGAACTAATTTTTTTATATGGGTCGCTTGAAATATTTAAATGCCATATAAAAAATTCAACTCAAAAATATTTTTTTTACTATTTAAAAAAAAATCGGTATATAAACTTGGTAGGTATGAGACCCTATATATATCCATATAATATGGAGTAAAGGTCTTTTACTATTCACCCTATGTATGATATTTTTTCTTTTCATGCCCATGCATGAATGTCATGCGAAAATTTATTTATTTTGTGTGTTAAAGGGAGGTAAAGGTTCTTTGTTTTTTTAAAAGGGTAATTTCTTTTTATTAAATATATATATATTTTTTTAAAATAGTTTTTTTAAAATAGTTTTTTTTATTTTTAAAAAAATTATTTTATTTTTTTAAAGGTGTTTTTTAAAAATGGATTGGGTTTTATCACGGGAAAAAATTTATCACGGACATCTGCTATTGTATATATATACATCATGATGTAGGTGAGCGTTCCTCTCTCTCTCTCTCATTATATATATATATATATATATTTATATATACCCGTGCTTGAAGGCACGCTGATAATCGCAAAACGGTAAAACATTTCGATGTACATAATTGCGAAAAGGCAAAACTTTTGTTCCCCAACAAAAAAAATGTATTTAAAAAAATAACCATAATCTATTTTTCTCTCATGCGAATAAATATGTTTAATGTCTCAAGACATATTTAGGCTTATTTTAATTTGAAAATTTGGGTAGAATTCTCAACATAAGGATTACGAATTGTTTAATATATAATAAAAATATTTATATGAGTAAAATGAATGCTGATATAAGATAGTACACTAATGTAATGTTCTTTAACATATTATAAGTGTGCATAATGTAAGTAATAAATGTTGAAAAACATAAAGTTGTGCATAATGTAAGTAATAAATGTTTTACATATTATAAGTGTAAATAATTTAGAAAATTTAGGAATATTTCCTCTGTTTGTTTGTAGGACTATTCACCATGTCAAAAAAATTCAACACTAATAATTCATCCCGGACCTCGTATAAACAACATCGATCTAAATAAAGGCAAGATATATGAACTACATTAGGTCGTAGACTTAAACTAATGAAGATAGTTATAATTTAAAATAACCACCAAAGCACATTTGGTTGGCCCTATAATCAATAACAACCAAAATCCATAATAACAATACTCTTTTGTGCTAAATTCAAACAAAAGTGTAGTTAAAATAAATATTCAATATTTAAGTGAGTTTACTATACAACACAACGTGTAAACAATTTAGAAAATTTTGACAAAATTTTCTTTATTTATAGGACTATTCACCTTCTTTAAGAAAATAAAAATTATGCAACAAAAATACTAATAATCCATCAGTGAATATTATGAACACTCTTGTCTATAAACACTTATCTACATCATAACTCATTTTATTTACACATACCAACATTATCAAGAAAATACACCTATAGAATGACCATGTTAAATAACAACAAACAAAAGCTTGGCTAATAAATCATAAAATGTTTAAAATTCATTATACATATGAACACAATTTTCTTTTAAAATTCCTAGACTCATTACATTTCAGCTCTCCATCTTTTGGTTCCAACATCCGGCGTACTATTTAAGACATCACTTTATTAAAAAGTTCTTCAATATCCTTATAATAAAGACTCACTTTTAACCTACAAATAAAATATGTACCATTATTAAAGAAAGTTATCAATTAACACCTAAATTACGCACAAACCAATTATCTTAGACACAAAAATCTAACTAATAATGAAAACAAAAACTTATCCATCCTAATTACCCTATTTTTCTCAACAGCTCTGGGGCATTCGCTTCAAATGTAGAGAAGTGAAAGTGAAGTGGAAGTCAATTATAAGTCCAGATAAGGGAATGAAAAGTATACCTCACAAATAAGTTTCTCACGAAAAAAACTTTCTAATTCTAAGTCCTTACTAAGATATTTTTCACCCAAACATCTAGTATACTAAAAAAATACCTCACATGTTCAGCTTGCAAACATTTCATTAATAAACAATACAACACTTAACCTTCTTATATATCCTCAATATTTAATTAAGCATATACATACACAGTATATGTTTGTTAATCTAGAGCATAACCACTAAACTACAGTGAATCGGGGGAATAAAATACCAACTGTGTAATTATCATATATAACTCTAGGCGCATAAGTTAATCCAATTAAGAATACAATATATATGTTTAATGTGGTATTTACCTGTATCTCTCATTAGAAACCATAGTCATGGGCATGGGCGCATAGTTAATAGGAACACCATTAATGAATCTTTTTTCTTCTTTTTTTTTCAAACTCTCAAGCTACAAAAAGAGTTAAAGAAACTAAACATGATTAGAGCTCATCTCAAGAACATAAATAAGCTTGCTCTCAAGATAGTCTAGACATCTTTTTTTTTCTTTCTTCAATTCCCCTGTTTGTCCCTGTTTAAACCTAAAATTTAAACATTTTATTTTCCCATTTTTGGTGCGGAGTACTGATGGTGATATCATAGATTATGTTATAACTCATCAATAGATAGTATTTGATCATCCACAATTGAAAGGGCATTACTAAATATCAGGACTTCAAAATATGACCTGGAACTTAAAGTTCATTACCTTCACATTCACATTTTATGACAATTACAATATGTTTCCATGTTGGACCTGCACAAAAAAATTAGAATCAAGTCATTAATCTAGTAGAAAATTTCAAAATACGTAATCGCAAAATAATACAAATTTTCAAAGATTAATAAGACTTGCAATGGATATTGCAATTAGTCTTTACTGGATAAACTGATTTACTAAATTGACTAATTGTATTGCCATCTACCAAGACTGATAAAACTTGCAAACAAAGCACAACACATGCACTGCACGCTTAACCTCAAGCTCTCATTATGATTATTGAAGACCCAAATATTATTTAATGAACAATCGAGCTGGAAATGCCTAATTTCGTCCAACATTACGGTCCTACGATAAATGGCAAACCAAGAAGCTCTATGCTAGTCATTTTATAACTTTCAGACAAATTAATCACATCATACAATATGAGTCCACTGTCAAATATACAATCAAGTGCGTTTGGAATATATATAAACACTCAAATGAGAAGTACGATTATGTAATCCATATATCAAAAGAAATAACTGGGATATTTTCATAGTCAGATCGCCATATGTCAAAATCATATTGCAGTACATAAAGTATTCTGGTTGATAACAGGCGGAATGCCAAAAAACCCATGAAAAAGATTACGCTCTTAGTCAAATTTGCAAACCCAATAAGATATTTGTTAACAAAGACACTATATTATGTTTGTACAAATTTTCACTCACGTAGTTGATTTTCCTTGTCATTCCCAATACTGAAAATCTGTTCGTCAACATCATTGGGAGACATTTTAAACCGATTCATAAATGATATGGATGAGACGATTGAGAATGGGCACACGACCTAATCATTCGTAACTATAGACAATGTTGGGCCCTTTAAAAATCATCTTTCAACCTTTAGGTCTTAAAAGTTCATAATAGAATACATCACACCCTCATAATTAAATCCTTTAATATCTGTCAGGTAGCCACGAAACTGCCTAGAATCTTTGTAGCTGTAGCAATATAATTGAGGAGTATTGGATTCAGTCACAGGAAATATAAAAATTGATGCATGTACGATATGAATTTGAAATGGTCCAATGACCATATGAAAATTGATGCAGTCATAGGCATCCACGATATGAATAAAAACATGTACGAACAAATATGAAAATTGATGCATAAACTAATTTAAAACGATTTACATAATAATACATCATGAACCTACAAAAATCAATAGAAAATATGTGTCGAGTTATATCAAGAAAATTTTGAGTTCTTTTTTTTTCTATTCGAATTTGCAATGGTCAAATCACCAAATATGATATCATTAAATAAATAATATGGTATCAAATATTGTTAACGCCCATCTACCATAGAGTTAAAAATTTAAACAAATACATAAAAAATAAAATGACTCTTAAAGAACATAACTATTAGTAAATAACTTGCCAACGAAGAGCTGAAGTAACATATTCGTTAAAACGAAACACCACTGACATAGAAAAAATATTAAGGAAACTAAATTCCCAAGAAAACACTTGGTCAAATTAAAAAAAATCATTGTAAATGTTTTCTAAAAAACATTATCAAATAAATTACATTATTAGCCAAATAGAAATCCAATTGAAAGAATGAGATATACGACGAACAAATTTTAGACATAGAACTACAATTTAATTAACACCAATAATTTAATTATCACAATACAGACTGGGAACTACTTGTGATCTTCTTAATATCAACATAAGACTACCTTGTAGGCTTGAGAGCTCTATAATCCTCTATGAATTTTTCAATCTTCTCTTACTCAATTTAATTTGATCTCCAAAAATAGTACTATGCATTGATAGAGCGTAAGAAGAAAAGGAGCCAAGATCACACCTTCTCATTAAAAACTACCAAGTTATGAACTTTATATTCCAAAGCGATTTATAAAGAGGAAAAAATAGGTTGAGGCACTTCACCTGCAGTCAGTGGTGAAGTTATTTGAGCACTGCAAATGTTGATTCATGTGAATTGATAACTTCACCTACATGACCCAAGTATTCAGATCAGAACTGAGCACTGCAAAAAATAGGTTGAGGCACTTCACCTGCAGGATAACTGGTGAATATTTATAATAGGATCCGTGATTAAAATGGTTTGGATATTCATAAATGGTGAATCTAACTTATTTGATCCACCTGTATATGGATATAACTGTGATCTCTATTCAGATCCACCTGCAGTTTGCGATTTATGTGAAGCTATCACCATTCGCATAACTTATTTGATCCACCTGTAAATTGTGATAACTGTGATCTCTATTCAGATCATTACGCCCTATAGAAGCTTTCGTCATGCCCCAAAAAGAAATCCAAGCAACTTGATAAAAACATATGTGAATAAAAGTTCATATTCATTCATTTAGAAATAGACGGGAAAAGAATATAAAACTTATTATTAATTCAGCCCCAATGTTTTATTCAGAGAAACAGTGAGTATACCAAAAATGTTTTGAACACTAAAAGATAGTATGCATGTCTTGGATCCTCTATCACCTTTGCTCTGCATTCCCCGAGGACTTCTTGACAATGAACTTATCACACTGATGTGATAAGTCCTGATGGCTTCAAATTTTTCAAAAATGATATTGTTTCCCATTATTTACATTTGCATTCCCCGAGGACTGCTTGACAATGGGCTCAGTTCTGATCTGAATACTTCTCCCTTGATTCTCAGAGAGTATGCTAATAAAAGTGACCATTTTTTCACATTCGACCCAATCTTCTTGCAAGTGCTACAACAGCTTCAACAGTTTGCGAAATGTGTACTCCGGCACAAAAAACGTGCAAAAGGCTAAATCAATAAGTAGTCGAGTAAAAAGATCAGTTTTTGTCTTGATTAACAAATCTTATTTGATTTCTTCTCAGTTCATTAGGAAATACATCGAAGTCTTTAGCAATATGACAGTAAAATTAAGGTATACACGGAGGGATTGGAACTTAGACCGAGAGATGTTATTATTTTATTGATACCATTAAAATATCTATTCCCATAATTAGTTACTGGAATTATAATAGATAGCAAGGGGATTGTCTACATATAATAGTGCACTTCGTAATAAGAATGCTCTAGACTATGTAATGTCATAGGGGATGATCATTTGGTTATATCACTTAGGAAATCACATGGATGATAAGATATTCTCAATATGGCTAAGGTAGTTATCTCTAGAACACCTCCTCTTGCCCTCCCCAATATATATGGTGTATACCCCCATTGGATAAATCTTTCAATTACCACATGATTTAGGGAAATGATAATGAGAGTTAATTAATTCTTCATATTATTAGTTGATCGTGAATTTGAAGTGGTACGATAAGGAGTCGGGTTGGGATCCCTATCACTTTCCCTATACCTCTATTGCTGCCATGATGACCACCTACACGACATCCCAACCTCTAGTTGTAGAAAGGATTTATAGAAAGTTAGATATCAAAATAGCTCTAGTGTATGGTTGTGCCAATGGCATGCTGTTATACTTTTTAGCGGTGCAGTCACACTTATGGCATCAAACCTATAGTTCTTACAACTCCAAAAAGCACATCATGGCATCCAACCTCTAATTACGCAACCCATCAATTATTTTTTACTGGAAATATAGTAGATATACCCACCATGAATTCACCCAACATAAATACCCCACTCGAAATGTCGTCAAGATACTTATGAACCAGAGAACAAAAAACAATATATCCCAAAATTTAATGAACCATCAAATAGACACATACAAAATAATGATCTTCCAGTGGTAGCCAACTACAAAAGATTTTAAAGGACAATAACCAACGATTGATGTGTTCTCTGTCCACTCGATAAATTGAATACGAAGAAAGAAAGCCTACCCCATAAAAACCAACATCACTTACTTCTAGGAGACAAACACTTGAAAATAAACTACATAACATATTTAAATGTGAAAAACTAACTTCAGACAACAACTAAATCATAAAAAAAGGCAAAGAATGTTGGTACATATCTGTACGTCTCTCCTCATCCATCAATCATTTTAGTATACTGATAAGACTAAAGAAATGCAATCTTGTTTATCTGCATACATAATATATTTTAGAGCAATGATAGAAAATATACCCATAGACAATAGTAACTTAAATACAACTATCCAATACCACTAAATAAAACTAATCGAAGGTAAAGAAGACATGGATCACTAATCACAATTGAACCCCTATAAACCAATAAAACAAATTAGGAAAAAAACACCGACTTAGGAGTTGTGTCAAACACCTGAGAGTCATATGCATAAGCATGAATACTTCAATGATCAACTATGCAAACTTCACGCAGGCAAGAATACTTCAACAATCCGTTATATGACTAAAATGTCATCTTCACAGATAAAATGGAAAACAAAATCATAGTAGAACTATATTTTAATAACTTCATTTACCCAAAATAAAATACTAAGCATGAAATTTTATACATATAACAGCTTTCTAAAATACATTATGAAATAAAATCGTCAACTACAAACCCTAAAAAAACTAGATAAAAATGAAAAGGAGTATACCTGTTTGGGATGTTCATGTATAACCAGGTCACCTGTAAAAGAAAAAATAAATAACAAATCAGAAAAAATGATTAGATCCCAAAACATCACCATCCATATAAACAAATCTAAAATAAAATGAACAAAACTCAAAATATGTAGTAAATTTATGAATAGATCTTAATTGAAACCAAAGCCCTAAATCACCCCAGATCAATAAAAGAAACAACATATAACAAAAATGAATAGATCTTAATTGAAACCAATGCCCTAAATCACCCCAAATCAACAAAAGATACATCATATAACAATCGTTTGATTTTGTATTCAATCGTGAAAAACACCACCAGTGAAAAAGAAGATAGGGCACGCATGAAAAACACCAGTACCAAGATCGTATCAGGGAATATGAGAAAAATTACATGCGTGATATAAGAAGGCCCTCTTGATCGCTGTACATGCAAAAAATAGATCGTTGTTGATCGTTGTAGCCGAGAGAGAGATAGAGAGTAAAGTGAGGGAAAGAGAGATGGCTAGGTTTACACAAAAAAAAGTGTAATAAGGGAGAGAATGGGGAAATACTATTCTACCCTTCTTTTTGAATTTTGAAGAAGGGGGGAAAATAACTTAGAGTCTATCAAAAGAGGGGGGAAATCAAAGATTTGAGGGGTAAAATTGGTAATGCAAAAAAACTTATCTAGATGACATCATACTTATATCTTATGACATACATAAGTTTTGTAACTTATTCTGTATATATATATATATATATATATACATATCTAGGTCAGCGAGATTGAGAGCGAGAGAGATAGTTAGAGTAAACGGTTGGTTATTTTTTTGGGTAGTTTAGTTTTAGTTTTTTTTTAATGTGTGTATATATATGGTGTAATCATAATTAACATACATATAAAGAATATTTATGTAGGCATAAGTAAACGGGACATGCCGAGCGGGGGTTATTTAAATCAATTCTTGACCCGCCCCATTTAATAAACGGATTTTATTTTAAAATCCGTATCCGCTCCTACTTCATTAATCGAGTTTTAAAACCCGCTCCATTAGGGTCGGGTCAGGTCGGGTCGGGCCTCCTATGGGTCAGATTAATTTGCCATCGCTACTCATTATCGTCTCCCGATCTTAAAATTTTGGCTTACATCATTATGATGATTATGGGAGCTTTTATCTTCTTAAATGCAGAACATGTCATCTATGCAATTATTATGCAAGGTACATGTGGGATGTCTGTCCTATTTATAAAGTGCAACGATCTATGAAGATTTAATACATTGATTTGGGTAAAAATACCTTTACACCCTAGCTTTTCCTCCACATTTTTTTTGGTAGAAAAGGAAATGTAAAAACAAAAACAAAGGCTCGACGCGCGCGCGCGGGGGGGGGGGGGGGGGGGGGGGGAGGAGTCAACGCAATCTTTTCATGTCATACCGGTAGCATCTTCGTCAACGAGTCGAGTGAGTTGGTCCGGGATATCTTCGACTTCCACAAAACAATGTTCTTGCTTCCTACCTTCATTGGTGAGCCAATTTGCGCACCGATTACCCTCTCCAAGAACATGCCCGACGCTAGCTTCGATGATCTTCATAAATTTAATACAGTCCTCGATGATGTTTGCCAAAGGGTGATTTGTATCTTCCTCTTTGTTGATGAGGTCCATCGCTATTCGGGAGTCCGACTCCAGCTGGGAGTGATTCCAACCTCTCTCATGATCAACATTCAGGCCAAAATGGATGCCTTCGATCTCCGCACCGAGTGCACATGAACAACCCTGCAACTTGCCATAAAATCCCATGACCTATCTACTATGATCATCTCTAGCAAGGCCTCCAAAAGCCCCGGTCTTAGTTGTTTCGTCCCAATTCCCATTTGTGCTAATTTTAATAATGCATGTGGAAGGATGCAACCAAGAAATGAGAAGAGTATGACCCACCCGTACTTGAGACTCATTTTAGCCAAAAGCTTATCGGATTTCAACGTTAAGTTTTTGGCTAATATGCGTAGTCAAATACGGGGGAGTATCTAATTTATCGAAAACAAATTTATTACAGGTGCCAAATGTTCCAGAAGTAAAATATAAAGAAAACATACCAATTATTGTCCTCGTGATGCCATATATATAGATAATCCATTCATGTAAATTAAGCAACATACCTCTGTCCCAAAAATGATTAGAGATAGAGTTTCTCTAGACATCGCGTGCCACATGGCCGCCCCTAAACACATGCTTCGATTCCTCAGCATTATGAAATATGATGTTAGTGAGGAGTTTGTCATTAAATATGAGCCACATGATTGTCTTAAGTTTATGAGGGATTTTGAGCCACCAAATTTTACGCCAGTTCTCCTGGGGGTGGCGAGTTGAGATCAAACTTCATGAGGGAAAGGTAACACGACTTAATGGAGGATTTCCCATTTGTACTTGGGCCCCATCTAGGTTTATCAAGCCTATTGGCCATACGAGGAAGAGGTGCGGCCACAATATCCATCACTGTTTTGGCATTGAATCCATTCTCAAATTTTAGGGACATCCCATTTTCCATCCATGAAGATAAGGGAACTGACCCACTCATTTTCATCTCTTCCAATCTCGCTAGCCGATGATATAATGCTACTCCCACACTACCAGTCCTCAAGAATGTGTAGGGACATGACCATTTAGTGTTTTTACGTAAGGTCTTACAACACGAGTAGATCCTTCTCCACACACGGGACGCGTTAGATTTTTTCGGATAATTTCTAGGGTTGGGGTCCCTGGAGTATTTTTTTTTCAACACATGGATCCATAGGGGTCCTTTTCAGTCATAACTCTCCAACCAAGTTTAGCGACAAGCGCATGATTATTAATATTGCTTCTACGTAACCTAATGCTCCCACTTTGTTTGGACTTGCACACCCTCTCCCACGTAACGAGGTGAACTTTTCTAAGATTTTCATTGTCCCCCCGCAAAAAGTTCCTTTTAATTTTGTCAATTGGGGTGCAAATACTCTTGGGGAGCAGTGTCGTTTGCATGGACTAGATGGGGATGGTGGAGGAGACTTATTGGATCAGGCTGGTCCTACCTGCTAGAGAAAGAAGTTTTGATTTCCAACTCGCGAGGCACTTGTAGACTTTTTCTACAATCTCTTTGCAATGGTCTTTTCCAAATCTATCATGGACAAAGGGGGTGCCATGGTAAGTGACCAAATTAAGTGTGAGGGGTATGCCACATAAGTGGCTAAGCTTTAGAACTTTTCCACGCGAGAGATATTGGGAGACATATATTTTGGACTTATTGAGATCAACTCTGGCACGATAAATTACAAAACTCATGAATGGTCTCCATCACCATCGCACACGAGGCGGGGGTGGCTTTTGAAAAGAGAATGAGGGCATCAGCAAAGAAAAGATGGGATATGTGGGGCCTACGGGGGGATGGATTTAACCCTTTCCATGTTTTGTTGTGAAACTTAGAATATACCATCGATGATATGTATTCCATGCACATAACAAAAAAGATAAGGGAAGAAAGGGTCGCCCTGGCATAATCGCCTGGTGGGTTTGAACTTGGGAAGGGGGGTGTCGTTCCAACGGATAGCTATAGAACTATATGTAACACAACTAAAGATGAGTTTAGAGCGCTTGTCACTGACCTTAAACCACCTAAGGACTTTACCTAGGAACTCCCAACTCACCCTATCGTAGTCTTTTTAAGGATCGATTTTAAAGATAACACCCCCATTCTTACCTTTCTTTCTGGAGAGAGTGTGGATAATATCTTGGGTAATAATGAAATTGTCCTAGGTTTGTCTCCCCGGGAGGAAGCTGGCTTGGTTTGGGCTAATAACCTTGCAAAGGATGGATCTAAGTCTCTTAACAATGATTTTAGCCACAATTTTATGCGACACATTGCATAGAGTGATGTGCGGAATCAGTTAATCGATTCGGGGTTCTCTATTTTAGGGGTAAGGGTTATGTGGCTCTCATTCATGAAATCAGGGACTGACTCGGAGATAAAACACTCATTAATGAACCTAACAAGGTAAGGGTTGATGAGGTCCCACAAATGCTGGTAGAAAAGGGGTTGAGCCCCATCAGGGCCCTGAGCCTTAAGGGATTTCATACTAAAAGTTGTTTTTTTTATCTCATTTAAACAAATGGGGGAGTCGAGGGTACTATTTTGGTGGGAACTCAAAGACAGTATGGTTGCCTCATGTAACCGGGAGACATGATCTCGGGAAGGGGGTGGGTCGACAACAAAAATATTTTTAAAATAGTTATTAATATGATCCAATAAGGCATTGTGATTCTCGATCCACTCCCCGTTGATGTTAAGTCTGTCAATTTTATTTTTTCGCTTACATATGATGGTGGATGTGTGGAAGAACTAAGTGTTAGTGTCTCCCTCCGACAATTATTGAATTCTCAATTTTTGAAGCCAAAAAAATTCTTCATGCTTTAGAATTGTATTATACTTGTGTCTGAGATTCCGCTCCAAGGTATCCAAACTATGGGAAAAAGGAGTTCTCTTGGTCAATTTGAATACCTTTGAGCCTTCTCACCAGTCTATTTTTATTTTTTAAAATATTTCCATACACATCCTTGTTCCATAAATAAGCATTTTTAGAGATTTGGATAATGTTATTATGAAGATTTAATTGCTTGTTCCAGCCTTTAAATACAGTGTTTTCAAAATCCTCTCTCTTAAACCAAGCAGTGAGGAATCTAAAAGGGCGCCGGGAAGGGGTGGGATTAGACTTACCTTCCATGTGAATAACCAACATGAAGTGATCCGAAGAGGTCCTAGAAATATTGTCCACTACGGCCTTTGGAAAATTAATCCTCCACTCCCAGTTAACAAGAGTTCTATCGAGTCGCACCATGGTATTCATAAACCCATCACGACTGTTAGTCCAGGTCGAGAAAGGACCAGTGTTGCCTAAGTCCGTAAGATTGCACATGTTGATGTTTGTGGCAAAAGTGGCACACCTGCTTGTCGAGGAATTCCTATTAAAGATTTTTTTTCCCGATGCATCCATATGGTCATTCAAGTCACCAGTGACCATCCAAGGAATATACGAATCGTTAGCCAAGTCAATAGGATTTTGCCATTGTTTTGGGCATAAATGCGGGATGAGTCTAGCATAGATGGTCGAGAGAAGATAATGCTCATAGTTTATCTTGGATACAAGGAGATGAGTTGTTTATCTTGGGATGGCTATGGTTTGTATCCCAATTGTTTGAGAATTCCAAAGAACTCAAATACCCCCGAACCTTCCTTCCAGGTCAGAGAGGGCGTGGATAGAAAGGCCAATATCTATGAAGAAAGTTCCCATGTGTCTATAACAGATGTGTGCTTCAAAGATGACAAAAATCTTTGGCTTGTAAATATTATTTAACTCTTTGAACGTGGGCTTGAAGAGAGGTTTTTTGGCTCCTATATAGTTTCAGACTAATATAGATATGGATGAGATTTTTTGGAAGATAAGGATGGGATCGTCCTCAGACGAAGGGAGCCTGATCTTCACCCTCTTTTTTTCTTTCTCTGGTGAGAGCGTCTCTATGACTCTCATTGCGTGTCATCTGTCCTCCAGAGGTATAATCTATCCCGATTGAATGAGGAGTCATATTTGAGTTGCCTCCCGCTTTGTTTGGAGAATGGATGTTTCCTCCACTTTCGAGTTGACCCAAAAGTTGCATATTGTGTTGTTTAGCTTGCGATGTATTATCTAGAGGTCTCCCAGCATGGAAAGTGGTAGATTTGTTTCCATTTTCACAAGTTTTTTAGTATTGAGGTATGGACGTTTACTGGTTAGGTGAGTTGGGGCTACAAAAATTTCGGGCAGGATAGTTAATTGCGTTGTGGGCTTGGTTAGATAAAATAGGTAAGGGGGTAATATTAGGATTATGGGTAGGCTAGGAAGTTAGTTCTTTGACAATTCTGGGCACGCCTATTGTTTGTTTATGAGGCGTGTGAGACGAGTTTGGGTTGGTTGGTATACTTGAGTTGTCAGATAGGGAGGAGACAACTCTCAAAGCTTTGATAGGGCCATAAACTGATTCTTTGTCAGCTTCCCATGCGACTGGAAACATAATCACTAGTTAGTTTGGTGACTTCATGATGGGTCCCATCAGCTACATGTTGGATAACTTCATTCTGATGTGCGACAGTCTCCCTAATGACAACGTCGGCGGATGGAGTGCTGTTGTCATTTGATGCCGCCTATGTGGCCTTACATGCGTGCTGAGCATGCTCCACTAATTTAGCCTATTGGGCATTAGTTCTGGGAGTAGTTAACTTACTTGACTTTTGGTAATATTTAGCTGGTGTGGGGTTTACCTGAGCAACAGCTTTCTCATCAAACTCAACTTTATGAATAACATGCGCCGAGCTATTGACCATAGGACTGTCCCGATTAACAGTCAACTTTCTTTTCCTCTTATCAGAAGTACTTGACTTCTCACTTCTTTCAGCATCGAGCATTATAAATCAGTTTTATTATTAATATTCTACAGCGTGTGTAGCCGGTGGTAGGGGATAACATTTCCCATTGCTTTTGACTAGCATCCAAGGACCATAACCACTACTTTGGGATAAATCACCAACTTTATCTAAATTTTGACCAGTGTGTATTTCCATATTAGGTCTTTTATGTCTAATCATAGTTATAGGGGCCTCTTGAGATTGCAGAGAGCCATTGGCACCCCCAATGGTCTCCTTGGTAGGCAAGATTGAGCAATGACCAGTTTCAATTTTTTGATGGGACAATAATTGCCCTGGTGACCCACTTTACCATAGTGAAAACACAAAAAAGGATGGAACTCATACTCAAACCTATATTTCCTACGCTCAAGTTTATATGAGGGGATCAATAGTTTATCCAAATCAACCTCAATAAAAATCCGGGCATACTTACCTCTGGTAGAGGAAGCTGAATTGAAATCAGTTTTAACTGGTTTCCCTACCTTGCTACAAATTTGGAATAATGTTTTCTCATTAAACCACTCAATGGGAAGTCTTGGTAGGTTAATCTAGAGGGAAGTGGTAGCTTCTTTAGACTTATCAGGATTAAAATTAGGCTCCTATTTTCTCACCGTGAGGTAGTGGTTCATGACAATCCATGGACCACCCGTGAGGATATGGAGGTAATCCTCTTTGTTGTAAAATTTGAAAAGGTAATGCCCTTCCTCCAGATCAACCACTTCGATGTTCCCATTGAGATTCCATAACAAAGGAACCCTATTGCAAAGGGCCTTAAAGCCTATGTTTTTGCCAAGAAGTCTAAATATGATGTTGTCCATCCATCTTCTTCATAGTTTCTCCACGTGTTTAGGCAAAATGTTGACAATTGGGTAGAGTGGGTACCCCTCCATTGGGATATCATTCATGTCAAAGAAAGGATTATCCGTGCAGTCTTGATTGCTATCATCCTTATCTTCAGACCATACATTTACTGACTCATCAACATAAATGTCTGTATTAACTCTTTTGTTAGTGATAACTTCTTTGTAGGACAAAACATGAGGTTGTGGGCCTGGGTTGGTGTCCTCCCCATTATCCTCATTAATGGCATGAGTATTTGTCTCCATGGGTTCTATTATTGAAGTTGGTGCTTCCATAATATTATCATTCAATGCTGAGGCCTCCACTAGGTCTTAGTTAATCTCCAGCTCCATAGGAACCTCTGTGTTTACCTCATGTGATTTCGTATTTTTACTAGATTTGAGGACATGATATTCCTCCTCTTTAGAAAGTCCTTGTGTTATTTGACATTCAACACTAGAAATGTTCTCCATTCTTAGATAGAGAGAGAGTAAAATAGGATCAGATTCTCAATGCCTTTGTTTAAACCCTTTTTCTTCTCTTCCTCCACTTTAACCATTTCCCAATCTCTCTCTTTCACTCCCATATCTCTCTATTCTCCAAGCCTTTAATCTCATCTTAAAAAAAATTGAACTAAAAGTGTGGTGAGATGGAAAATTAGGTGGGTATCCAAAAGTTCCCAAAAGATTATTCCCCTCCTCGAAGGTCAGCCGGAGACAAATGTAGAAATATAAAACAAAAGCATAATTTATTATGCATAATTACTACAACTCAAGGTCTCTATCTCGAAAAAATCTCTTTAATTAGACTCGTTACTACAGTGCTTTAACTGATTGTGGAGACAAGTGAACTGTTCTCTCCTTTGTTACTCATCAACTTAAGGTAATCACGCTCAACAACTCGCAGCTCTAATAAAATGATGGGAATGAGAGTTTATTTTAGTATTTTCTTGATTTTATTGTAATTTTCCTTTATTTTAGAGCTTTATTAGTGTCCAAGTATGTTTGTGACTAATATGTCATTTTTAGATATTAGTTGCCTTCTTTAGTCTTTTTGGGTAATAGCTTGTTTAACAAGCTAACTCTTCCTATAAATAGGCCACTTGACCCTCATTTGTAATCAACTTTTAATATAGAGAATAGATAATAGAGAGATAAAGAAACCCATTTCATTTCTTTAGTTGTTGTTGTTGTTGTTGTTGTTGTTGTTGTTGTTGTTGTTGTGTAGTATAAATGTCATGTAAATTAGTTGTTGTGTATAATAACTTCTTCTTTTTACGCTTCTGCACCCTAATTCCCGTCAAATTGGTACCAGAGCTGCGTTTGTTCTTGGCGCGAGGATGATTATCAAATACAATTCAGATTCTGGTTGGGTTCATTCTGATTTCATCCTACGTACAACAAGTCCCACCATTGAAACCCTAATTCTCCAAGATCCACCCATTCTACACCTTTGCCCCCCCTCCCAAAAAAAATACCCTAATTTCACAATCCCTAACCCCAAAAAAATTCAAGAAAGCACCACCACCGATGTGGCTGTCCCACCACCATAATCCGCAGTCCCACCCACCCAAAAAAATACCCTACCCACTCAAACCACCCCAAAACAGCCCCCCAAACCCCAAAAAAGGTTGGTCGGCAACCCCCACCAAGTTCCCCACCTGTCGACACACACCAAGACCCCAATCAGACCTCTAGCCCCACCCGATCAGACCCAGATGCACACTAATCCAACCCCTGTAATAGCCCAACCATTTACTCCTCCTTATATTAGCCTTCACCCAACCCAAAATCTCCCAATTCCGACCCCGATTATTCCCCAACCCATCGGAACCCCTCATCCCTCACCGAGGACCCCTTTCGACCTTTCGAAACCCTACCCCACCCCTCTCAGGCACCGAAATATGACCGAAAACCCAACTGATATGTCCATTTCCATCAGGAGACCATAGTTTGTCCAAGAAATGAGGTCGGCGACTTCCACAGTGGCCCAAGAAAAACTATCCCACTATTTCAGAACCCTAGGGGCTGCTACAAGAGTACATGGTCAAAAAAATTATGCCGACCCACATTCAATGACATTAAAGAACTTTCCAAGATCAACTCTAACCCCAATTAAATGCTCCAATTCAGAAATTGGCTCCAAAAATGATTCCAATCCAAACCCTAACCATTTTAATTACAAATCCTACCTTTCCCATCCTCAAGAAACCCTAAAAACCACTCCATCCACCCACAACACAAACTCTGATCCAATTTTCCCACCACCCACACCTCTTCAACACACTAAAGCACAATGGTAAAGGAAAACTTTATTTAGTCCACTATTTTGAACCAGATGTGTATTTTTCACCCACAAATTGTTTGTGACCCTACTATTTATCTATTTTTTATGAAGTCAAACAAAACTTATGATTGCGGCATAATTATTTGATTTCAATTTGGTTCAAATGATGGTATGGGTACAATTACTCAATGGTAAAAGCTTGATGACATGGCATTTGAAAAAAAAAGGCAATGATTAGGGTTTGACTCTCATTGCTAGGAATAAAATTAAAAAGTAGATTCCAGCAAGGACAATAATTATGTGAAATCACAGAGTCATAAGCATTCTTTCCCTCAAGGACCCTTTTTGTTAAACAGTTTCAACTTTACAAAAGAGCGCATCCCCCCCCCCCCCCCCCCGGGATTTCTTGAATAAAATATAAGGGAAACAAAATTAATAATTAAATAAAATAAGAACAAAGGAGATCAGCACAAAATATTTATATATATAAAAACAAATCATTCTGTTAATTCTTATTTGCCTTTTGTTTGGCGGGATCCTCATGTATCTCGAAGTATGGGTAAAGTAGATATAAAGCCTTCGAAATGCTTATTAAGAAATAGATGTTGGACCAGATTTGGAACTATACCTATCTTTCTCATATAGGTTATTGTCCCTTTTCCCCTGTTGGAAAAGCTGGAAAATAATACTTCATTTGATTTGAAATCAGTAACTTTGGATAATCGGTGAAAGCTAAAATTATAATGCTGAAGTGAATTTCTACAATTTAGATGGTGAGTGGCATTAATTTAATTTATAACATCATAGAGTGATATTTATTTCTATTTAGGTTCAATTGTTGTGCTACAGTGTGTTGTAAGAAAATGTCTATCTTTTTCTGTCAACTGCTGTTTGTATGCTATAGTGTGGCAATTTTTAATAAAGACATAATAAATAAGGGAATTTCTCCACTCTATCCTCTTTCATAAGAACTCCTTTTAATACCAGCTCAAAATAATCTTCTTCAAAGACATTATTACCAAAAATTGAAAAAGTAGGGACGAACATGTTTCTTGGGGATTGGAAAATTTCTTCCTTGAGAAATGGTCCATGGAAGATGAGAGCCTTGAATAATCTTTGTCACCATGATTGTTTAAAAAATGTCAATTATTGAAGCAAATATTGACATTGACGTAATTAATGGTCAATAATTATATTTAATTATTGTAAAATATGGTATATTAATTTAAAGTGGAATCATTAGATGAAAAGTCTAAGAATTAGACCTATAAAATTTATCCCCCGTGAAGAGAATAATGTAACTTACTGAATCTTGAGGATTATCTTTGGTTGATTTATTTGACTCCAATAATAATTCTAGGTGAATGGAGTGGTTCCATTTTGGTCCCTTTTTAAGCAACAAATCTTCCTAGGCCTCAGAAAATAGGATTTGTGGGATCCCTGAAATGGAAAAATCAATGAGAGATACAAGTTGTTTTTGTTATCAGATGTATTTTCATAGTGTATTGTTTCCAACTACACCATATATAAAGGTTCATTTCATCATGGATTCCCCATTATCCATGATCTGGAAACATCACCTTGGAAAATGTATCTTATTGCGGTGATATTGAAGAACATGGCTGCTAACCTCTCGGTCCATCACAACAGGGCCACATCATCGCATATGGGGCCTTGCTCATCAGCTTTTCCTCCACCTTCCACAATATTTCAGCTGTTTTCTTCAATTAAGGTTATTCTAGTTTTATTAAGCGTGAATTTAAGTAAATATCCTGAACTATCACACTAGCTGGAATTATTTGTCAAACTGTCAATTTCGCCAAAAATTCTTCGAATCATTCTTTTTGCAATTCTATACCCCCAATGTAAGGGTTATTTGCAACGTTTTCACAGTTTACTGGTTATCTGTAAACTGTATTTTCATTTGGGGTCATAGTTTCTCTCTTATTTAATCAATAGTTATTCTGTTTCAGTACCTATCCAACAAATTCATCAAATAATTGATTATTTCATCATGGATTCCCCATTATTCATGATGTGATACCACAGATCCACCAGTTAGGCATTTAGGCTGGTGGCAGGAGGGAAATTTTTGCCAAACTAGGACTCATTTGGGAAGGATAATGGTAGTGGAGGGGGATCACATTCACTTAACTGACCCGATGTTTAATTGTAACAGATTACTTTTTAGGAGTAAAGGTAGAATTAGTTCATACAGTTTATACAAGAGTTTGGTGCAAACTAACATTCGGTATTTATGTGCTACTCATCATGGATAATGGGTAATCCTTGTTTAAGTATGTTTACTAGTATTTAACACTTTTAACACTAGATATATGTTACATAGTTTACTAATAATTAGAGGTAATGTACTTTTATTGACAACTTATGAGTAGTATTCTAAATCATGAGAATCTGTCCTAGTCCTAAATATTTGGTTCACTGGTTAAGAATGTCGACCCAAACACGACATCATTAATAAACAGGTTCAGTAAAGTGTCGACACTTTGACAAAATTATTTACTCGAGTAGGGTTAGGATTGTCTATTACTCAACATTAACCTGAAATGACATGTGCGGCTCTTATTGCATGGTTTATATTTAAGATTTCTTAGGTCTAAGGAGTGGTTGGGGTTGACTACTACTCAACATGAACCTGAGATTGAAAGGGGCCTCGACACAGGGAATTCATTGATGGTTTATATCATGTGTGAGTTCAACTACATGGTTTATTCCTGCTAGGAAAAGTCATGGGTATGTGAGGGATGTTGTTTATTGCCATTTTTGGCAGACTTAATGCTTCCTGTTTATGGGTACGTGAGGGATGTTATTTGTTGCCATTTCCAATTTCTGCTTAACCTAACAATAAATGTATATTTCCCAATTTATTTTCATGCAATGTTAACTTAACATTCTCTTTGAAACAACAGAGGGAAAAAATAGCACAAGTGATCAAGCTGAGTTGTTCTCCAAACGGATGCATGTCTGCATTTGTAACGTATATAGAGATGTAGAGATCAATAGAGTTGAAAGTAATTTTTTTAAGTCTTTCACGATAGTATTCGTAACAGTGACGCATACATAATTATTGTGAACTGATTATCCCATCATGGATGTAGACATAGTCTCGACTGAACTCTCATACCTGCCCATCTTAACTTTATTGTTATTTGAATGTTTTTTATGTTCAACCTAATCTACTTATCTGCGTAATTATGTCTATACACACACATATATATGTAGAGAGAGAGAATTAGGAAAATATAAAAATTTGTTTAGGGATATTCTTTGTTGAAATAGACAAGGTTATTTTTTGAATCGTATATTTAGAGTCAAATAGTGGTTCAAATTTCTCTAAGTCCACTAAAGAGCATTACTACTCCGAGTTATTCAGTATTTTGGAAAGTTCTGCAAACACTGAAACGAAGATGCCTTTGGATATAATTTGAAAAACGCAATTTAAAGTTTCGTTCATAATCATTAAAAACAAAATTGATTGCACGATTTGAAGTTGGAAAATATCAGTATAATTTAATAATGTTCAGTTAAATGACCAGCAAAACTAGCAATGTTTTTATTTACATCTGAACTCCATCTGCATTGCTAGAATTAAAAGGGACAATTTTCTATCATTGACCTGAGCAAAGGCTATAAGTAAATATGGGCTATAAACATGTTGCAAAACATTAGTACACAAAATTGTGTCTCATTGGTTTCATTTTACGATCTTATTAAAAGAATATTGAGTTACGTTGATGGCATGCCGATATATTTTTTGGTCAGCCTTTCACATGTCAAAGGGTTTTCTTTTAATTCTTTACACCATTTCTGGTTTACAACTGTTACACTCAATATTTAGTCCATAATTGCAAGCGCAATATTTACACCCTGTTACAGATAAGACCCATTGACCAAGTCAATGGCACATCATTTTGGGTATTAAATTGTATGTATATAACTCTTATCCCGTCTAGATTTGTGTCTAGATTTTCAGGATTTCATCCCCATTTAAGAAAAGACATGCTTAGTGTGAGAAAATTATGCTCAAGTCGATGTATCATTTCTTTTCAGCTATTGCTAGTCTGACTGGGGACTGATAATAGTTCTCTGCATTGGCTACATGGTACCCAATCACAATCTTGGGCATACATGTAATCGTACTTCATACAAACTAAGCTCCTTGGATCATGAACGTGAAGATATGATTATCTTATGTGCATCTCATTCCCCTGATAAGTGAAATTATATGTTGAATATTATATAATGAACTAGATCTGAACTCGAAGTTCCCATTTCAAAATAATAATTATAGGATGAGAATGTCATATAACATGTAGTTGTGTGTCAAAACTCCAAAAAAATGCATAGTTTAGTTGAGCATTAGTGAATCATATAAAGTTGTTACTATTGTGTTGCAATCCATTACTTGTGTTTCAAACCCAATCTTGTGTTTCGACCATTGTTTAGTTAATACAAATTTATTGGTTAATTTATTTCATTTAATTGTGGAATATAATATAAAAAGTAAACCAATAAGTGCACATGTAAGGAACAATGATGTCTGATCACTATTGACAGTAAAAAAGTGAAGAGGTATAGCTAAACTGGAATGGATGTAAATGGTAAGATATCATGTAATTTAAAAGAAGATACATCCCTATGCAGAGGACTAGCCAAACATGAATCAATTACCAAACTCCAAGGAGTTGGAAGAAGGATTGTTATTTGAGTTCATTTATTGAATATAAATAGGAATTTATTGCATAATGTTTTAGCGACATGCGTTTCTGACAACCATTGGGATTATCCCTTGTGTAGCCCATCATAAAAAAGTTTAAAAAAACATATATTAATTTTCTCTATTACTGTTTAATTTTTTCGTGACGTACAAGGTCCTCCTAGAGGCACGAGTCATAGGAATAATAGAGGATAATATTTTTTTATCAGTTTCCTTTTTTTTTTGTACGTTAGCTCTCATTACGATTCTTTCTTTATTAAGTTAATTTTTTCTAATTCTCAACTATAAATTAACAGGAATTACTATCATTAATACAAATGTGATACACAAAGAAATTAAACATAAAGGTTGAGAGTTGTACTCACTTTTTATTGTGTTAATACACGAAGTGATATTAGAGTCGCGTTCCCTTTGCATGTTTCGAGTGTTTCTCGTACAATATTAGTAGCTTAGAAATAATCGGCAAGAGGTGTAACAAAACGACCACCGTTTGATGCCTGGTAAGCTAAAAAATGTGATCGCACAATCTCGTCGACAAACTTGTCTCTTCCACACAACCGAAGGAGTACCACCACCAAATGCTACAACAATCAACCTTTGGTTAATACATCACCAACTCATTCACTTCTAGAAAATTATGATAATGGTCAAAATTACTGGAGTGGGTGAAACAAGTGTCGTCAGTAGTTACACCATAAATATGGAGTGCTCGAAAGACTGTACAAAATCTCACCAAATGTCTCTTGCGGGAATATAATGTTTCAGCTCAGGTACTTATTCCGGTCGTCCAGTTAATTCTGGTCGGCCCCCGAATGGGACAGGCAGCCAACTCATCTTGGCCAAGCCACAGGGGCATCAACACTCTAATACATGTGGATACTTTCTAATGGGGTGATGTTAGCAGAACTCAACAGACAAGCATGATTAATCTAGGGATAATTATTCCCCATTATTGATGGGCAATGTGTACCCACCACACTTTTCCAAAAAGTATGTAAAAAGGTGTACCTACCTAATCTATAAAAGTAGGCCACCTATCACCCAACATTATTTTTATCTCCACTATATTCTCTCTCTAGGGACACACATGTCAGACATAAATCTCACGCATAACCCTCCAGTAAAGGGGATCAAGAGCTACAACCTAACGGGATACTGCCCAATTCTAAAGAGAGAAATAAAGTTGTAATATTACCATCATCCATGGCTGGTACCCAGTGACTCCAATATATATAATCGCTACATTTGTGGAGGTAGGCACCGCATTGGGCTGAACCAAGTCAACCTATTTTCATTCTCTCTTTTCTCTCAATTATTCCCTATTATTCAATATCTAATAAGCATTTCATGGTTGAATCTCTCTTTATCTGTTACTTGACTAGAACTTGTATATTAAGCTAAGATATAAACCTATATAATAGTTTTAGGCATCAATGGATTGGCGTCGTTTATGGGAACTTATTTACAAGCTGCAGTTGCTTCTCACTGATATTTTCTCCTAAAACTCCTAAATTCCATATCTACGTTCTATTTCCTTTGTTTCGTTCATTCTAGGGGTGTAAACACCCATTTTCCATCAACGCGCAACCCTTTTTTCTCCCCACACATACAATTTTCGCAAATGAGCGAGAACCCAAAAAGTAGCAGGGTTGCGGGGCAAGCTTGACCCTCTAACCCCTATAGGCATGAACGACCAACAGGGGATATTGATGAGCTTGACCAAGGCCAAGAAACTATATAGGAATGTGTCAAGCAATTAACATAGAGTATCCTGACCGGGCAAAGGAGGCAGCATATCTATTTAACCACCCCATAGGATGGTGTAAATCTCGACCAAAGGCAGCACATCCCTCCACCAGCTCCACATAGTTTGAGGCAGCAGAAATATGGTTATTTTCTCATCTATTAGTAGCCTTGTAGAAATATGTTGTGAATAAAGGTCTTATTGTCATTTTTAGTCTTTCCTTTATTTTAGTATTGCATTGTATTTTTCTTTTGTTTAGTATTTAGAGGAACGAAGGTTATTGGCATCTAGGGACATAATTGTAATTAGATTGATAGCGTAGATCCTAAGCAACCTCCTTCCTATAAATACCCATTAGTAGCCTCATTTGAGGCATTCTTCCTTTTGTTGAGATATTGATTAGATAGAGTTAAGAGGAGAGTTATCTTCTTCTTACTTCTATTGGATGTTATTTACGCCAATTGGTATCAGAGCCTAGTTGGTTCTACTCGTTGTTGTTGTTGTTGTTGTAAAAAAATAAAAACTCATAAACAACATCAAGGTGGGTCTAAGAAATATGAACAGCTTCGTGGAAACTTCTAACGATCATCTCATGGAGGTTATCAATTGATTGATGGCCCGGATGGATGAAATCGATGCCCGTATTCCTCCACCAACAACCACCACTAGCCGCCCTCGCACCGCTCTGGTACCAACCACTACAAGAAAGTTTCCAATTGGTGGCAATTTATTTGCTGGCAAAATGATTTTTTGCCATGAAATATAATAATTGGTGGCAAAAATTTTCATTGCCACTAAAAATAATTGTAAAGGAAGTATTAGTAGCAAAGATGTGAGATTGTCACAAAAATTGCCACTGAACGTTTGGCGCAAAAAATTTTAGCTGGCGGGAAGTAAATTATAGTGAAGTAGGTGGCAAATTAAAAATATTGCAACTAAAAATCAACATTTAGTGGCGATTTTGAAATTTTGCAACAAAATATTTTGTAAATTAAATTTAATTAAGAATTTACTTTTGCCTCCAAATACTAAATTAGAAAAAAAAAACTTGTTAGGAGTCCGCTCAAATCAAAACATCTTAGGCACGAAATGCTCAAATACACCAAACGTGCACCCGCTCGACCCGCGATTCCACCTCTCACCTCTCACATTTCTCTACTCCCTTCTTCGTAAAAATAACCTTGGGTTTCTCTCTCTCTCTCTCATTGAAGGGCGCTTTGAAAGTTGCATTGAAGGTTGACTTTCAAATCTTTGCTTATTTGAATCAGCTATGTATCACTATATATATATATATATATATATATATATATATATATATATATATATATATATCATAGGTTTGATTTCAATCTAGTTTTACATGGGTATTATGAAATTTTTACCTATTTTATTGACAGGTTGATTTGAATCACATATACATATTGCTACATATGTATACATATGTATTATACATCTGGTTTGAATCAAGTTTCAAATGAGTATTATAAAATCTTTGATTTTTTTTTGGTTTCATTGCTTTTGCTAAGTTTTATTAACTTTCTTGCAATTTTATGGTAACATCTCTTATTTTTCTGTATTTTCATGAAATTCAGTACGTGATTGGGGACAAAATTTTTCTTCCTAATTCAGTTGGTTGCCAGAGATCTTAGGTAAGTACATTTATATAATTTTTTATTTTAAATTCAAGGTTATACCATGTATTTTCTTAAATGTATACATACATATATATACCCATTACTAAATTTGTGGTTGTGTGAACTTCGACTCAGTCCATGTTAAATGGATTTTAATAAAAAAAAATTGATGTTTGTAGAGTTTTTTTTATAGCTGAAATAGTTTTTTTTTCTAATAGCGGAAACATTTCTTTTTGCTTAAATAGTTATTTTTTAATGGGGCATATACCAAATAGCCCCTCTAATTTTTTTAATACACGTTTAGTCAAAGGCTTTTTATTTTGCACTAAAAAATCCTTCACCATTCCAAAAAGGCTTTACCATGCCGCTAGCGCGGCCTTCAAAGATAAGAGAATAAGGGACGTTTTGGTACAAAACAAAAGGCTTGGACTAAATGTGTTTTAAAAAAATGTTTTAGGGACTTTTTGGTATTTGATAATTTTTTAAGAGCTGAAATAGGAGTTATTTTTTATAGCTGAAACAGTTTTTTTTTTTTTTTTCAATGTAGTTGTTTTTGTATGGTAGTATTTATTACGTGTTTGAGATATGAATCTCATTGTCTATTATGGGTTTATATCCATATTGGATGTATGACCTCCAATCGTATTTCAAACAAAAATTTATTTTCTGTTTTTTATTTTGAGTTTTCATTTCTATTTTTTATTTTCATTTTCAATAGAACATTTAGAGAATGAGGGAAGCACATTCATTTGTTAGAAATAGACCATTATTTTTAAAATGTAATTTGTAGATATTTAAAAGGACGAAATATAACTTAAAGAAACTTTGATGTCTAAAATGCAGTTTACCAATAGTGTAATGGCTAAAATGTAATTTATAGAAAGTTTAGGGACATTGATATAACCACGGAGATTTCATGGGACAAATCGTAATTCACCGATAGTTTTCGACTTGTTATTTTTTTCTTAATATTTAGGAATAAAATGTATTTTTTTTAATTTTAGGGGCCACAATGTAATTTGCAAAAAAATTAGGGAGGTAAATGTAATTTTGAACGTTTCTAAAATTTATTGAAAATATTGTAAAGTAGTTTATTGAAATTTGGAAAATCTAAAAACTATTTTCCAACTTTTTTTGGAAAAATAAATTTGAATATATTTTCATTTTTATGGAAATTTTTTAGAATTTTCTTTTGGAAAACAACCTTATTTTATACAATTAAACACACCCTTAGCATTTTAAGATATTGATTTGCATTTTTAAAGTTTAATGAAAGGGAAAAAATGAAGAAAGGAACAAAACGACGCAGTTTTGTAATTGATGCATTAAAATGACTTGTGCCTGAATTGCTCCCAAATAGCACCAAAATAGGGTCAATCACGCAAATGGCGTAAAAAAGCGTCAAAATCGTGTGCTACGTCATCAATCGCGCACACTAAATGGGCTTCTCGCAAATCAGAGTGGGCAATGTCGCGTTATCACACACAAAAGTGCAATTGCGCACTACATCGCGCACAATTGCGTGCTTTTTAAATATAACTAATGTTCCTTGTTTATAAATATCTCGTGATTTTATTGTTATTTGTTTATCATTGATATTTTTGAATGTTCTCTCAAGTTGTAGGGTTTTGAAATGGATAAGAGTTGGATGCATCATCCAAATAGAATTATTAGTGCATATCGAGATAGGGTTAAAGAATTTCTTGATTATGCATTTTCTAATGTTGAGCAAAATGGCAAGATTAAGTGCCCGTGTAAGAAATGTAATAACTTCTATTGAAAAAATCATCAAGATGTTCAAATTCATTTGCTTATACATGGCATAGTGAAGAGTTGTACTAGGTAGATATATCACGGTGAACCATTGGAATTAGAGAACGATAATGCTTATGATTACAATGAGTATGAGTTTGAAGTTGGAGATGATGATATTATAGGGCAGGAAGAACACACTGGAAACGAGTTTGAGCAAGATGACATGGAGGGAATGTTACATGATATGTTTGCCACACCTTACAACAATGATGTTTTAGGTGATGAATCTGATGGCCAAGCTACTCAAATGCCCGAGGGTGAAGGAGAAAATTTTTCTAGATTAGCTAGGGATACGCAACAACAACTGTATTCGGGTTATCAGAAGATATCTAAATTATATTTCATTGTTGAGCTAATGCATCTAAAGTCCATGAACAACTGGAGTGAGAAATTTGTTGACTCGCTTCTTGAACTTTTTAAGAAAGCACTTCCAGATGATGCCCACATTCCAAAGTCATTTTACGAGGCGAAGAAAATAGTTCGTGACCTGGGGTTAGACTATATGAAGATTGATGTTTGCATAAATGATTGTGTTCTCTTTTGGGGACCAAATAAGGAAAAAACTAAATGTCCAACATGTGGAGAATCTAGATGGAAAATCGAAAAAGCCAATGGTGTGAAGATCCCTCACAAAGTTTTTCGTTACTTTCCACTTAAACTGAGGTTGCACTGTCTATTTATAAATAAGGATATAGCTTCAGAGATGAGGTGGCATAAAGATAAGTGCGTTGAAGAGGCCAATGTATTAAGACATCCAGCGGATGGGGAAGCGTGGAAAGAATTTGATAAGGTTCATGAGTCATTTTCTAGAGATGCTCGCAATATTAGGCTCGGACTCTCTAGTGATGGATTCAATCCATTTGCAAATATGAGTAGCAAACATAGCACATGGCCGGTTGTTCCGGTGATATATAATTTACCTCCATGGAAATGTATGAAGCAACCATTTTTCATCTTATTAATGCTTATACCGGGCCCTAAGGCTCCTGGATCTGACATAGACGTGTTTCATCCACCATTGATAAAAGAGTTGAAAGAGTTGTGGGATGTTGGGGTGCAAACATATGAGGCAGTCACAGAGACTACATTTATGTTACGTGCAGCAGTGATGTGGACTATTAATGATTTTCCAGCTTATGCTAACTTGTCAGGTTGGAGCACAAAGGGGAAGTTGGCTTGCCCAGTATGCCATAAGGAGACTCATTCCATGTATCTAAAGAATGGACATAAGACATGCTACACGGGGCATCATCGTTTTCTACCGATGAATCATAAATAGAGAGAAAATATGTCTTCCTTTGATGGTAAGAAAGAGCTTCGAGAACGACCAAAAGAACTTAGTACTGATGAAATACTTGCTCAACTTGAGAGGGTTCGACCTAAGGCATTTGGGAAAGCATGCAAAAAAAAGAACCGCGAGGCGTATGAGTTGCAATGGGACAAAATAAGTATATTCTATGATTTGCCATACTAGAAAGATCTTAGATTGCGTCACAATTTAGATGTCATGCATATTGAAAAAAATGTATGTGAAAGCATTTTAGGAACATTGATGGGAAAACAAAAGACACTGTCAACTCTCGGTTAGATTTAAAGGCAATGCGTATACGCAAAGATTTTCATCCATATAAAAAGGGAGACAAATGGGTGATTCCTCCTGCTTGCTACAGTTTGTCAAAAGCAGAGAAGATGGTTTTATGCGAATTTTGTCAATCACTGATGTTATTCGACGGGTATGCGTCCAACATTTCTCGATGTGTGAGTGCTATTGATGGCAAGATTTCAGGGATGAAAAGTCATGACTACCACATTTTTTACAACGTTTACTACCACTTGCAATTTGTGGTCATCTTTCTAAGGAAGTGTGTCAACCGTTAATTGAATTTGGGTTATTCTTTAAGGAGTTATGTTCAAAAACATTGAGATTGGATGTCTTGGAGAGACTTGAGGAGAGACTTGATATACCTATGTGTAAACTTGAAAGGATATTTCCACCGGCATTCTTCGATGTTATGGTTCACTTGCCAATTCACCTTGCACGAGAAGCCATTCTCGGTGGTCCAGTGCAGTATCGATGGATGTATCCATTTGAAAGGTAAATGTAATATGTAATATCTTGTTTTAGTAATAATTTAATGTTTTCATTGCATTTTTTGACCATCTTACTTCTCGACAGATATATTCACACCTTAAAACTTACCGTGGGAAACAAAGCACGACCGGAGGGCTCAATTGTCGAGGCTTATGTTCTTAATGAATGCCTTACATTTTGCTTGATGTATCTACGTGGTGTTGAGACAAAATTCAATCAAACCGAGCGAAATTATGATGGTGCTGATTTTCAAGAAGGTTTATCCATTTTTCGATACAACAGTCGTTTGCTTGGAAAAGCGAATTACCAATACCTCACACAAAGTGAATGGGAAAATGCTCATTTATATGTGTTGGATAACTGTGATGAAGTACAAGAATCTGTTAAGTATATTATACTATACTACTTCTTTTCCTCACACACACACACACACACACACACATATATACACATTATGTTTTCTAATTAAATTCATTTATATATGTTTAGTGAGAACAAGAATTTGTTAAAAGCCGAAAGTAACACAAATATTGACCGAAGACATGCAGAGAGATTTCCCAAATGCTTTGAAGACCGCGTAAGTAGTTGAATATAATATTTTTTGGTGTAAATCGATTAGGCTTGTTATATCTTACTAAGCATTTATATATAAACAATAAACAGGTTAGCATATTAGAGCGCAAGTCCCCCGATCAGTCTAGTAAGAAACTTCGCTCTTTATCTTGGGGTCCCGATCGAAGAGTGAAAGATTATAAAGGTTGTTTAATCAATGGTTATAGGTTTCACACCCAAGATCATGACAAGTACAGAAAAACTCAAAATAGTGGAATCGTTGTAATGTATGAACATGAACAAAAAGATATTGATTTTTATGGTAAGTTGATTGACATTATCGAATTGGGATACCCAGAAAATAATCATGTTGTTCTATTCAAGTGTGACTAGTGGGACCTTGAAAAAAAGAAGGGGGTGTGCGGATTACGTAAAGATGAGTTTGATTTCATTAGTTTGAATACCGCTAATACTTGGTACAAAGACCAACCATTTGCGTTAGCTTATCAAACAGAGCAAGTCTTCTATGTGCCAGACATCAAGTTGGGAAATGATTGGAAAGTTGTAGTGAAGAATACTCCACAAGACAAGTATGACTCCTGAAACTGTAGAAGAGGAGGATGAGGAGATGGGTGATGAGGAACCATACCAACAACTTGAGAATAATATTGTAGATGATGAAATAGTGGAAATAGATGAAGAATGTCTTCCATTACGAAGGGACGATATCCGAGAAATAGAGGTTAGTATGGCTAATGTGGAAGGAGAAAATTGGATACATGATATATATGATAACATCTTTTCGTCTGAGGATGACAATGCTGAAATTAAAGAGGATAATGGAGATGAAGATGATGAGGACTTTTGACGATTTGTGTTAGTTATTTTTTCTTCTTAGTAAATGTTTTAATTTATTTTAATTATGACACTTCGATCTATAGGAATGTTTTAATAAATTACACTTGCAAAATTTTTTTACTGTACTAAATTACATATTTATGTATATCTTTAATAGGTATAACAATGACGATGTCAAACTATAAGAAACGAAGGATGAATAGGATTCAAGATAACATAGCAACAATGAAGGCAATGGGGTTGCATAGAGGGTCTAAATTCTACATGGGTTCTTGTAAGAGGAATAATAATAATAAGAGTGAGACAAAGCGAAAAAAAAGAGGTTGATAAGGATGAAGACTATATCCCGTCGAAAAGAGAGGAGGGGTTAAGTTATTTGAGCGAAGGTGAAGATGATGACAACGACTATTTGTTAGGTTTGTCAATTATCCTTTTCACTTTTTATAAACTACTTTGAATGATATGGTGTTACTGCTGCTGCTGATGTTATCTCAATTATTTGATATGATTTTCCTCCATGTTTTTATTGGTATTATGCTAAAATGTTAAAAATGTATTGATGTTTTACATAATTTCTACATGCATATCTCCTCTGCTAATGTTGTTGGTTTCTTATTTAGTTATGCCTGGTTCCAGTCGTGCTCGTGTTCCCAAATTATCTACGCGGCAAAGATTCATGGGAGAATCCACATGCCCCCCTTCTTCTCAATCAAAGGACCTAAATGTTGGCTACTCCACCAACACTATTACATCTGATGATAACAACAATGAGGGTATGGTCTTTGTATTCTAAATCAAATTACTTCGCAATATATAAATATTTAATTAAGTAGGAAATATACCAATGTATAGTTAAATCTAATTATAATAGTAGTGTGTTAATCCATTTTGTACCTGTTATAGGTCATAAAACAACTACCGTGCAATAGTTTGTCGTCGAGCGAAATCATCATTCTTCAGTACATAGTCATCCCAAAGTAGCTGAATCTGCGGACATTTTTTCATCGGGTTTTAATACCAATGAGGGTATGATTTACTTCTATTTGTTTCTTATTTGATGATTCTCCGAACATTATTTGTTTCTTATTTCTCCGGACATTATTTGCTCAACATTCTTCAGTAAATAGTCTCTAAGGAAACTTCCTTTTGAAAAACCTCATCCTCAGCATCTTTGGTGGCTTGAAAAATGTTTGTGAATGCAGTACTGTTCCAATAATGTGATAAGGCCTTCCTGATAGCTTTAAGAAATCTATACATAGATATGTATACACATGGCATGCTAACTTATGTTGAATAAAATACTGAGAACATAAAAAAGTAACACGGACACACAAACAAGGCATCATATCCACAAAGAGCACCATATCAATGTAGTCAAACACAATTTACAACAGACACCACTGGAAGTAATCGAACCGAAATAATAAATTACTCAACTGCTAGCAAGCAGCCTTATAGCGTCAAAAATCGAAGTAAATAACTCGACTAATATTTTCTAATCCATTTTTGTTAAGTATTGTTTGAAACATCATTCAAAAACATCATCCATTATAACTCTAAACTCTTGGGGAAAGCACTCCCATTAAATCTTACTACTCTGTTTCAGAGGCAGGACAAGAAAGTAATGGCGGTTTGAATGAAGTGAGTCTCCTGGTCAAGGAGTTTGAGCAACGTAAATAGAATTTTAATGAGGCGAAAGCCATGGGGCCTTTCAAATTTAAAGTCAGGGCATGAGGTTGTTTGTTGAAAACCAATATATGCTCAGATATAGTTTTTCAATTGTTTGTTGAAAACCTATATATGCCTAATTCTTTCTTTTCTTCTTATTTTGATTGTTTTTAATTTCGTATATGATTTATTTTGGTTTCATCCTTTTGATATCAATATGCATCGCATACACATTGGGTGTGCACCGATAGATATTGCATAAATATCTCCATAGCTAATGTAACCTTTTGTTTTGTTGTATTAGGCTCCAGTCGTGCACGCTCCCCAAAGTCTTTTATGCGGCAAGGATTCACGAGGGAATACACGCGTATTTGTTCTAGTTCAACTAATCCAAATATCAACGACTCTCCCAATGATATCGCTTTTGATGTTAACAACTATGAGGGTACGATCTTCGTATTTGGAAATATATTAATTGACAACATATAAATAATTTTAGTTAAGTAGGGATATCAATGTTTTTTTAAGTATAAATTTAATTAGTATTATGTTGATCCATTTCATGCATGTTATAGGTCGAAGAGTAACACCAGTGCAACAATTTGTGAGAGAGTACAATCACCCTCCTTCACACCCTAGTCATCAAAATGTTGTCGATTTTACAGACACTGGTTCATTGAGTGCTAATACCAATGATGGTATAATTGTGAACTTAGTAGCTCTACTCATTGATTTTATTCTATATTTCTTGTCATAGATTGATTTTTTGGGTTATTGCGGATGAAAGAGATATGTCTTTGTGCTCTTTTTGTACTATGATTACTTATGCTATTTTTTTTAATAGGTTCTAGTTCCAGGAAGCGAGGCAGGGGACCAACACGAGGGATTGGTTTTCAGAAGAAGCTAGAGGGGGGAGAACATCCAAATCCTATCTTGGAGGGTCGTTTAGTAGGGTTATCTTCTTCATATTTAAAATCTGAGGCAGGCATTGTTATCCGAGAAAATGCCCCATTCAATTTCAGGTATTGGAAGGAAGTTCCAGAGGAGAACAAAAATCACATGTGGATACTTGTTCGGGTAAGATACATATGCTCATATATGGAACACAATTTTCATTTAGAGTTGTGAGTTATTTTTTTTTATTTCTTTTGAATAGGAAAAGTTTCAATTGCCAAATGATGATTACATGAAGTCTGTAGTATTGGCACAACTCAATAATCAATTTCGTAACTTCCGCTCAAAAATGCATCGTGAACACTTCAAGCCACATGGCTCTTTGGAACGGGCTCTTCAGCATCATCCTCCGAAATTAAGTGAGGCTAAATGGAATGATCTTTGTTTAACACTTGTGGATGAAAATTTTCAGGTTAAATGTGACTTTTATTTATTTTTATTATTTATGCGAAGTACTGATTTTTCTCATACTTACTAGACCAACCAATGTTAGTGGGGAGAGTCCAATTAAGATCCAATGTTTAGATTATGTCTGACTCTTTGACTTAATTAGGGGTTTACATCTAGTTATCTATTTTTAAATTTATTTGAACATGAATATCTGCAGAAAAGAAGTGACATAATATCGAACAATCGATTGAAGCAGACGATTCTCCACTGCAGTGAAAGAAAAGGATTTCGTCAAGTGGAGTTTGAGATGGTAAATATCTCTATAAATATTTTTTCTAAACCAAACATTTTAATATGTTTTAGCACTTTATTTTGTATCAAAATTTGTACTGCGTGATAAAGAGACCGAAACTCCGGCATCCATGAGTAAGGTAAGGCATACGACTCATTGGAGCAAAAAAAAAGGGAAATTGGGTGACTTCAACAGCTGGCAATGTCTATGTAAGAAGTGTTTCAATAGTAGTTTGTTAATAAATTTTTTACCTATATCGTATGATATAATTATAATATCTTCATTGTTATTAATAGGATGATGTGCAAGCAATACTCAATTCACAATCTGAAATTGAAGACGATGTGGTGATGAATGATGCTGATGCATTTCAAGAAATTCTAGGACATCGCTCGGGATATGTATGTGGATGTGGGGTTGGTCTTAAACTCACATCATCCACAGTTTCTGCTATGCAAAAGGAGAAAGACACTGAGAGAGATAGACAGGTTGTTGAGGTAAGGAAGGACGCCGACGAGGCAAGGAGGGAAGCAGATGAAGCAAGGAGAGAAGCTAATGAAGTAAGAAGGGAGAAGACGATAATGAAAGGATGAATGGATGAGCTTAATGGAAAACTTGAGGCATTAAGTAACCTAGGAACAACAATATAACTCTTTGTGGTAAGAACATAACCTCAAACTTGTTTTAATTAGACATGCACTGTTTTTGGAATAGTTATTTGGTTTTGGTTTCAGTATTTAGTTTTTCACCCAAATTTTTCCATTTTTTTTGTAATTTTTAAAATCTAAAGACTAAACCATTGTTTCCTAAAGTTGAAATATGACTAAGGGCTTGAATTTCCAAACCCCTTTTTTTTAATGTATTGCGATTGCGACCATTTTATATGGACAAAATTCCTAACAGATCAGAAAAGTAAATTCTCATTATATGCACACAATGATGTCAACTTTAAGATACGTTAAAGCGTTTCACGTTTATTAAGACATATTTTTAATTTAATTTTTTTTAGAATCGTCTCGCAATTTAGATGCACTATATGTTCATTAAACTGTCGGAAATATTTAATTTCAAAATTAGTTATTTAATTAAATATAAGCATCTTACTTAATGTCATCCACATAAGAATTTATATTTGATAGGACTCTTTTAGATAATTCATTTAGATATTAAAGACTTTGATAGTGGATTAGTTTCATAATCAAACTCTATTGTGATGGATGATAGAATTATAGTCTAACTAGGAAATTAAGTTTTCTCTCACCTTATATATAACATGTTATTCTCCATCAAATAATCTACATTAAACACAATATATTGGGTAAGAGGGGGAAATTTTCGATATAACAACAGTAATATTTTCTGTCAAATTGATGAAGGTTATAGTAGAGCAATCATGAAGATGACTCAAAGAGGTTCCTACAACAAACTTGATCAATGAATTGGATCACGGTGTGTCTTCTTCGCTATCGTTTGTTCATATTTTGTGAAAACATAAAGATCTAATATCTTACTAAGAACAATGGCATGCTAAAGTTTAATCAAATTAATGTGTTCTTGATTAATATTATGGTGTTCTTAAATATGTTTTTACATGTCGCATCAGAGTTAAATTTTTAGATCTCATGATTTTTTTTATTTATGTTTGCCTATAATGAAATCTACATTAAACTGATTTTGTGTGCTTGATACTTTCTGCGAAGTTTTTCTTCTTTCATTAAATTTGTTCAAAGCATATGCCTGTGAATTTCTGTGACGTTTTTCTTATGTCGCCAATACTCACTGGTTGGAATTAAAAGTTAAAACTTGCTCGAAATTTTACAAAACTCACATGATAAAATGGAAACGTCAAAATAAACAAAACCCATTGAATACAACGAGCACCACCTTACTTTTACGTTTTTGCCTTTTTGGCAATAATGTTGACGTGGATATCTCACTCCGAAAAATGAATTTTTGAATTCTGCAAATTGTTTTAGATCCCAGAGTAATTCTCTATATCCTCGTGGTGCTAACTTAAATTTTTTATTTCAGGCAAAAATTAGGATTTTCTGAAATATTATGTAGTTTCCCACCACTGGGGTTGTTTTCTTTGTTCGCGCTTCTAATATTCATACTTATGTTGAATTAGATGTCAAACACAGAATATAACTCATATTTGTGAATAGTTGATGTATGATTATGTTTTATTACTAATATTCATGTTTAAGTTGGATTAGATGCCAAGTATAGGTTGTAATTCGTATGCATGGATCTTAGATTTATGATTTTATTTTTAATACCAATAGTAATGTTTAGTTGGATTATATTCCAAACATAGTCTATAGTTCATTTGTATGAATATTGGATGTACAATTGATTATTAATGCTAGTATTCATGTTAAGTTGAATTAAATGCCAAACGCAGGCTACAATTCGTATGTGTGGATATTAGATTGGTGATTTTGTTCAGTAACTAATATTCATTCTTAGGTTGGATTAGATGCCAAACACATTCTATAATTCCTATGTGTGGATATTAGATGTATGGTAGAGTTTTGACTCTAATGTTAAGATTAGATTAAATGCCAACACAAGTTATAATCTAAAGTTATTGACATGAGACTCGTGTATGAGAATGTTAAATTATTGGTGTATTATGTGCATTCACTTAATCATGATTAATGTTGTTGGAAATCAAACATAGATGCCCCAAGTATGGTAGCTATGATTAATAGAATATTAATGGGTGAAAGTACTTTTGATTAAGAAATTATTGGACATCAAACACATATGCCACGATTTGTGAAATTAATTAGCATGTCACCAACTTAAGTATCCTAAAAGCATAAACAACTTAATGTTATCTTTGATCTAATAATATTATGCATTAATATAACCATGAAGGATTTTTGCATCCATTTTTCATAATTTGGTCCTCATACATAAGTTTTGACATTATGCATGATGAAGTAAAAGTAAATGATTTATTTATCACTAATTTATTATTATTCACCCAATGTCTCATGCAAGTCCCTATCTATTTGATTTCACATTATGCCAAATTAAAATATTTAGTGAATTTCAAATTAAGAAATAGACAATAATATAATTTATTCATGTATTACGAGTGTTTATGCACATGTAGGCTTATCTCTAATATTTATATAATGTAAGGTTTGGTGTTCATTAAAGTACTCCATTCAAGAAGAGATAAATATTGGACATGTGCGTTCATATCATGCGTATTTTTGTTGCCTATGGGTCCATATATGATATTGAATGTTAGGATGTTGATACTTTATGTTGTTGCATACATATTATTATTGTTTATTGAATCATTGTGATTTGGTAGCATACATGTCTAATTACAATGATCGAGATAAAATCAAGTAGTGATATATATTTTGGTAAGGCAAAAAGGATCATCAAACATAGATGCCATGGTTTCTTTCATTATGATATCACCAATTAAGTTTATGAAAACATAAATATATATAAATTAATTCATTACTCCTGCTATATTTAATGAACATTAGTGGAAATTTTATTGACTTGTGTATGTAAGTCTTTTCCTTAATGTAATATCCATATTATGAAATGTTTGGTAGTCATCATAATGACCCAACTATAATGGAACCGAATATTAAATGTAAGGATGATAGTAGTAGTAACACATATTAAATGTAAGGATGATGGTAGTAGTAACACATAATGCTTACAATTGTAAATATATTAATAGGGTATATTGAGTTTATTTCTTCAAGTAAGATTATTCCTTCTAGGGAATTAATTTTGAGTGATTGAATGAACATCAAAGATTACATACATTATCAATGTTTTTAAAAATAAGTTGTCCAAAAATATCGTGTACGTGAGTACAAAATTATCACAATAAAAATCACAAAAAGAATTTAAATGCATAAGGTAAATAATCACACACACAACACCAAATATACGTGGCTCGGCAACATGCCTACGTCCACGGAGAGGTTACTATTTCCTATTAGTGTCTCTCAAATAATAAGAGTTACATCCCCTTTGCCCCGGGGTCAGGGTTTACATTTATAGTGGTAATTAAGGGGTTGAATTGTATAAGTAACTCATCCATCTTGTAGATAGGTCGTAGGTGTCCCTGAATATCTGCCCGAGATTGTTGGTAGCCAATTTGAGCCTATCACAATGTATTTAATCACATGTTAAATACACAGTAAATAATTTAATGTTTTAATTGGGTTGGGAAGTCCACTATGTGTGCTGGGATAGCCGGCTGCAAGACTGAGCTTGATCCATAAAATAGCTCCCATAATTTCCCCTAAAATCTTTGGGCAAATTTGATGGGCCAACATATTTTAAGTTACATTCCCATATCATGGAATTGTTGAAAAATAGGCATGGCATATGTGTAAATCCCTTCAACTGCCAAGGGTGTGCTCGTCCAAGCTAAGTTGAAGGTAAACTTTGATATCCTTGAAATGATGGGGGTGCCCTGGTCCGAGCAGAGATCTGAAGTGCCAAAATCCTCCTTGGGAAGTGTTTCTCATCATTTGCACTAGATTCAAATACAGTTCACGTTCAGGCAATCATCATTTTTTGTTTCAAGACTTTCTTCTGTGCGAGCTCTTCCTCTGAGTATTCCTTATTGTTCTTCATATTTCTAGAGTTTCCTTGTAAGTTTCACTACCTTGCTTTTGTTCTTACTCATTTTCGTTTGTCATCTTTTACTATTTGCAATCTCTTCTTCAATGGCTACTCTTTATGGTAGAGTTGTAGAAGAGTTTAGAAAAAAATACTCTATACCGGACATCGTGGAGATTGACTGTGCCCCCATGCCCAAATATTTCGGACGACATGGATGAGGGATATAATATACACACCCTGGCTGTGGTCCAAGGGTGTTTAACCTTTCCCCCAAATCGCTTATTTTTGGATTTTTTTTTTTATTATTTTGATGTCATCCCCGCCCAATGTGCCCTCAACACTTGGGGGATGGTAAATGGAGTTCATAGAATCAATTAAATGTATGTGACCAACATGGGGGGTCCATGAGATCAGATTCTTCCACGTCTCGTCGCATATTTTTTATGGTCTTCTATACTTGAAATCACAGAAGACTAATAAAATCCTGATCGTGAACTTTCCTAATTCCAATAGAGGATATTGGGATCATAGTTTCATCGCCAAAAACTAGCAACATCCTCTCCTAGCTGAGGGCGAGAGGCGCAGAGGCTTCTTCTATCCTGACTGGGGGGAGGATCATACAGGTTATTAATTTCTCTCTTTTATAAATTGTTGACCTTTTGTTTTACCCATTGGCTCTGCTTGTTAATATATATGTGCTTTTGTCTTTGTGCAACTCGAGACAAGAACAAAGAGACTTCCCTCTTATAGATAAGGGTTGTTGACCTTGTGAAGTTATGGAAGGTCAAGGATATACTCCTCGATGGTGAGCTTCCCTGATCGGCTCCCTATCCCATTGAATATGCCAACACCACCTCCAACTTTATTGCTCGATAGGTGGACGAGATCCCTAAGATCAATCTTTCGGATGAGGAGACTTCTAGCTTGCAGGGACCAGTGGATGTTGGTTACTCCTCCTAAAAAGAAGAAGAAGAAGAAGAACAAGAACAAGAATAAGAAGAACAAATGGCTCCCCCAAAGAGGAGAGTGTTGATGGGGAATGAGGACGACGATGATCATGTCCTGCTTTCCCACAGGATCAAGGCCCTAAAAAAATCTGAGCCCTGAAAAAATCTGAGGGAGGCTCCCCCAAGACCTGTGGTTCCAATTCAGGAGCGAAGGAGGAGGAGGGAGAGAATAAAAAGATATAAGATGAGAGAAAGATAGGAGGAGAGAATAAAAAGAAGAAACCCATTGAGACTTCAGTGAAGTCTCCCCCCTCTCTCTCTCTCCATTGCTGGTCAGGGGGGAGTGTGGCCAATAAGCCCACCCTTGCTCTCTGTCTGTTGAAGGGGGCAATGCTTGCTGTCGAGCGCGAACACTCATTGAGACTGGGTTCTAACCAGTTGGCTCTCAAGTCTTCCCAATCCCTATCTCTAATAAGTGTTCTCTTTTCCTAATTTTATTATCTTTAAATGTATCTCTCTCCCATATTGACTCCTCTATTTCTATTTGCAGTTTGTAGAAGACTTCACCACTTTGATGGATGGTCATGTCGAACAATCTAGGAAGAACTGGGAGTTGGATGAAGACCTAAAAAATCCCCAAGAGGACTTGTCTTCTGCTCGGAACTCCTTTAATCTAGAGAGGGATTCCTCTGTGAAGGCTTTGGCTGACATAAAGACGACCAATAACCTTATTATTATGGAAAAGGATATGGTGGTAGGGGAATAGCCTAGCCGAGAGGATCCAAAATCTGGAGGGTGAGATCCCTAAGATCAAGGATATCATCTAGACTGAAGGCTGCAATGTGACCAATGATGATGTTGAGATCCAGATTACCTAAGCCTGAAAATTAATTTTTAAGAAGGGTTGGGATCAAGCCCTGAAGGTAACAGGGATTACCCTATAGTCAGAATTGTTCCAAAAACATATCCAAACCCCTCTCAGATTGATGAGGAGGAACCCTTTGCTAGCTATCCTACCGACAAAACTTTAGGGATGTTAGGCATGGTCAAGACGGCTGCAGACCAGATGGTCAAGGCTGCTAGGAAGGGAAAGGAGCTAGAGTGCTTTGAGCAGTTGAATCAGTGAAGCCCTATAGACTTAGGATTTTTCTTTTTTAATTTGCATTAGTGCTTTATTTTCTATTTATTCTCAATTATACTAGCTCCTGCCTCCCCTTTATTATTAAATAAAGAAGTCTTGTATTTTTTCTTTTATCGATATTCTTCATGCCTATTGTTTACCTTTTATCTTGTAGCCTATTATTGTAGAGGACACTTCTTCTAACTCAAACTTTGAAAAACACTAGGCCCAGGCATGAGTGAGCAAGATCATCGAGCCTTTATAAAGGTTTGTAAAGATTTAAAGGCGAGAATTACAACGTGTAAGGACCCTTTCGAACTGGTAGCCAAGCTGAAGGATGACCTCTAGGACATGGAGGATATCGACTCCTTGGTACAGAAGGAGATAATCGACCTAAAGTCCCATCTTGCTGTGAGAAAGGATGTAGGCAAGGTCGGTGAACAAATTTAGATTGAGAATGAAGCCTTAAAGAAAAATATCTTCGAGCTGGAGGAAGAACTTCAGAGGAAAAATGTCTTTATATCCAACCAATAACGAGACATTAAGAGGCTCAAGATTTTATTTAGGAGGGGTCAACGAGATGGGTGGATAATGGGTTATAACGATGGTTGGCAAGATGCCCCTGTATGGCTGTATGAGTCACATGAAGTGGCATATAAGCATTTGTGGATAACTCCCTCAAGGTGCTCAAAGAACCCAATGATTCTCAATTGTATTAGATATACCAGGTGGACTGCCTGCGTATAGACGACCACCCTTTGGGATGTATTAGAAGTGGGTTCATCTAGATTCTATCTCTCACCAGCTGCTCAATGACTTTGAGGTGGACCCTTGAAGTAAGGATGAGTTCGTCCATAACCCGAACGATGGTCGACGAAGGCAAACAACGAATTTCCTGGCTTGTCGACCATAAACAGCTTGTTCCTTTGTCATATATTTTTTGTAATTCTGCCACGTAATTAATACCATGTGTGTGTTGTACTATCAAGTTTAATGAATAAAGTCCAATTATTAAATGTTGTGTGCTTTGGGTTCTTGCCCACTCAATCTAGTTAATAGTAACTTTGTATATCTCCACTTGGAGGACTTCATAATAACTGCTAACCACTTTGGGCCTTTGCCAACTAAATGAGTTGGTAATAACTATTTGAGCATTCTTCCATCCCAGTATGACTTATCATGTATCATTCCATCCCCTTTACCTTTTAGCTCATGTCGTCACACTCCCTTAGCCCTAGGAGAGATGATGAGAAGAATCCACCTAATTAATGGGCCTTCCACCCGTTCTAGATTTTTATCGACCAACATAGTTAGTGACTAACCTAGGTTTGGTTTTCACCTAAGGATCCCCTGTAGGAATTTTATTATTTCCTGGGCAACTCGTGAGGTCCTTTGTGTTTGATATGACAAAGACCCGAGGATTCGCTTAACTATTTGAAGTAAACTTAACAGTTTACTCTAATTAATCTGAATCCTACTCGGAAAGAAGAGATTCCGATATTGGAATAAGTTATATGACTTATTGTAATAAAATGGAACTCTATTCGGACCAAGGAAATTTCTTTGTTGAAATAAGCTAAGCATCTTACTGTAACCAGGTGTAGTTCCACTTAGTGTCCAAGAGTGGATCTCTTGCTTGGAAATGGTGCATAATATCGAAATAGTCAATACATCATATAAAACTAAGATAATCAAAAGTGAGAGCAAAGTGGGACTTTATTCATTATGTATTAACTTAGGAGCAACACAAGTCTGAAATAAAAATTTGCATAAACTAGATGTACGATAACTGAAGAAGAAGACTAAAAATAGAACTTATTGAGATTGGTTGCATTATATGCTCTTGGTATCTCTCTGTCCTCCACCATTTCCAATTGATAAGATCCTTGAAGGTCATCCCTGATCACCTTGAAAGGTCCCTCCCAGTTTGGTCCCAGTTTTCCATATGACGGTCTTACTGTACTGTCGAGGACTTTCATTAGGACGTAATCTCTTACCTGGAACTTCCTCAGATTGGACATTTCTGGGAGTAGTACAAAAGTCCAAGAGTACATGGGGAAGTTCGTCGACCCAAGCGCCATTTGCCCTTTCCAACCTCTTCTTCGTGCAGTCGAGCATCATTTTGGTGGAAGCCTCTACCTAGTCATTTCTCTAGGGATATAATATTGAGCTAAAGCGATGCTTGATGTCATGCTCATCACAGAAGTTTTGGAAAAACCCACTTTGAAACTGTGTGGCATTGTCGGTGATAATGTCTCTAAGTACCCTAAAGTGCATTATGATGCTTTTCCAGATAAAACTTGTCATGTCGGCATCTCTGATGTTGGCTAGTGGTTCTGCCTCTACCCACTTGGTGAAGTAATTAGTTTTGATCAGCATATACATACGATTATCATGTGCGGTGGGTAGTGGTCCCACGATGTCCAACCCCCATTATGCGAACGACCACAGACTGGTCAAAGATTTTAGATGATTAACAAGTTTATGAACCATAGGAGAGAAGTTATCGCATTTCTCGCACTTCCGAACGTAAACACTTACATTCTTTTGCATATGTGGCCACCATTAGCCTTATTTAATTACTCAAAATGCCAAGGATATTCTTCCTACATGACTCCCATAAATACCGTTAAGAAGCTCATAAAGGTCTTGCTCGGTGTCTTGCGAGTGGACGCACTGGAGGTAAGGACCTGTAAAGGACCATTTGTAGAGCTTCCCTCCACGATGAAGATAGAAACGGGTAGCCTTTACCATCACTAGGTGACCTAATTTCTTGTCGTCTAGCAGCACCTCATTCTGCAAGTAGGCAATGACCGTGTCCATCTAGCTAGGACCCCTTTCTATAGTAAGAATCTGATTGGTTACCACCATTTTATCAATACCGAGTCGGGTGAGGAAATCTATTTCAATTATCCTATTGAGATATGAACCTACTACTGAGCTTAGGATTGCTAAGGTGTCAGCATGACTATTTTCCCCTAAGGAACTGTTGGATGTTCACTTCATCGAATTCTACCATGAGTTTACGAACTACGGTGAGGTAGGATTCCATCTAGTCATCCCTCATGTTGAAATCTCCACTCACAAGATTGGATACTATCTTGGAATCACCGAACACTTTTAAGCCGCTTTGCCCCCAGTAATTGGACTTTGTGCATGACAACTATCAGACCTTCGTATTCGACTTTGTTATTGGAGACTTAAATCCTATCCTGGCCCCTTACTCAATAACAGTGCCTTGTGGGGTTACCAGGACAATCCCCACTCATGCCTTATTGGAATTGGAGGCTCCAACAACGTACAGGGTCCAGTCCTCGAAATGTACTTCCTTGATTGATGGTTGTTCTACAAGATGTTGGTTTGTAGGACCGTCTCCCATGAATTATACGATGAAATCTTCTAAGATATGTACCTGAATTGTTGTTTTTGGATAAAAATGAATATCGAACCTCCCGATCTCGATTGACCACTTTGACAATCGTTCAGAGAGGTTAGCTTTTTGAAGAATATATTTGAGAGGGAATGAAGTGATAATGGTCACTGAGTGGGCCTCAAAATAATACTTAAGCTTCCTGGAGGCAACTAGCATAGCATAAGATATCTTCTCCACTAGCAAGTACCGTTGCTATACGTCCATAAAGTTTCTTGCAAGCGTAATAGACGGGACATTACCTTCCCTTTTTCTTGCACATTAAAGCTGAGCTAACTGTGTGGCTTGATACTGTAAGGTAGAGGTACAGAGGATCCCCTTCGTCAGCGATTACTAGAAGGGTCAGTTTGTTGAGGTAAGTCTTTATCTCTTTCAAGGATTATAAATAGTCATCATTCGAGATGAGGCCCTTATTTTCTTTATGAGATGGAAAAATAGTCGACAACGCTCTGATGACTTGGAGATGAAACGGTTGAGTGATGCGAGCATCCCAATAAGATTTTGAACATCTCTCAACATCTTTGGTGGTTGAACCCTATTTATAACATTAATTTGATCTAGATTGGCCTCTATCCCTCTCTTGCTGACTAGATAACCTAAAAAATTTCATGAATGGACACCGAATGAGCACTTGCTCGCATTGAGCTTCATCCGCAATTTCCTAAGGATTTTGAAGGTGTTGGCTAGGTCTCTGAGGTGATCTCCCTTATGTTTTCTCTTGACTAACATGGAGTAAATACAAACCTCCATAGTATTTCCCATCTATTACTTGAACTCTTAGTGACCAACCTCTAATAGGTTGCTCCCATGTTCTTAAGGCCAAATGACATATAATTTATAGTAATACAATCCAACTGGTGTGATGAACGACGTCATGCCCTGGTCGGGGCCAAAAAGTGGAATCTGGTGATACCCCGAATAGGCATCCAAGAAGGTCATCCATTCATGGATTATCGTGGTGTAGACTAATTGATTTATCTTTGGTAGAGGTAAATTATCCTTGGAACAAGCTCTGTTAAAGTCCATGAAGTCGACACAAACCCTACAGCCACCATTACTCTTATGCACTACCACTAGATTTGACACTCATTCAGGGAACCGAACTTCCCTGATAGACCCTGTATCGACAAGCCTCTTTACTTCGTTCTATACCACTTTACCCTTATCTAGAATTGTTCGATGCACCTTTTGAGTGGATAGCTTAAAGTTTGGGTCCACATGAAGACGGTGGCAAGCTAACTCGGGATCAATTCCATATAAATTATAGGGCCCCCAGGGGAACATGTACAGGTTACTTTTCAGAAAGGTGATCAACTCCTGCTTCTCATGGTCATCCAGTGTCATACTAACTAGAAATTTTCAATGCGGTAGGTTGGCATCAAATATAACCTTCTCCAAGATTTCCATGACCCTATCAGTGGGGTGGATCCTGGTTTCCTCGACGTTGTTGCTATTTAGAAGGGGTAGCCCCATTCTGGGCTTCCTTTGGATTAACTTTTTATTCCTCTTTTTTCATTTTTCGGGGCCATATGGCGATGATGAAGCACTTTCTGCTAGTGTCCTGGTCACCACGAATTTCCATTACTCCCTAATCAGTAACACATTTGAGCTTTTAGTTGTAGGTTAATGATGCAATCTTCATAGCGTGAAGACAGCCTATGCCCAAAATAGCATGGTATGGAGAATCAATATCCACCACTAGGAACTCAATCATCTTTAAATATTTCCCTCCCTTACTGGCATGACTATCTTTCCCATCGGCATTGTGGTCTTCCTCGCAAATTTGACCAATAAAACTATTGCCTCCTCGAGGTCGGCAAGATTAAAGTTCAACTTGTGGAAGAGCTCTTGGTACATCACCTCGAATGAGCTCCCCTGATCAACCAGAACCTTGTCGACGTCCTAGTTCATGATCCTGAGGGTGATCACGAGTGCATCGTCGTGTAGGGTCCTTACACTGACCAAATCCTCCTCTATGAAGACAATTTGTTTGGTGTAGTCAACATCCTCTAATCGCTAACGATTTCCATCCTGGATTTTTATGGGGTCAATCTGGAATGCCACTATAACGGTTGTGACCTTCTTTAGTTCCATTCAAACAATGTTCCCTTGGATCTGCTTCAGGTCGGATGCTCCATGGATTACTGCAAACTCTTGTCCCATGTTGTCATTAAGGACATTATCTGGCATTTGGTCTCCATTGGTTGCAACCTTGTCAGCATTCCTATCTATATACTCGTTCAGGTGCCCAGCTTATGCTAACTCTTCTAGCTGTGACTTTAGTTCTTTAAAATTCCCTATTTTGTGGTCACCTTCCTTATGGTATGCGCACCTTATTACGTTATTCCTCTTCGTCGGGTCATCGTCCATCTTCTTGGGTCACTTTAGAAATGGCTGGTCATTGATATTCCTAAGGATCTTATAGATCGACTCTTTGAAGACTATATGGACAACTTGTAAGGCTTTTGAGGGATCTTCCTTCCTTTTGTTCTTTGAACCATTCTTGCTCCTATTCTTGTTCCCTTTCTTGGGATTATTAGACTTGTCTCCTCCTTTATTGGCCTTATCGCAATGAGTTTCCCTTGGACTAGCATGAATCACATCTTCAACCTTGGCGTATTTTTCGATACATGCCATGTGGTCATTGATGGTGTCAGCCTCCTTCTTGGTGAGAGACTGGTGCATCATAGATGTGGTCGACACACCAATCTTGAAGGATATCATGGAGACCTACTCTGAGCAATCCTCCACTTAGTTAAAAACTTACTAATACCTCTTGGCATACTCATGAAGAGTCTCCTGTGGCTTTTTCTTCACCGTGAGAAGTGAATACATCCTGTTTAGGTGAGAACTATTGCTTATGAAGAGAGCAGTGAAGGCCTAGGTGAAGGCCTTGAAGCTCATGATGAACCTGTGTTGTAATATCTCAAACCACTTATGAGCTACATCATATAAGATAGAAGGGAAGATGCGACAAATAAGGGTAACGTTATGGCTCCACAGAGTCATCACTTGCATGTACTGCCTGACGTGGTCTATAGGGCCAATTTTTTCATAGTAAATTTTAAACCGGGGAACGGTGAACTTCTTTGGGGAATCTTTCTCTTCAATCTCCCTTAAAATGGGGTATTTATCTATGTGTTGAGAAATCTTCTAACCAGCTCTCTAGTAAACCAAGCCCCTCAGTTGGCTAGGTGTTGATCCATCTCCCGTCGGACCAAGCTCCTAATATCATTCCTCTGATGATCATCATCTTTGTGGAGCTTTTCTAATCGTCCATGCTCTGAGTAATCCCGATCCCACCAAGAACTCCTCCCTCGACTGCGAGTCTTACTCGCCTAAGGACTAGGAGAACGTTCAACACCAAATATACGTGGTTCGGCAACGTGCCTACATCCACGTAGAAGTTATTATTTCTTATTAGTGTCTCTCAAATAATCAGAGTTACATACCCTTTGCCCCGTGGTCAGTTTATATTTATGGTGTTAACTAAGTGGTTGAATTGTACAAGTAACTCATCCATCTTGTAGATAGTTCGTGGGTGTCCCTGAACATCTATCTGAGATCGTGGTAACCCATTTGAGCCTATCACAATGTATTTAAGCACATGTTAAATACACAGTAAAGAATTTAATGTTTTAATTGGTCTGAGAAGTCCACTCCATGTGCTTGGCGGACAGGGCTTGATCTATAAAATAGCTCCCACAGTGTACATTTAATGAAATAACATTATACCTGTTGACGCCACTAAAATGGCCTGGACAGAGCAGATAAATGATGAGGATGAGATTGAAGATGAAGATAAACATTCACATCAAACATATAAAAGACAGAGGTTTTAAAGTGGTTAGGCTATGAATAAAGCCTACGTCTACTTTTATTTTATTCCCAGGGATTTACAATAGCACCATAAGGTGTAGAGAGAGAAAGGATGTGTATCTTGTGTAGGGTGTTTCTAAGTTTCCCCCGGATCTCCCCCCTTTTGGCTAAGGGAATAAATGTATTTATAGTGATGGGAGATAAAGAGACTCATTGTGTGTAGACATTTATGTCTACATTCAACGAATCTAAATGTTGAATTGCTTGGTATGCTATGTGTTGTCATCTATTAATACAGTATAAATGTACATGAAGTCTCATTAAATGCGCTCCCATCTTCATTAATGCACATTAAATGCATAGTTATCCTTTGATCTTCCTGGTTGGTATGCCGACCTGTGACACCCCGACTAATTAAATACCGGGTAGCTACTCCTTTATTAAATTAATTCAAAATGCCAAGTTGGCTCAGTTAATAGCATCACTGTCAAAAACATTTTAATATAACTAACCACCTAGTATTTAAAAAGCAAGTTGCCAAATTTTAATTTAAGTCGGATTAACATGCAACAAATGTAATGAAGAAATAAATAACACCATTCACCATACTGAAGTAAAATGAATAACCATCACATAACAGTAAATAAAGTCTGGAGGAAAAACTCCTCACTACAATCCCACAACTGAAATAAGTAAACGAAACTGAAATAAAACATGCTAAAATCTGGAAACTGAAATATAAAAGATGTCTCTAAAGAAATGGTCAACATGCCCTAAAACTGATAGATGATGACTCTGGAATCCAAAAGATAGAAGCGTCTACATGCAAATCCCTGTAGCTTCCACAAGCAGCTACAGCTCATCACCTGAATGGATAATCTATGCTTGGTGTCCTTGTGGCTGGGCACCTAAAAAGGTTTTACAAGAAAAAGAGTTGAAAAGCAAACGGGTCAGAGCCTGAATGTGGAGATATATTTTAAAAACCTGCAAGTGCTTTAAAAACATTTAAAACATTAAATGCAAAGTACATGTTAGGACGTACACTCGCATGATATTCTCACCTCTCGTCTAACTGTGCACTCCTAACGTAAGTACCCATCTATAACGACCCATACTACTAGCTAACTGACAACCTAACTAGCTAGACTGCCAAAGGTTCCACCCATATTACTCGGTTCCATTTAACATAACAACGCTCGTAATTTAAAATAGAGGTTTAACGTAAACTCAGTTACTAAATATGCCATTGATATAACTATCAGTTAACTCATTATATATCTCGAAACAATACCGTAATATTTTATCACATTAACATGAGGATTCCCATTAATTTAATGTATATTATTCATATCATAAATATACAATACAAGCACCCCGCAATCTAAGCTATGGTGCACACATACTCTGCTATCCATCCCGGTACATCACGTACATAAGGATCACATATTCCGAATCTCTCAGGAATAGTCCAGATAACACAAATCACAAATAGTGGAGGCGAACACAGTCACCATCACGTGGGTCACGCACATACCTACACTCCCACGGTCAGCGGACTTATTAATATCACAATAAGTCTTTCTATGACCTATGTTCATCGAGGTACCAGTCTATATCCCCCCCTTAGGCACACAAGGAATAGAGGGTCCTAAGCGAACGCAACCTCCCGTGATAGCAAGTATGGTAGGTATGTCATACACACAATCCATATACTATTACTAAGTAAACACATCTCTTAGTAATACCGTATTTTAATCGTAGTACATATCGCATACTCGTACTAGCTTATACTTATCACAATTCATACTATTCCGATTTGTAATTATACGCGTCATAATTATCTCACGCCATAGTAGATACTCCCGTCTCAACCCAAACCTTCCATGTAATACACTCTCGTATATAAATTCCTTCTCATAAATACCCAAATGTCCCAAACCTATCACTACGAAGGTTAACTATATCCTCGAACAAGTTTACGGAACTCCAAAAGTCAAAACAGTCCAAAAAGAACCAAACTGCCAGCTCGTTAGAAGTCTCGTTCGAACGAGGCTTCGAACGAGTTTGGACTGTCAGGTCGTTAGAAGTCTCGTTCGAACGAGGCTGTTCGAACGAGATCCCAGTTCGTTCGAACGAACTGTCACTTCTAACGATATCTCGTTCGAACGAGATATCGAACGAAATACCTTCTCGTTAGTAACGACTGGTCAACTCGTTAGAAGCTCGTTCGAACGACCTGGGGGCTGCTTCTAACGAGCTACCAGTTTCGGCCCAGATTTTTCCAGAAATCATTTTTCACCATTTTTACTCCTCAATCCTCTTCTAAAATTCGTTCCAACAATATATAGAGTTCTCTAATCATCCTCAAATATGCTAAGGTGCTATACTAACATCATTAAAGGGGTTTAATACCTTCTAAACATCATTAAATCACAATTTTCTACATCAATTCCCAATTTTCTTCAAGAACATAAACCCTAGCTTCTTCTCATCAATATTTCCCAGATTTTAATCCGTTTATACATCACATAGATATGAAATCTCTGAATTAAATCTCCAACCAATGTTTCTACATGCAAACCTATCCCATAATTAAACAACAATCTTCCAATTTCATGGGTTTTCATATTTTCTTCAAGAACAACCTATAAATCCGAATTTTCTAACATGGAGGAAGCATTCTCAGAAATTAAATGGATTAAAGTCACTTGCCTTGGTTGTCTCTGAGTTTGGTGTAGATTCGGTGTAGAATTTCTGCAGAATTCCTCTCTCTCTCTCCTTCTCCAAGCTTTCTTCTCCAAAAAGATATGGTGGCTAGGGTTTGCTTTGGGGGAACTTATGAAAACCTAATTTAATAAACCTCCGTAGCTTGTTGGTTTAATAAGGGTTGGTTGGGTCAATTCCTTATCAGATTACAACTCTCAATTTTCGTCACTTTTAGTTACCCAAAAATACCAAATTACTAAAATACCCTTTAAGTTACCGGTATGGCCTAAAAATACCCCGGGACCCAAACTATACCCCCGGCTAGTGTTTTCTGACTATCTCGACCCTTCCGGACGCGTTGGCGCACTCAAAACGACCATACGGATTATAGATTTTACATTCACTTTTATTAATAAAATATTATACCGTGACGCGGCGGTCCCACGCGTCTCAACAAAATTTCTAAAATTCCGTATATAAATCTCACGACAAATTTCATAATACCAAATACATATATAATCATATATGCACATAATCAAATACCAATTCGCATCTCATCAGTATTTATAACCCGGATTAATTATCAATTAATACGCAATTTAATTAATTAATCCCAAAAATAATTATAGTCAAAAGTACGGGGTATTACATACTTCCCCCCTAATAACTGAATTTCGTCCCGAAATTCGAAACTAGAAAGTACCTGCTAAAAATAGCTCTGGATAACGCTCGCGCATCTCATCCTCGCGCTCCCATGTGGACTCCTCGACATTGTGATGTCGCCACTGAACACGCACTAACGGGACTATCTTTGACCGCAGTTTCCTTTCACTTCGGTCCAAAATAGCAATTGGCCCCTCCTCGTAGGAGCTATCCGGCTGGAGATCGATGTCCTCCACAGCAATATGAGAATGAGCCAAATTATCTCTAAGGTATTTCCTCAGCGAGGAAATATGGAACACGTCGTGAATCCGGTGCAAGTGCTCCGGTAGTCCAAGTCTATACGCAACGGGTCCGATCCGCTCAATAATAGGAAACGGCCCCACATACCTCGGTGCCAACTTCCCCTTCTTCCCGAATCGCATAATCCCCTTCATCGAAGAAACCCTGAGCAAAACCTGGTCCCCCACTTGGAACTCCCTGAAAAATCTCTTCGCATCAGCATAACTCTTCTGCCTGTCTTGAGCTACCCGAATGCGACTCCGAATCAACTCAATCCTTGCCGAAGTATCCTGAATCACATCCGGGCCCAAGTAGTTTGTTGTCCCCCACCTCCAACCAACATGCTGGGGAACGACAAGGCCTACCGTACAATGCCTCAAACGGAGCCATGCCGATCGTGAATTGATAGGAGTTGTTGTAAGAAAACTCCACCAGTGGAAGGTACTGCTCCCATCCACCCCCGAAGTCAATAATGCACATGCGTAGCATGTCCTCCAACATCTGATTGGTGCGCTCTGTCTGCCCATCGGTCTGCGGATGATAAGCCGTACTCAATCGCAATTCCGTGCCCATTGCCTCCTGGAAACTTTCCCAAAACCTCGAAACAAATATCTTGTCTCTGTCAGACACGATATTCAGGGGCACACCGTGAAGTCTCACAATCTCTGAAATGAAAAGCTGGGCATACTGTCCCGTAGTGTAGTCAGTCCTTACGGGTAAGAAGTGAGCGACCTTGGACAACCTGTCCACAATTACCCAAATGGAGTCGTGACCCCTCTGCGACGTAGGCAATCCCGTGACAAAATCCATGGATCTGCTCTCCCACATCCACACTGGAACCTCCAACGGCTGTAGGAATCCTGCTGGTCTCTGATGATCCACTTTTACAAGCTGACAAGTGGCGCATTTCGAGACAAACTCAGCGATATCTCTCTTCATACCGCTCCACCAATATTGCCGTCTCATGTCTTGGTACATTTTGTCCCCTCCAGGATGTACCGCGAACCGTGAGCCGTGCGACTCTGGCATCACCTCGTGCCGCAATTCTTCCCCTTCCAGAACTACCAATCTCCCATTGAAGCGTAATCCCCCGTCTGAGCTAATGGTATAGGACTCGGCTCCCTCTGCAAGTAATCGAACTATCTATTCCTGACAGAACGAGTCATTCGCCTGTGCCCGTACTACCCTTGTGATAATCTACGGTGTAACGGTCATCACAGACATGAAAGATCGGGCCACTGCATCCTGGTGTCCCAATTCCTTCCACTTAGCTTTCCACACCTCTGCCACCTCATCTGCTGGTCTGTGGCTCAACGCGTCTGCTACCACGTTAGCCTTACCCGGGTGGTATTGGATGTCGAACTGGTAGTCTTTCACAAACTCAAGCCACCTACGCTGTCGCATGTTCAATTCCTTCTACGTGAACAGATACTGTAGTGACTTGTGGTTCGTGAACAACTGAAACTTCTCCCCCAAAAGATAGTGCCTCCAAATCCGTAAGGCAAATACCACTGCCGCCAACTCCAAATCATGCGTAGGGTAATTCTTCTCATGAGGCTTAAGCTTACGGGAAGCATAAGCTATGGCCTGTCTCTCCTGCTGCAATACACCTCCAAGTCCTTGCAAAGACGCATCGGTGTAAACCAAATACTCAACTCCCGGTCTCGGCAATGCTAACACAGGTGCCGAGGTCAATTTGTCCTTCAATTCATCGAATGCCAACTGACAGGCATCACTCCAGATATATGGCACACCCTTACGAGTAAGATGTGTCAAAGGACCTGCTATCTCCGAGAAACCCCGAATAAATCTCCTGTAGTATCCTGCTAAGCCCAAGAAACTACGAATCTCCGTTGGTGTCGTGGGCTGTCCCCACTCCCTCACCGCTGATACCTTCCCCGGATCAACAGATATCCCTTGGTCGGAAATAATGTGACCCAAGAATTGGATTTCCTTCAGCCAAAACCCGCACTTCTCATATTTTGCATACAACTCGTTCTGACGAAGTGTCTGCAAAACCTGCCTCAAATGCTCGGCGTGCTCCTCCTCTGTCTGAGAGTAAACCATAATGTCATCAATGAATACAATGACAAACTGATCTAGGAAATCCCTGAACACCCTGTTCATCAAGTCCATAAACACTGCTGGAGCGTTGGTCAAGCCGAAAGGCATAACCCGAAACTCATAAGAACCATATCTCGACAAGAACGCGGTCTTCGAGACATCCTCCTCCCTGATACGCAACTGATGGTATCCTGACCTCAAGTCAATCTTCGAGAAGAAAGAAGCTCCTCTCAACTGGTCGAATAAGTCATCGATTCGAGGCAACGGATACTTATTCCGTATCGTGACCTTATTCAACTCTCGGTAGTCCACACACAATCTCAGTGAACCATCCCTCTTCTTCACAAACAAAACTGGAGCGCCCCAAGGTGAGGTACTCCTGCGAATAAAGCCCTACCCTAACAGCTGCTCTATCTGATCCCGTAACTCTCGCATCTCAGCTGGAGCCATACGGTATGGTGCACGTGCTATAGGTCTCGTACCCGATAGCAAATCTATAACGAAATCTATTTCCCGACTGGGTGGTAAGCCTGGTATCTCCTGAAACACATCTGAATACTCCCTGACAACCGGGATCGAATCCAAAGGAATCACAACCTTCTTAGAGGTATCCTCCTCAATGTAATACAGATGAGCGGTCGATCCTCCCTCTGGGCGAGGCATCGCCACTATAAACATCTCCTGACCCGGAATGGCAAAAACAATGCTCCCGCTGAAGCAATCAATCATGGCCCTATATGCTACGAGCCAATCCATACCGATGATCACATCGTGAACATGCATGTCTAACACTAACATGTCCGCAGGCAATACCAAACCACCAACCTCTACCCCCACTCCCCGGCATATAAAGAAAATAAGTGACCCACTCCCTAATGGTGAGTCGACACACGTCACTGTGCTCTCTGCCGTAGCTAACAATCCTAAAGCTTTCACGAAGTGTGTAGCTATAAAACAATGTGTAGCACCCGTATCACCCGACCCATAGTGCCATGGATAGGAAACGTACCCTCGATCGCGGGAGGTGCCTGTGGAACTGCAGCCTGGTGAACGTTGTAGACACGTCCATACTGTAACTACCCCTGCTGAACTGGGACTGCTGGAATGGGTGGCAATGCTGCAATCTGTGGCGGTGCAGGAAGAGCGGCGGGAAACATAGGCCTCTGTGGCTCCTGGCGAGCACCCTGCTGCTGCTGCTGTGGGGCCCTGCCCCTATCAGGACAATCCTGCTTCTTATGGCCAGTCTTGCCACAAGTGAAGCACTTCCCTGGGAAATTCCCTCCCCTCTGCCCCTGCTGTCCCCGGCCCTGGTGGCCGTTACCATTCCTCCCTTGGCCCTGCTGGCCCTGATGGAACTGCTGCCCATTCTTCCCCTGCTGGCCCTGATGGCCGTTTGGACCCTGATGGCCCTGGCGGAAACCTCCCTGACCCTGCCTATAGTTCCCTGACCGGAACCTCTTGTTATCCCCCTGCTGGGAGCCCTGCTCAGTCTGTCTCTGCCCCTGACCCGATTGTGCCCCGCTGGCACTATGTCCTCCAGTCCTGCCCTGATGGCTAGACTCCCCCGACCGCTTGCCCTCGACCATATGAAAATGGTGGTCCTGGCAGTGTAACAATGCAGCGTTAACCACATGAGAATACGTGGCCAACGATAGATTCCCTAGCAGATGCTGAAGGATCCTCCAATTCAACCCGTCGGTGAACTTCTCTATCTTCTTATTCTCTATTGGAATCTCGTCTGGTACGATATTCAACAGGTTAGTGAACTCGGCCTCATACTCGGCCACTATCTTGCCCTCCTGCTTCAAACTCATAAGCTTCCTCCTCATCTCTGTATGAACTGCGGACGGAAAGTATTTTTGGTCGAACCGCACCCAAAATTCCTGAATCGTGAGGGTATCCCTCTCCTCCGCGGTGGTAATAGACTCCCACCACTGCAGTGCAGATCCAACTAGCTTGAAAGTAGCTAGCACCTGTTTCTGAACATCAGTGCACTCATGCATCCTCAAATGCCTCTGTATTTCCTTCCTCCATTGGCTCGAGACTACCACATCTGAGCTACCAGCAAACTCTGGCGGATGCGCTTTCTGAAAAGCGTCACGTACACGCTCCCAAGCAGACGGGAATGCATTAACCTGTACTGGCGCGGCAACCGGCGCCTGAGGTGGTGCCTGCTGAATAACGGCAATCGTGGCATTTACCGCTTGAGCTACTATAGCTGCAACCTCAACGGCGTTCAACATGCCCTGAACTGGAGTGGGCTGGGGTTCGGGCATTGCATTCCTGGGAACTCGTCGTGCACGTCGTGGAGGCATCTGAAATAAGAACAAAGTTTATAAGTTCACGGTTTATAAACTTAATATAGCTGAAGAACGAAGCATACACAATAAGAGTACAACAGTCCTAAAATATAGGGCTCTATATAAAAGAAACGTCGCGGAAACATAATAGCCGTACAGATCCTAAAGGACACTAGAACCTGATGCTCTGATACCACCTGTGACACCCCGACTAATTAAATACCGGGTAGCTACTCCTTTATTAAATTAATTCAAAATGCCAAGTTGGCTCAGTTAATAGCATCACTGTCGAAAACATTTTAATATAACTAACCACCTAGTATTTAAAAAGCAAGTTGCCAAATTTTAATTTAAGTCGAATTAACATGCAACAAATGTAATGAAGAAATAAATAACACCATTCACCATACTGAAGTAAAATGAATAACCATCACATAACAGTAAATAAAGTCTGGAGGAAAAACTCCTCACTACAATCCCACAACTGAAATAAGTAAACGAAACTGAAATAAAACATGCTAAAGTCTGGAAACTGAAATATAAAAGATGTCTCTAAAGAAATGGGCAACATGCCCTAAAACTGATAGATGATGACTCTAGAATCCAAAAGATAGAAGCGTCTACATGCAAATCCCTGTAGCTTCCACAAGCAGCTACAGCTCGTCACCTGAATGGATAATCTATGCTTGGTGTCCTTGTGGCTGGGCACCTAAAAAGGTTTTACAAGAAAAATATTTGAAAAGCAAACGGGTCAGAGCCCGAATGTGGAGATATATTTTAAAAACCTGCAAGTGCTTTAAAAACATTTAAAACATTAAATGCAAAGTACATGTTAGGACGTACACTCGCATGATATTCTCACCTCTCGTCTAACTGTGCACTCCTAACGTAAGTACCCATCTATAACGACCCATACTACTAGCTAACTGACAACCTAACTAGCTAGACTGCCAAAGGTTCCACCCATATTACTCGGTTCCATTTAACATAACAACGCTCGTAATTTAAAATAGAGGTTTAACGTAAACTCAGTTACTAAATATGCCATTGATATAACTATCAGTTAACTCATTATATATCTCGAAACAATACCGTAATATTTTATCACATTAACATGAGGATTCCCATTAATTTAATGTATATTATTCATATCATAAATATACAATACAAGCACCCCGTAATCTAAGCTATGGTGCACACATACTCTGCTATCCATCCCGGTACATCACGTACATAAGGATCACATATTCCGAATCTCTCAGGAATAGTCCAGATAACACAAATCACAAATAGTGGAGGCGAACACAGTCACCATCACGTGGGTCACGCACATACCTACGCTCCCACGGTCAGCGGACTTATTAATATCACAATAAGTCTTTCTATGACCTATGTTCATCGAGGTACCAGTCTATATCCCCTCCTTAGGCACACAAGGAATAGAGGGTCCTAAGCGAACGCAACCTCCCGTGATAGCAAGTATGGTAGGTATGTCATACACACAATCCATATACTAATACTAAGTAAACACATCGCTTAGTAATACCGTATTTTAATCGTAGTACATATCGCATACTCGTACTAGCTTATACTTATCACAATTCATACTATTCCGGTTTGTAATTATACGCGTCATAATTATCTCACGTCGTAGTAGATACTCCCGTCTCAACCCAAACCTTCCATGTAATACACTCTCGTATATAAATTCCTTCTCATAAATACCCAAATGTCCCAAACCTATCACTACGAAGGTTAACTATATCCTCGAACAAGTTTACGGAACTCCAAAAGTCAAAACAGTCCAAAAAGAACCAAACTGCCAGCTCGTTAGAAGTCTCGTTCGAACGAGGCTTCGAACGAGTTTGGACTGTCAGGTCGTTAGAAGTCTCGTTCGAACGAGGCTGTTCGAACGAGATCCCAGTTCGTTCGAACGAACTGTCACTTCTAACGATATCTCGTTCGAACGAGATATCGAATGAAATACCTTCTCGTTAGTAACGACTGGTCAACTCGTTAGAAGCTCGTTCGAACGAGTTCGTTCGAACGACCTGGGGGCTGCTTCTAACGAGCTACCAGTTTCGGCCCAGATTTTTCCAGAAATCGTTTTTCACCATTTTTACTCCTCAATCCTCTTCTAAAATTCGTTCCAACAATATATAGAGTTCTCTAATCATCCTCAAATATGCTAAGGTGCTATACTAACATCATTAAAGGGGTTTAATACCTTCTAAACATCATTAAATCACAATTTTCTACATCAATTCCCAATTTTCTTCAAGAACATAAACCCTAGGTTCTTCTCATCAATATTTCCCAGATTTTAATCCATTTATACATCACATAGATATGAAATCTCTGAATTAAATCTTCAACCAATGTTTCTACATGCAAACCTATCCCAGAATTAAACAACAATCTTCCAATTTCATGGGTTTTCATATTTTCTTCAAGAACAACCTATAAATCCGAATTTTCTAACATGGAGGAAGCATTCTCAGAAATTAAATGGATTAAAGTCACTTGCCTTGGTTGTCTCTGAGTTTGGTGTAGATTCGGTGTAGAATTTCTGCAGAATTCCTCTCTCTCTCCTTCTCCAAGCTTTCTTCTCCAAAAAGCTATGGTGGATAGGGTTTGCTTTGGGGGAACTTATGAAAACCTAATTTAATAAACCTCCGTAGCTTGTTGGTTTAATAAGGGTTGGTTGGGTCAATTCCTTATCAGATTACAACTCTCAATTTTCGTCACTTTTAGTTACCCAAAAATACCAAATTACTAAAATACCCTTCAAGTTACCGGTATGGCCTAAAAATACCCCGGGACCCAAACTATACCCCCGGCTAGTGTTTTCTGACTATCTCTACCCTTCCAGACGCGTTGGCGCACTCAAAACGACCATACGGATTATAGATTTTAAATTCACTTTTATTAATAAAATATTATACCGTGACGCGGCGGTCCCACGCGTCTCAACAAAATTTCTAAAATGCCGTATATAAATCTCACGACAAATTTCATAATACCAAATACATATATAATCATATATGCACATAATCAAATACCAATTCGCATCTCATTAGTATTTATAACCCGGATTAATTATCAATTAATACGCAATTTAATTAATTAATCCCAAAAATAATTATAGTCAAAAGTACGGGGTATTACACGACCAACTCTCCTCGGGTGCCGACTAACTCTCCTCGGGTGCCGACCAACTCTCCTTGGGGGCCGACCAACTCTCCTCGGGTGCTGACTAATTCTCCTCGGGTACTGACCAACTCTCCTCGGGTGCTGACTAACACTCCTCGAGTGCCGACCAACTCTCCTCGGATGCCGACCAACTCTCCTCGGGTGTCGAATATTGCCACGTAGGATGACATGTGTTCTTTTCTGATTGGTCCTCATAGATGGAGAATTTTTGCGTTAACAGAATCCCCCAATGCTCCATGCTTGATGGTTTACTTCAAAGGATGGAGTATTTATTCTGCATTATTGCTCGGTGCTCGTGAAATTCTTGATCTACCTTCTTGATTTGTTCAACATAAAGTGCATTATCTCCTGGATGACATATGATGCAGGCTGATCGATAGTTGCTAATCTTTCTTTAGAGGAACTCCGTGTGCTATGTATCACCCTTGGGAATTTGGATGCAGCCATGCCATAGTATGCAGCTTGTAGCTTGTCATAATCTTAAAGTATGTTGATTGGTTTGCTAGCCGACCAACTGCCTCTTGTGCCGAGCAACTAAGTGCTAACTTCACGTGCTTGATTCTTCTGATTTATGATCCTCTGAATACTTTGTCGAGTAACATACTAGATTTTGAACCCAACTCTTCAATCTGATTAGTACCAAGCTAGTGGTGGACTTTGAAATATTTTCATACAACTTCTTCTTCAATGTTGGTCGGGACAGTAGTAGTAAAGATCTCAGTGCTGTAGATGCTAAATTTGACTTCTGAACTTCAATAGTATGTGCATAATAACTCCTGAATATGCCTCCTGAACTTATGAATGCACCTCCTGAACTTCTGAATACGCCTCCTGAACTTCAATATACCTCCTGAACTTCAATATCAAAAATAATTCCAGAGCAAGAAAAATAACTCCTGAATGATAATTAGTCGGGGCCCCCGATCGTGTGAGTTTTTGGTGTTGAATTTGATGCTCAACTACATGATGTTATAAGAATGTGCTACCGAATGAACAAATATATCTGTAATAGAAGCCCCCAAGTGTGGAATGTGAACTTTGAATGCTTTTTGCTTGATCGCTTTCACATACTCATACTTTGTTTCCGACCAAGTGTAGTTGACAGCTTCTTATTTCCGACCAACCTGAGTTGACATTTTTGGGAATAGATTTACTTCCTAACCAACATAAGTTGGCATTTTTAGGAATATATAGTTTTACTTCCCGTAGGAATACATTTACTTCCTAACCAACATAAGTTGGCATTTTTAGGAATACATAGTTTTACTTCCCGTAGGAATACATTTACTTCCTAACCAACATAAGTTGGCATTTTCAGGAATACATAGTTTTACTTCCCGTAGGAATACATTTACTTCCTAACCAACATAAGTTGTCATTTTTAGGAATACATAGTTTTACTTCCTGTAGGAATAAATTTACTTCCTAACCAACATAAGTTGTCATTTTTAGGAATACATAGTTTTAATTCCCGTAGGAATACATTTACTTCCTAACCAACATAAGTTGGCATTTTTAGGAATACATAGTTTCACTTCCCGTAGGAATACATTTACTTCCTAACAAACATAAGTTGGCATTTTTAGGAATACATTTTTGATAATAAATGATAGAGACTTCCTCGGAGCTGACCAACAGATTGTTGGGAATAAGATATAATAAATGCTGGAGACCTCCTCGGAGCTGACCAACAGATTATTGGGAATAATATATAATAAATACTGAAGACCTCCTCGGAGCTGACCAACACATTGTTGGGAATAAGATATAATAAAAGCTGGAGACCTCCTCGGAGCTGACCAACAGATTGTTGGGAATAAGATAATATAAATGTTGGAGACCCTCTTGGAGCTGAATATATGATTATAAATATTTGTCGAGCTCCATGCTGAAATAAGAATAGAATATGCATCCAAATAGATATAAGGAATAATTAAAAATAATAAAGTGCCTCGTTGATCTGTCGAGGTAGAATTATATAATGCCAAACAAGAATAAGATCTTCCAGAACATAAGAATATGGCCGACAACGTTGTCAGGCCTGAATATAAATAATAATTATCCGACCAACTATCCGTTGGGGGTGAAATACAACGAATGTTGTAATTCTCCTTAAAGCTGAATAAGTATCTTGTCGAGGCACAATTGCATAATGCCGAATAAGAATAATATTTTTCAGAAAATAAGAATATGGCCGAGAACTTTGCTGGGCCTGCATATAAATAAAAATTACTCCGACCAACTATCCGTTGGGGGTGAAATACAATGAATGTTGTAATTCTCCTTAAAGATAAATAAGTATCTTGTCGAGGCACAATTGCATAATGCCGAATAAGAATAATATTTTCCAAAACATAAGAATATGGCCGAGAACTTTGTTGGGCCTACATATAAATAAGAATTACCCCGACCAACTATCCGTTGGGGGTGACATATAATAAATGTTATAGTTCTCCTCGGAGCTGAATATGATAATAAGTATCTCGCCGAGTTCCATGTTGAGATGAATATACAATATGAATCCCAAGGGATATAGTATAATTTGTGCTTGAGACGATATCTCCGAGTGAAATAATAATAGTTTCCAGATTGTTTCCGAGCATTCGTCGGCATTGAGTCTTGTACCTATAAAAATTAATATCTTGCTCTACCATTTGTGTAGGCTGAATTGATTAGTCGTGAGAATAATTTAATCATTCAATAAATATATGATAGATATATGTTTGAGAAATAAAAATATTAATTTAAAAAAATGAAATAATAAATGATGGCTGATATGTCGAGGCAAAATTGCATGATGTCGAGCAATACTACTTTCTAGAGGTTTACGAGAGCTTTCATCGGGACTGAATCTCATCCCTATGAAATTTTAATAAGCTTCCCGAGCACCAGTCGAGACTAGAGAAAATAATTATTATCATGAGAATAATTATTCAGCTAAAAAATATGTGATGTGTATCAACATAAAATAATAAAAATTTCAAAATATGAAATAATATTTTTTATGCCAAATGTGTGTGAGATGGACAAATTATTATTAAATATGCATCATAAATAAGACGTAGAGTTTTTTGTAAAGTTATTTAATCTCCAACAACTAATCATGTATAAGTTGCTGTTTGAAAATTATTTATGACTTGGTTTTAAAAATATTTTTGGGGTGATCACAAGTTAAAAAAGACTTAAGCCCCCTGTTTGTCCCCGAGCTGAACTCGTGTTTAAAGAAATATCCGGGGTGCTTCGTATTTTTTAATACCCCAAGATTATACTGCTTCCGACAAACGGCATGGATGTTGCCGATCAACATTTAAGGATATCTCAAGTTATAGAATATATGGTGTCGACCAAGAAGCAAATGGTCCCCAACCAGTTGGGCAATTTCGCCGATCAATAAAAATGGTGCATTGACAGCACCGAACAACATTAGATGTCACTGACCAAAAAGTGGATGGTTGGATAGTTGCCGACCAGTAAATTAAACCCTCCGAACAAGACTGAGATTTCGCCGATCAAGAAGTAGATGATCGTCGACCTGCAATTGGTTCCACCGAGCTACAATATGGGGCTCCGACCAATAATAAGATGCCTCGTAGTTGAATAAAATTATTTCAACGTTGCTGATAGATCTTCACATCTTTTGTTCGAAAAACAAAAATGTTTTGGTTAAGCTTCCCTTTAATAAAAGATGGCCCAAGGTGATGGCGACCAACAATATAGATGGCTGACCAGAATATCTCGAATCCTTAGATAAAAAAAATAACATTCGATGTAAAATTTAAGCATTAAGAATATTAATTAAATGAATAATTATCTAATCCACTAGATCGTGTGATTTTGACAAAGAAACCCTGTGATGTGATGAACGAGGGGCCAACATATCAAATTTGTACCCAGAGTCTTGATATTCTCATGATTGTTTTACTGATCCTCTTTTACAAGAGGTGGGTAATGATTTTTCATGTGAGAGAAAATTATTTTTTATTTTGATCCTTTACTATTCCCTATTTGGAGAGATAAAAATATGTTGAATAATCGAAGTTATTACCAAATTTTATATCAACAATCAATCAATGACACTTTATTGACATATATGGAAGATGAACCAAATTAAGTATATAGTTAATAAAAATGAATACAAAGAGACCCAAACTTGAAGAGAGAGAAAGTATATATGGGTCTTGATTTCCATGCGAAAACTTTTTATTGTCTTTAACCTTTTCCCATTTTCTGATTAAAAATATAATGGGGATTATAATGGGAATTTGAATAGTTATCAAAGATCTTTCAAAAACTATTTCAAAATCAACAATGAAAATTATCAAATCTTATCATCGTCGTATATATTGGTATATATACTCATTTAAAATATTTATTCCATGATATAAAATTGAAACTCGAGAATTAAGCAAAGAGTTATGATTTATGAAATCCACTATTTTTCAGATTTCTAAATAAGAATTAATCCAACATTTATGATTTAAAAATCATGATATGTAATATTTTGCAGATAAAAATTGGACAATTAATTTATCTATATAAACATAAAAATCATGATTGAGTCAAAAGATGTATGTATAATTGATTATACGTAGAGAAAATAAAAACTTAGCTTTTGATGGAGAACAATGCTTGTAACACGTTCCCACAGACGACACCAATCTGTTGAAGACAGAAAATGGTCGAGGCCATTTTAGTGGCGTCAACAGCAGATAAATGATGAGGATGAGATTGAAGATGAAGATAAACATTCACATCAAACATATAAGAGACAAAGGTTTTTAAAGTGGTTCGGCTATGAATAAAGCCTACGTCCACTGTTATTTTATTCCCAGGGGTTTACAATAGCACCATAAGGTGTAGAGAGAGAAATGATGTGTATCTTGTGTAGGGTGTTTCTAGGTTTCCCCTGGATCTCCCCCTTTTGGCTAAGGGAATACATGTATTTATAGTGATGGGAGATAAAGAGATTCATTGTATGTAGACATTTATGTCTACATTCAACGAATCTAATTGTTGAATTGCTTGGTATGCTATGTCTTGTCATCTATTAATACAGTATAAATGTACATTAAGGATCATTAAATGCGCTGCTATCTTCATTAATTCACATTAAATGCATAGTTATCCTTTGATCTTCCTGGTTGGTATGCCGACCAACTCTCCTCGGGTGCCGACTAACTCTCCTCGGGTGCCGACCAACTCTCCTCGGGGGCCGACCAACTCTCCTCGGGTGCCAACTAATTCTCCTCGGGTACTGACCAACTCTCCTCGGGTGCCGACTAACACTCCTCTGGTGCCGACCAACTCTCCTCGGATGCCGACCAACTCTCCTCGGGTGTCGAATATTTCCACGTAGGATGACATGTGTCCTTTTCTGATTGGTCCTCGTAGATGGAGAATTTTTGCGTTAACAATACCCAATAAACTAATCTACAAATATCATATAATTGATATTTCACGGTTAATGCTGACGAAAAATCATGGTTAATCACTTTATGTATTCTTAAGTTATTAATGGTTGTATTGTTAAATCAAAGCATTAACGTAGTAAGCAATTTATCTCATTATTTTATCATATTATTGAATCTCATTTTCTTTCTCTAAAATTACATATCTCATCTGTTTTAATTCTCTCGAGACTAATTTCTTAAAATGAAGTAAAGCGGTTAAGTTTCAACTACTGTATTAGATATGTATTTGTAACTAGTAATTATGAATGCACTATTATTGATGAACCATTTGTGAAACACTCCATTTAAAGGTTGAAGAGACTAAAACATATTATGTGTTATTTTAATGCAGATTGTTTTGCACACTTATACTAATAAATGCTAAAGATTACATGTATATAAGAGCCATTATTTTCACACAAGTAAGTACAAATTATGCTACATATCCAAGCACGTTAAGGTAGATTATGTGATACATAATGTATGGTTAAAAAAAGGGTTTTAAGTATTTAACTTGGGTATATTTCAAATTAAAAATAGGTGCTACAAAAATGTTTAAATTCAATGCAAGGATTTTTACATAAAACTAGAAATGCAAACAAGATTGTTTTTCTTATGTTCTTGGGGAATCAAATCACCAATTATTTTTTCATAAACCCTCAATGTTTTCAATTTCTTGGAAAAGATTTTTCTAGACTTCATCATGAGGAATACTTTCTAAATAATCTTTCAGGATATCCTTTCAAAGGTTATGGTATTCCTTTTGATGTTTTGAATAAAATAAAGTTTGGACATATTTATTTTAAATATTGTTTTGATCATGCACCACAATCCTAGCCTTATTGATCAAACTCTTTAATCTTGTACCAAATTAAATCTAGATTGCATTTAATAATTTTTGTGGATAAGATTTTTGTAATGTCTCTTATAAATTTTGATAGTCGAGTTGTGCTTTTAGGGTACTACGATGTCTAATATTAGGATGACCTATGTGGAACAATTGGGAGATTATGAGAAACTTTCCTTAAAGTGGACCTACATAGATCATATAATTTTCATTGACATGTACTTATTGAATTATACAAAATCAAAAATGTAAAATTCCTTATGAATGGTGAAATTAGTGGGAGTAGCAGATCATGAAATATGGTTATAAGGTAGGGTACTTATCCTATTACTGATAATCTTCTTGAATAACTCTTCTTTTATTTGTCGGATTGTCTAAACAACAAAGAACAAATAAATGATCAATCACTAAATATTGGTATTATCCCCGCAAAATAAATGTGGACAAAACCATAAGGAATAGTATTAAGAAGATCGTAAAAGGAGACCACTATTCGAAATGATTATTTTGTGTATCTAGATGATCGTGAATTTAGGAACACAGATTGGAAAGTGTAAAGAAGTTATGGATACCTTGGAAAGGATTAAAATCAACATAGAATGCCTACAAGAAACTAAATTGAAGGGAGAAAAGGCTAGAGAGATAGGATAAGGTTATAAATTATTTTATTCAGGAGGGAGGGATAATCGTAGAAATGGGGTACGTATCATTGTTGATCACTATATGAAAGATAAAGTGGTTGATATTAAAATATGGGGGGATAAATTAATGAACATTAAGACTGTCTTAGATAAAACAATGTTTAATGTTATAAGTTCTTAGGCAACCCAGCGAGCTTTGGATGAAAATGTAAATTAATTATTTTGGGAATTAATAGATTAAATATTATAACAAATTCCTATGCATGAAAAAATATTTTAGGAGGTGACTTGAATGGACATGTAGGAGTAGAACGAGACAGTTATCCAAGGATACAAGGGGGTTATGATTTTTGCTGAGAGAAATGTAGGAGGGGAAACTATTTTAGAATTTGCTAAAGCCTACGATCTAGCGATAACAAACACATATTTTAAAAAAGGGGAAGAACATTTAATAACATTTAAAGCAGAGAGAATAAGTATCAAATCGATTATGTCTTACTTAGAAGAAGAAACTTAAAGGCATGCAAAGACTGTAAGGTTATACTAGGTAAAAGGAATATTTAGAATGAATATACTTCAAGCTACAATTCAAATAGTGAAAAGCATTTAAACACTACAAGAAAAGATATTTTATTTGGTGGGAAGTTCCCATATGCTTGGAGAAATCTTTAACATGGATGTAAAGCAAAAAATTTCTTAGTGTTTTATTCATCGGAAGGAATGAAATATATATACAATGCAAAACTAATTCATACCCTAAATTATAGCATATGCCTTTTCATTTCCTATTTACATTCCTACATCTGTGTGGAGAACGAACAAAAGGGAATTAATGAATGTTGAGTGCCCATATTTGTTGGAGATCCCAGATCTTGTGAACCAATTTGACTTTGCATTCCTTAATACTCTCCCTCAAGTTTGGAATGTATGCTGATAATTCCTAACTTCCCAAGTAAAGTCCAGAATTGTGAAGAACCCAATGGCTTTTTAAAATGTCGAATGGCTGATGTGATGTGGATAAATGAGTTATTTTGATCATTCATTATTGAACCATTAACAATGTGAGGCACATGGCTACTTTTCTGCTAAAAAAGTCAACAGTGTAAACGACAAGTGTAGAAAACAAAAGTTCGGGTAGTGAAGTGTTAGGTGAGGTAAAGTTCAAGGGGTCCGAATATAATTAACCCTAAATTTTATATTTCCCTACATCTTATTGCTCCCTTATCCATCATGTGGCACACCAAGTGGAATGGAGCATATCAATAATAAAGCACCCAAGAGGAGATAATAATAATAAAGCATCCAAGAGGAGGCAGTAATAGAGCGCCCAAGTGAAACGTCAATTATATCAGAGAATTCTACCCTTTCTCAAATAATAAGACAAGTTTGTGTTCCAAACCTTCTTTAAGAGATAGGGCAATCGTCACTTGGCATCTCCATCATAGCTTAAAAAAAGATGTTTGACCGAACAACTATCTCTTAATTGATCAGATCATATGCTGTCGATTTCGTGTTGTGTTGCACGACATTTTATGACACCTTAACACTATTTTGAGTTTCCACTTGTATTAAATATAATATAACATTGAAACACAACACAAAAAAACAAAAAAAAAATAAAACGCAATTAAAGCCTAAATTCATTATTATTTTATGTTCGATCAGTAAAATTATAAACCTGTAATATGAATGATCATGTAATTTTATACACAATTTAAGAATATATATACTGAGCTATCAATTAAACGTAGTGGAATTGAATTGTACTAGTCATATAGCAAGTAGAATTTATAACTCAATTCCCATAAATTGTGTCAGCGTGTGCTATGAATAGCAAGTCTCATTGTGAATTTTAAGATTTTAACACTATGTCTAAAACCTATGCTTTGTTTGTGACCTAAAACCATAAAAAAATAAAGTAAAATAAGACTCCAAGTTTAAGAAACATAACTATTTTTTTCTAACACACATATATTTCTAATAGAGAAATGTCCCATTAACAAAAGACTGTTGCATTGGCAGCCATCAAATCTACGTATGAATCTCTATCTCTACTACTAAAAAGAGGGGATTATTATTCTAAAGGTCAAAAGACCAAAAAATCCTCCTCCAATATACAAGTAACTAATGAATCACACGATGAAATTATGGGAAAAGGTCATAGAAAAAAGTTTAAGAAATGAATCAACTATTTCGGACAACCAATTTGGATATATGCAAGGACGAACCACCAGGGAAGCTATTTATTTATTAAGACAACTAATGGAAAAATGTAGAAGTAAGAATAAAAATTTACACATGGTCTTTATAGACCTAGAGAAGGAATATGATAGAGTACCTAGGGATATAATATAGTGGACTTTAATGAGGAAAAAACATTCCTATTAATTACATTAAAGTTATTGAAGATATGTATGATAACACAAAAACTAGGGTATGAACTATTTGTGGAGAAACTAATGAAATTACGATTAAGTAGGTCCGCATCAAGGATCATCTTTAAGTACTTACTTATTTTTCGTAGTATTAGATGAGATTACTAAGGACATACGAGTAGATGTCCCATGATGCATGTTATTTGCGGATGATATATTTTTAGTGGACACTTCAAAGGAGGCCTTAATGATGAGAGTAGATACTTGGAGAAATGCCTTAGAGTCTAAGGGACTAAAAATCAATAAAAATAAAATTGAATATATGGAATGTAAATTTAATAATGAGTCGTCTGATAGCATAATGTTAAAGATTGACGAAAAAATGCTAAACCAAACTAATAATTTCCGTTATTTAAGTTTAGTCATATTGAGTAATGGGGATATTGATGAGGATGCTAAGAGTAGAATATCAACTGGATGGATGAAATGGAAACAAGCGAGTGGGGTAATATGCGATAAGAGAATAAGTAATAAATTAAAAGGAAAATTTTATATAACGGTTGTTAGGCCAGCTACCCTCTATGGAGCGGAGTGTTGGGATTTAAAGAAAAAACATGAGCAAAATATCCTTGTTAGTGAGATGAGAATGCTCTGATGGATGATATGAATTACTAGAAAGGACAAATTAAAAATCAGTATGCGAGAGATAAGTTAGGAGTATCTCCCATTAGTGATAAATTAAGAGAAAGTAGACTTAGATGGCACGGACATTTGTTGCGTAGACCATCAGATGTACCTATAACAAGAGGAAGACTACTGAAAATAGAGGGTAAAAGACAAAGGGGTCGTCTTAAGCTATTATAAGAAGAAATTATTAGTAAAGATCTTAAGGATTTAAAATTAAATGATAATATTGCTTATAATAGATTAAAATGGAAAAGGAGAATCCATGTGGCTAACCCCATGTGATGGGATTAAGGCAATGATGATGATGATGATGATGATGATCTCGATGAACATGAATTTGGTGTAGGGATACATAATGATTTGGTTTTGTTTTCACAAGTCGTAATAAGTGAAACTAATGGACTACAACTAATTTTAGGGTCTAATTGAATTACATAATTGATATACTAAAGACGAGTATGAGTGGGTCATCAAGAACAAATGCGACGCTGACGGTAATTAAATGATATAAACCTAAATTGCAGTCGAATATTTCACCATTAATAAGGAAAATTTATAATTGAACATTCTCAATTATATCTAAGAACATGTAATTCTTATGTCATTAGTAACTCATTATTGTAATACCCCGTATTTTTGCGTATTTAGAATTTAGTTAATTGAGTCATTAAATAGGAAAATACATTTCAATTTAAATTACGTGAGTGCAGTAATTTAATATGATTTACTATTTAAATTATGCTAGTAAAGTAATTTAATGTGATTTAATAATAATTATGATTATTGAGTGATTAAATAATAATTATGGTTACTAATTATTAATCGAGAGATAGAACTAGTAAATATTATGATTCGAATTTACTTAGTGTGAATAGTATATATTGATGGTTAATGTGTATGGCATAGCTAGTGATATGGACGTACTTGATTATATCTCAATTGAATGTCGTGTGTAGACTAAATTGAGGGTGGGATAGGAAATGTATTTTTATGTGACTCAAATGTAAATTTAGAGGTCACAGTTGATTCCGAAAGGGTCGAATTAGTCAAAATAGTATGCCAGGGGTCCTTCATGATATGAGAAATCGGCCACAAGACGTTATTATACCAGAAAGTCAACAGTAAAGTGTGTAGCAAGTAACTACAACAAGTAAATAGAGAGAAGACAGGATATAGAGTGGTTCAGCCTTTAAAATAGGCCTACATCCACTGTGTTTCTCCATTCTCATTATATATGTTACATTGTACAATATAATGATGCCTAAAGAGGCGTACAAGTATGAGAATAAAGGAGAGTACATGATGACTGATGATCCTGATGTGGCGAATAAGTAGCTGCGATATGGGTGAGAAATTCCCGAGTTATATGTAGGGGAGGTGTCGAGAGAATCGGTACTGTAGAAGCTGCTCCGGTTGTGTGGAAATCGATCCCCCATTTTGAGGTGTGAACCTCTATTTATAAGGGATATGCTCACGTGCAATGAGCACGTGACACAGTCTGGATTTAGGATGGAGAGGGATGAGGCTTGTAAGGCAAACATATTGAACATCGCATCGTGTAACTGGCAAAAGATAAAGGTGCCACGCCCTGGATTGGGTGGGTCCGCGACACGTTGATTGTGACCGCCCCTTGATGAGGGGTCGCTCCCTGTATGAGGTAGGGACGCGCCCTGTATGAGGTAGGGCCGTGGCATGTAATCAATCCGCAGTAGGGTGCTATATTTGTACTATGAATAAGCCCCCAAGTCGTGTGCTAAGAGAATTCGATTGGGGCTGCGGCTTAGTTAAGTTTCCTTATGTGCCGCGGTAGTTTTCAAAGCGACGATTAGTCTTTCGCGCTCTCTTATATAAATTATTTTAGGCCGTGGACTTCATTACGTTGACAAAACTTTGAGAGCAAATCGAGAGCGAATTTCTATGTTCATCTCCTTTCATTTTTCGGCTACCCTTCGAGGCTGTGCGTGGTCGTTCCAAGGTGGTGTGAGGCTGAGCATTTGCTAGTTTCTTCATTTCTAGGTAATTTTTCAACCAATCTTTGTAAATTATTTTCGTTGCTGAGACTTCCTTTTTGAATATACAAACACATGAGCTTTTGCATTGCTTGTTAGAGAAGTAGGGTTTCAATTGAATAATCGAACACACATGAACACTGAACACATAAATACTTGTTAGGATCGATCTTCATATGCTGCACTTGACCCCTGATCTTCCAAATGCCATCAAAATCATAAAGTTGTTCTTGCTGTTCAAAATCAAACTCTTCGTATTCTGTGAATTTGATCTAAAAATGATTAAATGTTAGATACTTAACTGTTTAAAGTAGGGACCGCGGCATGGTAGATTATTAGTTATCTAGGGGTCCCCTGAAATCTTTTGGACCTTATCCGCGGCATACAGTAGGCTATGGTCGCGGCCCCTTAAGTTCTAAGATTTATCCTTCGACATGCATATCAACTTAATCTTCCACGGCGGTGGGGTTTTTCAGGGCTCTGTATCCCTCCCTTGTATTTTGAACAGTCTTCAAACTTTCAAGAACGAAATATACATCCACGATAAATAATTGTAATTGTTGTTAGAATTCCTTAAGTCGACCTTTGGAAATTTTAGAGATGGCTATAGAAACAAAACTCTAATTCTATTTGAGATGGTTACAGCGGTAATTTATGTTCCCTTGCTGATATAGGAGATGGTTGCGGACAGTAGGGCCAGAGGGTAATCCATTTGGTTCAATGAATAGGGTTGGCAGTGTTTTAGCCCATTAATAACTATGTTAGGGAAATAATTCCCATCAAGAAAATATTTACTATTCATACATAATCTTCCCGTGGCTTCTTAAAGTCTTTTCCAAACCATACTGGCTGCGATGCCTAACCGCGGACTCTGCTTTTCAGGTACTGCTACAGACATATGAGCTTTGACCCAGATGAGTTTTTGAGAGGCTTTTGGGCAAAGCATTTTGGAACCTCTCCTCTTGAACTCTCTTCTATGCCCCCTCTGAGATCAATAGGGCCTTGCCAACTAAGGGATTGCCCCAACTTTGTAATAATAGACTCAGACTCCGTGGATTCTGTGACTAGGAAGGATTTTCAGTCCGCGCCAATGGAAGAAGAAGCCAATTCAAGTAACCATCCATTGGGTGAAGGAGATGATGCCGCAGAAATTAGGGATAACCGGGCAGGTCCATCTAGGAGGGTTGAGAGACCCCTAGATGCACTTGATATCCACAGCGTCATGACACAAGATTGGGTTGACCAGGTGGCTGAGGCCTTCCAATTTCCTAAAAATATGATGTGCTCAGTACCTGCCGCGAACTAGAGACCTTGCATAACTCTGGCTGATGATGGAGTTTACTTCCCACTTCATGCATTTATTTAGGGGTTGCGGCTGCCTGTTCCTGTTCCCATCCATCGTATCTTTTAGACAATGAAACTAGACCTGGCCCAAATAGATCCCAATGGCTGGTGGGCCATACTTACCGCGATCGTTCTTTGGGAGAACCAATTCAAAAAGGACATTACTCCCGTGGAGTTCTTTCATTTCTACCGCCCAAAGGGAAATTCCACGAAGTTCGTCGAGTACTATTACTTCTCGATCCGCGACAGGGATGAGACCCTTTATACTGGGAGGCCGACCCGTGTAAAGAACTAAAAGGGAATGTATTTCTACATCTTTGGGGAAGGCTGGGAGATCCACCCCGAAGAGAACGAGAGGGAGAAGTCATATCGAATGCCGCGACAATGGGGTTCTCCCTCCAAGATAAGTATATTAATTATAGCCGCGTCCCGTCTTCCTAATTGCATATTAACCTTCTCTAACCTTTTATTTGTCTTTTCTACAGTTTTTGACAACTTGCATTTGAACAAGCATCAGGAAAAGAGAGTTTCTGAGGCCGCGGCAATTCCTGATGAAGAAAAGAGATTTAGTGTCCTTGTGACCTCTATCACCATATTTGAGGCAGGATTCTTTCCCAGCAAGTGTATTCCAAAAGACATGGTCGCGGGAGTTAATAATTTGATTCCATATTAGTCCGTTGCCTTTTGTTTTGACTTTGAATATTTATTGTTTCTTATACCTTTTCAGGTGAGGAGGTTGACAATGAATTACTGGCCACGCAGTTGGCAAAAATGGATGAGGACACAGTCATTCTCAATAATACTGCACCGAGTAGGAAGAGGAAGAGGTCTAAAGCTAAGGCACCTACCGCGGCTCCGTCAACTGATTTGAACACATCTGTCACGAACTCAAGTCCTGCCGTGGAGAAGACTGATGTTACAGCCCAACCACAATCTAAATTTGATGATGGCATAGGAGCCAACCTGGCCACGACAGGTTTGATGTCAAATGATTATCCCCTCAATAGAGCTTCACCGCCGCCACCTCCTATTATTATAGTAAATACAAACTTAGCACCACCACAGTGTCACGGTGGAGTTGGTCCCGACGGTCGTCCGCGGCCTCAGTTGAGGCAACCAGACCCAAAGTCCTCATGGGATACAACTGTCAAGGTCGCACGGGGGATGAAGAGGGATCTTGATGCAGCGAACCTCGACAAGCTGGTGGGAGAAGACCACGACGACCTGGAGGACTGTGGCCTCCATAGTCTTTTGAGGGTAAGTGCTTTGTTTTCTTTTATATTCTTTTGTGTTCCATATATTGCAAGTAACTTTTTTATTTCAGGCCGCGGATGTCATGGTGGCCCAGAAGAGGAAGTATAAGGTTCTCTATCAGCTAAAATAGGCCACAAATAGGGTGCACTCCGCTAACTTGGAGGTCGCACAGACTTCGTCATTTGAATCCGGGAAGAAGTCTTCTGACGAGGCCCTCAAATCAGCCCAAATGGACTTGGCGGCTACAAATAATGCAAGGGAGGAAGCGGAGGAAAATTTCAAACAAGTCGTAGAATCCCTCAAAGTCTCCAAGGCTTAGATTGTAGGAGTTGCACGAGCCGCAGAGATTTCAAATAATAAGCTCATACTACTACAAAAGAAGTATAAAGAGTTTGAGGCAAAGTCCACCCAAGATGCCATAGACCATGCCGCGATAATAAAGAAGATGGAGGCAGATCATAGCGAATCTCTTCAGCTGGCCATTGACCACACAGTGGTGTCATTCAAAGGCTCTAGGGATTTCTTCCACATCAATAATAGAGCTTACCTCCGTGGCTACCAGGAGCCAAGGCATAGGATTATAAAGAATTTTCTTGAGACGTCGAAGAAGGTCCTTGCTTGGGGGCTCGGTGATGCCGAGCATCAATAATATATAGCCGAGCTCAAAGCTGCGGCTGAAGATAAAGCAAGGCTGAGAGCAGAAGCAGAAGCAGCGGTCGCGGAGGAAGAGACTGAAACAGCTGCGGAGGGTGAGGAGGGTGATGAGCAGGATGATGCTGCTTCCTGAGTTTGTTTACTTTTTGATCATTGATATAGGGCTACGTCCCTTTTCTAAATTTTAAACTATAGTGGATGTGGCCCATTTTCTTTTACTCTTAACAGATAATATCAATGCTGCGACCACTTTTACATGCTATATACTTGAGTAAATGTTTCAATACTTACATGCTTTTCCTTTTGCTGATCGAATATATAACTTAAGCTTTGAGATTTGCTTGCTTGATTGAATGAGCCTTCTCCACCACTTGTATATAAATGGTGTAGACATGTGGCTGCGTCCACTTTTCTTCGATTTTTCCATTCCCTTCATCTTTATTGTAGAAGGCTTGGGGTGCTGTAGCGCTTTAGCCAAAGCAACACTTTTTTATCTATAGCCATACTCATTGGGCTACGGCGCGTTTGTACTCTGGATTGACCTGTGGACTATTGGTTCACTGATTGCTTCAATGCGTTTGTGAAGGTGCCACGACTATGTCTATAATGGTGCCTGTACAGGTAACATGGCCCTTTGCCCCTTGCACCAACGGTTGGAAGTGATGTAGCTTGAATAGGGCCTCGGCCGTCTGATAAAGGATACCTTCATATTTGAAGGTGGTAGCTACATATTTAGGTATTCACTCACGGGTCCCGACACCTTCTAGTGTTTGAAACCCATCTTCTGTAGCTTTGTTTGTTTTCATCCCATAACAAACATGGATCATATAGTGTAGGCTATGTTTTTTCCCATGGTTTCCCCTTTAGTCGCTTTAACTGTCTGAAGCTTTTAAAAGGTCGCTTTTAACGATTGCAGATGTATTAACAAGACTATTGTATATTTTAGGCCCCTTCATCTGAACATGAGCCTTTGTAGATATACAGGATACTTTCAAGCCTTCCCGGAGTGGGTTATGTTATTAAGCCACCCACAGCTAATATACGGGATACTATCAAGCCTCCCCAGGCTGGGTTATGTTATTAAGCCACCCACAACTAATATACGAGATACTATCAAGACTCCCTAGGCTGGGTTATGTTATTAAGCCACCCACAACTAATATACGGGATACTATCAAGCCGTCCAATGCTGGGTTATGTTATTAAACCCCCCACATCTACTGATATATATAAAGCCATCCCTGGCTCGATATTATAAGCCTCCCAACTTGATGACGCATAGAGAAAGTTAAGAACGGGTATTGTAAGCCCTCGTAGCTAATAAAAGATCCTTGAATCCTTAGCTGCTTTTGTGAATATGATAACCACATGATAAGATATAGTCTCACATCATGAGGGGAACTTGTGAGCTAATTGAGATCGCAATCCCTATATAAGTGCATCCCACAATAATAAGAATCTTCCGAGGTAATTTGTCATTCTTCCCTCGAAATCTATTTAAGACAAAAGGTTTTTTTGTAAGATTAACAGATTATGAAAACAATATTCCAAATCAGATATGGAAAATTTTGCTAATTTATAACTATTCATATATATATGAATTTGTAAGGATAGCACAAAGTTTTAGTTTAAAACAGCATAAGAGGAGTAGACAGATGGCATATAAGGGATAAGCATGAAAAATGAGCATGTGGCATGTGAGATAAGGATGCATCTCCTAAACATCTTTGAGGAACCTCCGCAGCATCCCTTGCCCAATTAGCCTTTCAACTTCACCCTTCAGAGCATAGCATTTCTCAGTGTCATGGCCATGGTCCCAATGGAATTTGCACCACGTAGCTTTGTTCCTCTTATGGGGTGGAGCTCTCAGCTTTTCAGGCCACCTCAACATATTTTCTTCTTTGATGAACTCAAATATTTCTTCAATCGGGTAGGTTAACAGAGTGTATGTCCCATATTTCTTCTCTGCCTTCTCGATTCTCCTTTTCGGGCATCTGATGCCTGCTTCTGCGGCCGGATCCTCTTGAACTATCATGGTAGCAAAGGTAGTTAGAGTTATCTTCTTGGGTACAGCACACACATTCGGTGAGGCCGAGGCCTCTAGCATTAGAACCCTCTGAGTCAAATAGTTGACATATGTCTGGAGTGAAGCATGACTGTCGTAGAGGTGGTTGAGGTGATTGTACAGCTGCACAATATCATCTTTAATTTCTATGCTCTGGCGGGACTCTCCTTCCATTTTCTTCTTTTGTTAGTCTTTATAAAGTATATGTATAATCTAGTACAAAACTAGTAGAAGTGAGTCATCACAGAAACATTGGAGTAACTAAGTAGGAACTGGGGATGCAGCGTTGTGTTGCTGCACTGTTGAAAGGTGCCATGACCAGTATAGCACACACGTGCACTGCCGTGGCCTTTGTATGACATTCACCAAGGTTGAGTTGGAGATCTCTCGAGTCCGTTCCTTGATGTTTTGAAGGCTAGCACAGGTTGCGGCATAAAGGTATTTAAACTACCTATCGCATCCCTTACTAAGCAGGGGGGAAGCAATCCCAAAATAGAAACCCAGACACTGAGTTTTTCTCTCAAAACACGGGGAGAGCATGCCTACTAGGGTCTATCCATGACAGGATAACCTATCGGTGTACACAATGGCACAATTCGATTGACGAACCCTAGATCATAGGCAAAGAACAACAAAAAGGGGCGTAAACATAATTCTTCCCTAACCATTCATCTTTTTGGGGTATAGTCCATCATGCTTTTCAGCACTATCTAGATGAAATGATATCACAGGGGCATGTAAGATAGATCCAAGGTCACAAACGAGAGACTAGAACATATCTGAATATACAAATTACCCATTTAAGGGTGTGAATATAAAATAGAGCTCGATAACCTGAATCTACTCGTGAGACAATGATCCAAAGGATCCCCATGAATAAAATAAGGTGTTGAAGAACTCAAAATATAGAGAAACTAGATTAAAATATCTCGGTTCCCACAGACGGATCCAAATTGATGATACGAGAAATCGTCCATAAGACGTTCTCATACTAGCAAGTCAACAGTAAAGTGTGTAGCAAGTAAATAGAGAGAAGACAGGATGTAGTGTGGTTAAGCCTTTAAAATAGGCCTACATCCACTGCGTTGCTCCATTCTCATTGTATGTGTTACATTGTACAATATAAATATGCCTAAAGAGACGTACAAGTATGAGAATAAAGGAGAGTACATGATGACTAATGATCCCGGTGTGCCGGAGAAGTAGCTGCGATATGGGTGAGCAATTCTTGAGTTGTATATAGGGGAGGTGTAGAGAGAATCGGTACTGTAGAAGCTGCTCCGGTTGTGTGGAAATAGATCCCCCATTTATAGGTGTGGACCTCTATTTATAAGGGATATGCTCATGTGCAATGAGCACGTGACGCACGAAGTCTGGATTTAGGATAGAGAGGGATGCGGCTTGTAAAGCAAACATCCTGAGCACTGCATCCTGTAATTGGCAATAGACAAAGGTGCCGCGCCCTGAACTGGGTGGGTCCACGGCACGTTGATTATGACCACCCCCTTGATGAGGGGCCGCTCCCTGTATAAGGTAGGGTCGCGCCCTGCATGAGGTAGGGCCGCGGCATGTAATCAATCCGCAGCAGGGTGCTATATTTGTACTATCAGTCCTAGTCGGGTACTGGGACATTTTTGTGCTAAACTGAGACCATTCGGGGGCGTTTTAGTCTTTTATCATATGGGGGTGAGGAGACCTACAAATTTACAAACTCTAAATCTGATTATAATAGTTGTAGGCTAGGGTTAGAAATAAGATAAACTCACAAAAACCATTTGAGAGAAGAGAGAAATAATTCTCAAAGCCTAAGGAAGATTTGGTGAACGATTCAAAGGGTTCTTGCACCACAAACTAGTTGGGAAGGAAGATTGGAGGAGAAAGACAATCAAGCAACCACAACAATGATGAAATCAGGCCCTACTGAATACAAGGCAAGTAGTTAGTTGCAAATTAAATTGAGTTATAATACCCATGTGTAAGGTTTATGAAAAATATGATTTGATGAATATTCTTGGAGATGAATTAAAAATAATGCATGATTGATAGGGATGGCAGGTAGAACGATTTAGACCTATAGAGGATTTGAAATCATAGTTGATTAAATAGAATTAAATCCGTATTTATGATTTAATATATGGGAAGAACATAGTAAATTAGGGTTCTTGAATAATTATTGAATTTGATTTATTCTGGGCCTGATTTTTGAAGATTTGTGATGTTAAAATCTTTGGAAATCATCCTAGAGTATGTAGGAATGATTAGGGATCTTTGGTTGCAAGTTTGGTGCATTATCATATGAGTTAGATAATTAAAAATGGTGAGAAATGCATGAAGAAGATGGCATGGGCCTGCACCTCCTCGATCGATCGATCGAACCTTGAGTGTCGATCGATTTATGGAGTCGATCGATCGATCAATCCCTTGATCGATCGATCCAGGATGATTTTGGGTTCTTTTGTTGGTTGAGTTCTATTCGATCACCGATGCTTGAGGGAAACCTTTGTGATGATATTTTACCTATGTAGGGACTTAGAGAGTACCAGTAGGAGTATACTGGGGGTCCGTTATATTCATTGAGTCCAAGAATTGGAGAGATGGACTGACGAGGATAAACCAATCGAGTAAAGCATCAGAATTTGGGATTTGAATTTACGGAGAGAGTAACCATCAATTCAAGGATTATACCAGTAGGTTAGTGACCGGGCGGAAAAAGTGTGTTTGTGTGAGGACACAGTCGTCGTGTGTTTCGCCGCCGCGATACAAAAGAACCTAAGCTACTACCACACTTGACAAGCAAGCACAGCGGTAAGTCGGGTATCGTAAGAAATCCACAGGGAGTGATTAAATTTTAGATGTTAATTGCTTTAATTACTTCAGGAATAAAAGTGTAAAATAAATAAATGAAAAGGTGATGGGTGGTTGTCGTGAATAAATAAAAAGAGAAGTTACGCTAAATTAAAGTAAAGCGAGGATCGGGATCGCATCCTACCAAACGGATCGAAACAACTACTAATCAGAATTTCGGCTCGAAAGAAATTTAATCGAGCATTTACAATTAAGCATAAACATCACACAAGAAGGAATTTAACCCAAAGTTGCGAGATTAAACATTTAACTGAAAATGGTCACACACAGATTAAATTCGGATTGTCTCTATAAACACTAAAGTTGCGTGACAAATAAAGTTAAACGCATAACAATCTAACTTTAATACATGCGGTTTCAATTAAACGCAATTTTACACAAAACCTAATTTTCGAGGTCCAAACCCGTAAATGGTGGAAATGCAATCCCGACCCTATTTATCTAAGGGCAAGACATAAATGAAACTAATTAACAAAGCTATAAACTAATTAAGCAAGGAATAAATAACTAAAACTAATTATCTAAGCATGAAATTAAACAACAACAATGGAAATAAACTAGAACAACTATATTAATGGTAAAGGAAAATGAAAAGTTCAACTTACAAACCCCAAATGGTTATCATCCCAAAGAGAAATGAAGAAAACCTCTCCAAACCCAAACCCTAAACTATGCTAGAAATGACGATATTTCTCTTCAAAATGAAGAGAAAGTGTTATATACAAAATATCTTATGGCAAACTTGTAATAAAAGGGAAGAAAACAAAAAATCTGGAGTGCCGAATCGATTCGGAAATGGTCCGAATCGATTCGGAAACAGGGGAAGTTCGCAGCTGTAATTCTGCAGCATTACGAATCGATTCGGTTTTGGGGCGAATCGATTCGCCCCTACAGGTCTGCAATTCTGCAGCTTTGTCCTGTTTTACGGAAAATGCCGCCATTTCTTTGTTATAGCTCGGAATGAGACACGGTCGGAGGCTACGCGAAGATAACTCAGAGGAATACAACATCCAAGAAGATGTTAGGCTAAAAAACCAAAATATGAAATTACTAAAATGCCCTTGAATGTGACCTTGAGTGTACTTTTACAGTAAAAACTATCCTAAAAATGCCATAACTCCATCGATACAACTCGGAATCATGCACCGTCAGTGGCCACGCGAAGAGAAATCAAAGGACTTCAACTTCTGTGAAGAGCTCGGGATTCAAACCCGAATGCTGGAATTACTAAAATGCCCCCGAAGATGCAAAAGTCGACGAAATAATTTCGGAAAGCGTCCGAACGTCATACTAAGCATCCAAATACCTACAAAAGCTCAATTAACCCCTGCAAAACATGTTAACATAGAAATCCGAGGTTTTCTGGTTAACGAGCATAAATATAGGGATTAAGATACCCGAGGGGGCTAATAACGCGTAGGTTAACGGGTGAAATACGCAATATTTGCATCGTATCAGTTAGAGATAGATTAAGTACTGAATATAAGGGAGGGATAACTAGGGCCCTTAGAGTTGTGTGAATACTCAATTAAATGCGATAGTCAGATAAATCATAAATTAAAAGTACGGTGGATACTAGAGAGAAAAATATTACGTACGAGTTGAAATATTTAGGTTGTGTGTATACCTACTGAATTATATACATACTTAGGTGGAGAGAGTACCTAGAGTATAATTGCCTATTTTAGGGTCGAGGTATGAATTCTGAACTAATCTATGGAAATAGTAAATTGGGTTCGCGATGAAAGAGATCCGAAGCAATAATATATATAAGAATTTCATAAATGGGGTCGAGGTAGTTTTTTTAACCAATATATGAAATAAATTTGGGGTCGAGGTAACATTCCACACCAATTCTTTTACTTGGGGTCGATGGACTATTCAGAACCAAGGGTCCCAAATGTGTGGGTAAGGACATAATAGTGAAGCATGAATTTTAGTATATATTATGTGTGGAATGTATACTATATAAATAATCTACTTATATGAGATAGTAGAAATTATATGACGTACATATATCTACAAGTAAATTAAGGGGAGAGACTTAATTGGAAAGATTATTTGATAGATAGTGATTATCTAAATAATGAAATTTAGTAGTGAGACTTAATTATAAAGGTAAGTGGTAATGAGACGAGAAAATTTACGTAAGCATAACATATGAGACGTGTTACTATTAGCGTACTGTAAGGGAGATATGGGAACTTAGTCGCTTAGATAAGTTCAGTTGAGTAGTATGGCCTAGTTAACTTGAGTAGTACGTCTAGATGGGCTAAGTACTAGACGTTAGGCGTGCACTATAGATGAGGGGTGAGTCAACTCAAGAGAGTGTGCAAAATCTTAACGTGTGTAATCAATAACTCATTTTACTTTGATAATTACTTGCAAAATATTTTCAAAACATTTTGAGTACTAACTCTTGCTATAAAATATTTAAAAATCTTTTAGGTGCCCAGCCACTGGGATGTCAGGCGTGATATTCTGATCTAGGAAGACGCAACTGTGAGGAGAGTGGATTCTTACAAGACTTTGCTTAGACTCTTCCATTTATCATTCCTAGTGTAGGAATCTATCTTCTGATGTCAGATTTATTTTAGGTCATGTTGCCCACTCTTTTGAGATTCAGTATTTAGACGTGAGTTGTTTTAGTAGTTTACTTGCTTGGTTTCCTTGCTGATGGCTTTTGGCCAAACTTTAATTATAACATTTGATGGTTCGGGTTTGATTTTGGAGTTGTAATATTATATTATTGTTGATGTTCCTCTTTATTGACTGCATATAAAAAGATTAAAATTTTAACATCCGCTTTTTGATTACTAGGTGGTTAGTAAGTTTAAAATGTTTTCGACAGTGATGCTAAGAATGAACCAAATGAGATTCCTGTTTTAATTTGATATAGGAATGATCACCCGATATTTTATTAGGAGGGGTATCACAGATGGTATTAGAGCATCAGGTTCTAGTGTCTTTAGGATCTATACGGCTTATTACGTTTTCCACGTATTGTTCGTTTGCTATAAAGCCCTATTGATAGGACTGTTGCGCATCTCATCACATGTTTGAGATTTACAAGCTTATGCTACTTTAAATTGTATTGAATATGAACTCATACAATTCTATCTATGTTCCAAATGCCAACGAGGAGAGAGCGAGTAGAGAGGGCAGTAGCTAGAGATTAGGCTAGGGAGGATCCTCAAGAGGAAAAGGTGCCACCACCTCCACCAGAGATGATTTCTACTACTCAGGTAGCAGTGATAGTGACCCAGGCAGTCGAGACAACTATGAGAGCATTGGCAGCCCACTTTCCTCATCCCCGGGCACATCCCCCAGTGACACTAGCAGTTCAGGCCTCGGTAGGACCACTTTCTTGGTAGTGAGTTAGGGAGACCTTCCAGAAGGGCCATTCGCTTGAATTTTGGGGTAGTACGGACGTAGTGTAGGCTTGCGACTGAGAGAAGAATGTTCAGTACCATCTTCGCATGCTTGAGTGTACCGAGGCACATAAATAGATGCTTTCTACTTTCCGTCTAGCGGGAGAAACGTTACAATGGTGGGAGTCAGTTACCACCACAGAGGAGAGGGGCTTGATGATGATTATTGAGTTCTGGGTGCGGTTTGACCGCAAGTACTTCCCTCCTGCAGTAGAGTCAGAGATGAGGAAGAAATTTAGTGAGGTGGTTCAGGGCGATCACTCAGTAGCCGACTATGAGGAGGAGATCGCCCTCCTAGTAACTTTGTTCCATACGAAGTGAGCAACGAGGAGCGAAAGAAGTAAAAGTTCATGAATGGTTTAGCCTGGAAGATCAAGTAACATTTAATCGGTAACCCACCATTGATGACCTATACAGATGTCATCAATGCTTCACTAGTATACTATCAGGATCATCGCTTCCATGCGAAGGGGAGCAAGAGAGTTTAGCCTAGCCAGTTGGGCAAGGCAAATGGGGGCAGTGACAGTAACGCATCGCAGCAGCAGGTAGCGGGCCAGCTAGGGCAGGATTATCAACAGGGGAACTCCACCAAGAGATTTAGTCATGGGAGACATTGATCTGACAGGAAAGTCTAGTAGGGTCCCCAGCAGCAGGTTCCTCAGGGCCGTCATGGCCATGGGGGAGGTCATCAGGGCTAAGGTCATAAGGCTAATAACATAGGCAGTTTTGAGGAGAAATGTTTCACATGTGGCCAGTAGGGTCACAAGAGTAGGACTTTTCCACAGGGAGATAAGGCATAATGGCAGGGTACCCAACAGGGGCAGCAGGCTCCATTGACCTAGCACCAGCACAGGCCCCACAGCAGCAGCAGGGCCCGATGCATTATGGGCGTATATTCAACGTTCGAGACGTCTCAATACATCCAACACCTCCGGTACCATCGGCAGTCACGAGCATGTTTCCTATCTATGGGCAAGAGGGTAGTATACTATTTAACACGAGTGCAACGCCCTATTTTATTGCCACTATGTTCACCCGAGCGACCGATATTTTAGGGATAAATGACACTCATCTTATGTGTGTGGAGTCACCGATGTGTAGTGGGTCCCTTATACACTCGATCTGTAGGGATGTGCACATTATTATCGGAAGATTGAGTTTAGCGGCAGACCATATAGTGTTATAGATGGAAGGTTACGATGTCATCTTAGTCATGGATTGGTTGGCGGGTGATAGGGTGATGGTAGAATTCTATGAGAGGAATATCGTATTTTCCATTCCAGGACCGGAGATGTTCCTAGTAGATATGCCTCTTCCCGAGGGAGGATCGTGCACTCATTTATATTACATTGAGGAGGAGACCTCACAGGAGGTGATTGTTTCACTGGAATCAATCCCAGTCATGAGGGATTTTGAGGATGTCTTTCAAGAGATACCAAGGTTACCACCTAGCAAGGAAATCGATCTTGTTATTGACTTAGAATCGGGAATGAGATCGATTGCCATAGCACCGTATCGTATGTCTCCTTCAGAGATGCGAGAGCTGAGATAACAGATTTAGCAGCTCTTAGGACAGGGTTTCATCCGGTGGAGTACGTCACCGTGGGGTGCACTAGTGTTATTTGTAAAGAAAAGGGATGGTTCGCTCCATTTATATGTAGACTACATAGAGTTAAACAAGGTGACAATACATAATAAGTATCTGTTACCTAGGATTGATGACTTGTTTGATCAGTTGAGAGAGGATGTATACTTCTCAAAGATCGATTTGAGGTCAGGTTACCATCAGTTGCGCATTCGAGAGGAGGATGTACCTAAGACTGCTTTCCTATCGCGGTATGGGTCATACGAGTTTCGGGTGATGCCATTTGGGCTCACTAATGGCCTACAGTATTCATGGATATCATGCACATAGTATTCAGAGAGTTTTTGGACCAGTATGTGATCGTATTCATAGACGACATTCTGATTTACTCTCGCACGGAGGAGGAGCACATCGAGCACTTACGAATGGTTCTTTAGACATTATAGGACCATCAGTTGTACGTTAAATTCAGGAAGTGTGGATTTTGGCTTCAGAAGGTTCTGTTTCTTGGCCACAATGTGTCCGACAGGGGCATTACTGTCGATTCGAGTAAGGTATCGACGGTGAGGGAGTGGGGATAGCCCATGATACCGATCAAGATTTGCAACTTTTTAGGGTTGATCGGGTATTATCATCGCTTCATCAAGGGGTTATCAAATACTATCGGTCCTTTGAGGAACTTAACTCGAAAGGGAGTACCATTCGTGTGGAACGACTACTGTTTGTTAGCGTTTGATGAGATAAAGGATAGGTTGACATCAACACCCGTCCTTGCATTACCTAGGAGTGGAATGGAGTACCGGGTCTATACTGACGCATCCTTGCAGGGACTTGGGGATGTGATACAGCAGGAGGAGAGGGCTATAGCTTATCCATACCGAAAGCTAAATCCATATGAGAAGAATTAACCCACCCACGACCTCGAGTTGGTAGATGTCATTTTTACATCGAGGATGTGGATACATTATCTTCTGGGGGAGCAGTTTACTCTATTCACGGATCATAAGTCACTTCAGTATCTCTTCACATCGAAGGATCTGAATATGTTAAAGAGGCGGTGGCTCAAATTTGTGAAGGATTACCAGTGTGATATACAGTATCATCTTAGTAAGGCTAATATGGTGGCAGACGCGTTAAGGCGAAGTCCTACTGGAGAGTTAGCAGGGATTTAGAAAGTGAAGTGGTGCGAACTTCGACATGAGGATGAGGTAGCCAGAGCATACATAGAAGTTTTACCTATCACTCCTGAGAGTGTCATTCAAGTGGTGAGAGCATAGGCAGAGGACCTATTTTATTAGGACAAAGTATGACAGTTGCTAACCGAGGGGCAAAATCCTACTCTATCAGCTCAGAGGGTGGACTAAGATTTAATGGGAGACTGTTAGTACCCAAGGATGAAGATTTGAGACATGAAGTCATGACGAAGTCGCACGGGTCGAGGTTTGTGCTACATCTAAATGGGGATAAGATGTACCAAGATATGCGACGACAATATTGATGGTCGAGTATGAAGCGAGACATAGCCGAGTTTGTCTTAAAGTGTGTTATGTGTCAGCTTGTGAAAGTTGACCATCAGAAACCTCCAGGGATGCTACAGCCACTGGAGATTCCCGTATGGAAGTGGGAGATCATTTCAATGCATTTTATTATTAGGCTACAACCATCACAGAGAGGCCACGATTCAATATGGTTGATAGTTGATTGGCTGATTAAGGTAGCTCATTTTGTACCTCTTCGTACTGATTATGATACGATGTCGTACGCGTAGCTATTCATTTTGAAGATCGTTAAGCTTCACGGGGTTCCTATTAATATTATGTCTGATAGAGACAAAATATTTGTGTCGCATTTCTGGTAATGTTTTCAGGAGGCCATGGGCACAGACTTGCGGTTGAGTACGACGTATCACCCACAGACGGACGGGAAGACTGAGAGGGTAAATTAGATGCTTTAGGATAGGTTAAGGATGTGTATCCTAGACTTTGGGGGAGGATGGGAGCGATATCTTCCATTGGTAGAGTTTGCGTATAACAACTCTTACCAATTCACTATCAGTATGGCTCCATTCGAGTCACTTTATGGTTGGCCTTGTTGTTCGCTCGCCTACTGGTTAGAAGTGGGGGACAACAAGTTATTGGGGCCGGAGATGATATAGGATACTTCTTCCAAGATAGAGTTAATTCGAGGATGTATTCGAATAGCTCAGGATAGGTAGAAGAGTTGTACTGATGCCGATAGGAGACATGTGGAGCTAGAGGTGGGCGACAAGGTGTTGATCTGGGTATCTCCTATGAAGGGGATTATGAGGTTTGACAAGAAGGGGAAGTTAACACTAAGATATGTGGGACCATTTCCTATGAAGGGGATTATGAGGGGATTATGAGGTTTGACAAGAAGGGGTAGCATACATATTGGGACTCCCAGAGCATCTTCAACAAATACACGATATGTTCCACGTGGCATCGCCGAAGAAATACAGGAGGAGCGAGAGAGCCTTCTGGCACATTCCACTTGAGGAGATTGATTTGCAGCAAGATATCTCATATAAGGAGAGACCCGTGGATATTCTGGATCATAGTGAACATAAATTATGATCCAAGGTGGTACCATTAGTGTGAGTGTATTGGGAACATCATAACGTTGAGGAGTTGACTTGGGATAGGGAGGCAGATATGCGAGAGCAGTATCTAGAGTTATTCACCGCAGGTATTTCCTAATTTCGAGGACGAAATTCCTTTGTAAGGGGGGAAGTATGTAATACCCTGTATTTTTGCATATTTAGAATTTAATTAATTGAGTAATTAAATAGGAAAATACGTTTCAATTTAAATTACGTGAGTGCAGTAATTTAATATGACTTACTATTTAGATTACACGAGTGAAGTAATTTAATGTGATTTAATAATAATTATGATTATTGAGTGATTAAATAATAATTATGGTTATTAAATATTAATTGAGAGATAGAACTGATTAATATTATGATTCGAATTTACTTAGTGTGAATAGTAAGTATTGATGGTTAATGTGTATGGCATAGCGAGTGATATGGACGTACTTGATTATATCTCAACCGAGTGTTGCGTGTAGACTAAATTGAGGGTGAGATAGGAAATATATTTTTAAGTGACTCAAATGTAAATTTAGAGGTCACGGTTGATTCCGAAAGGGTCGAATTAGTCAAAATAGTATACCCGGCGGTACTAGTCGGGTATCAGGACATTTTTGGGCTAAACCGGGACCATTCAGGGGTGTTTTAGTCTTTTAGCATATGGGGGTGAGGAGACCTACGAATTTACAAACTCTAAATCTGATTATAAGAGTTGAAGTCTAGGGTTAGAAATAGGATAAACTCACAAAAGCCATTTGAGAGAAGAGAGAAATAATTCTCAAAGCCTAAGGAAGATTTGGTGAAGGATTCCAAGGGTTCTTGCACCACAACTAGTTGGGAAGGAAGATTATAGGAGAAAGATAATCAAGCAACCACAACAATAACGAAATCAGAGCCTACTGAATACAAGGCAAGTGGTTATTTGTAAATTAAATTGAGTTATAATACCCGTGTGTAAGGTTTATGAAAAATATGATTTGATGAATATTCTTGGAGATAAAGAATTAAAAATAATGCATGATTGGTAGGGATGGCATGTAGAACGATTTAGACCCGTAGAGGATTTGAAATCATAGAAGATTTATGATTAAATCGAATTAAAGCTGGACTCATGATTTAATATATGGTAAGAACATAGTAAATTCTTGAATAATTCTTGAATTTGATTTATTCTTGGCCTAATTTGTGAAGATTTATGATGTTTAAATCATTGTAAATCATCCTAGAGTATGTAGGAATGATTAGGGATCTTTGGTTGTGAGTTTGGTGCATTATCATGTGAGTTAGATAACTAAAATTGGTGAGAAACGCATGAAGAAGATGACATGCGCCTGCGCCTGCTCGATCGATCGATCGAACCTTGAATGTCTATCGATCGACTCCATCGATCAATCGATCGATCCCTCAATCGATCAATCCAGGATGATTTTGGATTCTTTTATGGTTGAGTTCAATTCGATCGCCGACGCTTGAGGGAAACCTTAGTGATTCTAGTAGGAGTATAGTGGAGGTCTGTTATATTCATTGAGTGCAAGAATTAGAGAGATAGACCGACAAGGATAAACAAATCGAGTGGGGCATCAAAATTTAGGATTTGAATTTACGGAGAGAGTAACCGTCAATCCAAGGAGTATACCAGTAGGTTAGAGATAGATTAACTATTGAATATAATAGAGGGGTAACTAGGTCCCTTAGTGTTGTGTGAATACTCAATTAAATGCGATGGTGAGATAAATCGTAAATTAAAAGTACGGTGGATATTAGAGCGAAAAATATTACGTACGAGTTGAAATATTTAGGTTGTGTGTATTCCTACTGAATTATATACATACTTAGGTGGAGAGAGTACCTAGAGTATAATTGCCTATATTAGGGTCAAGGTATGAATTCTGAACTAATATATGGAAATAGTAAATTGGGGTCGTGATGAAAGAGATCCGAACCGATAATATATATATAAGAATTTCATAAATGGGGTCGAGGTAGTTTTTTGAACCAATATATGAAATAAATTTGGGGTCGAGGTAACATTCCGAACCAATTCTTTTACTTGGGGTCGATGGACTATTCCGAACTAAGGTTCCTAAATGTGTGGGTAAGGACATAATAGTGAAGCATGAATTTTAGTATATATTATGTGTGGAATGTATACTATATAAATAATCTACTTATATAAGATAGTAGAAATTATATGACGTACATACATCTACAAGTAAATTAATGGGAGAGACTTAATTGGAAAGATTATTTTATAGATAGTGATTTTCTAAATAATGAAATTTATTAGTGGGACTTCATTATAAAAGTAGGTGGTAATGAGACGAGAAAAGCTATCTAAGCATAACATATGAGATGTGTTACTGTTAGCGTACTGTAAGGGCGGTATGGGAACTTAGTCGCTTAGTTAAGTTCAATTGAGTAGTATAGTGTAGTTAGCTTGAGTAATATATCTAGGCGGGTTAAGCACTGGATGTTAGGCATGCACTATAGATGAGGGGTGAGTCAACTCAACAGAGAGTGCTAAATCTTAACGTGTGTAATCAATAACTCGTCTTACTGTGATAGTTACTTGAAAAATATTTTTAGAACGTTTTGAGTACTAGCTCTTGCGATAAAATATTTTTAAAAACTTTTTAGGTGCCCAGCCACAGGGACGCCAGGCGTGACATTCTGATCCAGGAAGACGCAGCTGTGAAAAAAGTGGATTCTTGCAGAACTTTGCTTCAACGCTTCCATTTATCATTCCTAGTGTAGGAATTTATCTTCTGATGTCAGATTTATTTTAGGGAATGTTGCGCACTCTTTTCAGATTCAATATTTAGACTTCAATGGTTTTAGTAGTTTACTTGCTTGGTTTCCTTGCTGATGGTTTTTGGCCAAACTTTATGTATAACATGTGATGGTTTGGGTTTTATTTTGGTGTTGGCATATTATATTATTGTTGATGTTCCTCTTTATTGACTGCATATAAAAGGTTTAAAATTTTGACATCCGCTTTTTGAATACTAGGTGGTTAGTAAGTTTAAAATGTTTCCGACAGTGATGCTAAGAATGAACCAAATGAGATTCCTGTTTTGATTTGATATAGGACTGGTCACCCGGTATTTTATTAGGCGGGGTTTCACAATTGTGATTGAGAGCTACATTAAGTGGGTGTGAAAACTACTTTTTTGAGTTTAATAAACCACGTGTATATGTTTAAGAGATTACTGTGTAAATATAAGTTTCCTGCAAAAGGTATTTTAAGAAATAATACCATTATGTCGTAAATTGTTGTATATTGGTATATATGTTCAGATCAATGGGGTTAAGTTTATATATTTTCATTATATACAAGCACATATTTATAAATAAGAGAAATAAAATAATTTTATATTGGTTTTAAGAGTTATGTATGAAGTAGTGAGATACTTAAAAGACTATATGCTCACATTTAGGATATCATTCCATTTAAATATAAACGGTTATTATGACTCGGAGTTACTAGTTGTATGGATAATATGAAGTTCACTCTTGCTTAAGTATATTTATTTTGATTTAACGACCAATATAATGAAGGAGTGCAACACAATCCATTAACTATTATAAAAACTGAGGTTGTAGCATGCTTTAATGATACAAATTATGTATTATAGAAATGTGACTTCATTTCAGGACTTAGAGTTATCGGCACTACTATCAAGCCGCTGAAATATTATGATAATGTCGATGTAATCTTATTTATGCAGAAATGTTAGGTATTCTAAGAGTAACTAACCACATTGAATGTAAATACCTTTTAATTAAAGAAGAAATTCTAAAACGAGTGTCACTTGAACACATTAATACAATTGTTAACATAGAAAATTCAAATAAATGGGCTATCACAATAGGCGTTAATGAAGCATGCTTAAGACACGGGTCTTAATTGTAGCCAATAATGTTTTGATGTTATGAATTGCTAATGCTTATTTTTTACACTACATTATGATATCAATAAAGTGTTTTGAAATTCAATATTTTTGTCTTTATTGTATACATGCATGTGAATTAATGAATGTGACATGGATAGCTCTTTTATAAAGATATTATAGGACCATTATTGACAACCCACACTTTGGGCCTAATTGAATATGACATTAGTGGCGTAGTACATGGAAGAAACCATACTATTGAATAAGTCTGGAACTGCCATGAATCACATTAGTGTATTATTTAATTAAGGTAAATACTTTATTATGATTATTCTAAAGTTTATTATGTGTCTTATGTTCCTTGAATCAAATCATAAAGTGAAACGATTATATGGACCAAGTGGAAGACTATTGGAAATATTTAATAAATATCTAATTTTGAAATTAAGATAATTTGAAATTAGTTATTTAATTAAATATAAGTGTCCAACTTAATGTTGTCGACATAAGAATTTGGATTTGATAGGATTCTTTTAGATAAATCATTTAAATATTAATGACTTTGATGGGTGGTTAATTCCTAATCAACCCTATTGCGATGGATGGTATAATTATAGTCTAACTAGGAAATTGAGTTCTATCTCACCTTATATGTAGTAGATTATTCTCTATCAAATAATTTTCATTAAACACAATATATTGGGTAAGAGGGGAGAAATTTGATATAACAACATTTATTTTCTATAAAATTGATGAAGTTTATAATGGAGCAATCATCAAGATGATTCAAAGAGATTTTTACATCATACTTGATCAATGAATTGGATCAAGGTAAGTCTTCATTTCTATCATTTAGGCATATTTATGAAAAAAATGAAGATCCAAGATCATTTTATAAAGAAAAATTGTATGCTAAAATTTAATCAAATTAATGTGTTCTTTATTAATATTATGGTATTCTTAAGTATGTTTTCACTAAGACAAAATACCATTAAAGGTAAACTAGATATCGACCTCTAGAAATACTTTAGTTTATTAGATTACATGAAAGGAAACATCAATGACTGTTAAAAATTAAACAAGAGCTGTAATAAAAACCATAGCTAATAGAATCTCGCTAAAAAGCCTACCCACAGGATACAATGTAGATGCTTCACTATGTGAGATGGATATGGAGAGGGACTCATCGAGGGTAAATTAAGTGGAGGTGGAGTCATTGGAACATGAGAAGATGGTAAATTAGATGGAGATGGAGCTGTGGGAACTTGAGGAGATATTGGAGTGGGTGGAGATGAAGTCGTTGGAACTTGAGGAGAGGGTAAAGAATGTTGAGATGGAGGTGGAGTTAATAGAACTTGAGGAGATGGTATATTAGTTGGAGATGATGGAGCCGTTGGAATTTGAGGAGAGGGTAAAGTAGGTGGACCTGAAGATGGAGTTGTTGGAACTTCAGGAGTTGTTGGAACTTCGGGAGATGTTGGAGTGGGTGGAGATGAAGCCGTTGGAGCTTGAGGAGAGGGTAAAGAATGTGAAGATGGAGATGGAGTTATTGGAACTTGAGGAGACGGTATATCAGTTGGATATGATGGAGCCGTTGGAATTTAAGGAGAGGGTAAAGTAGGTGGACCTGAAGATCGAGTTGTTGGAACTTCAGGAGTTGTTGGAGTGGGTGGAGATGAAGCCGTTGGAATTTGAGGAGAGGGTAAAGTAGGTGGACCTGAAGATTGAGTTGTTGGAACTTCAGAAGACGGTATACCACCTGGAGATGTAGCTGCATAAGAGATTTCAACCACATTGATTTCCACCTTTTGTCCGCCCATGCAATTAGTGAGGACTCCAGAGATGAAGTAATAGTAGCCGATATTCTTGAGAGTGATGAAGTCATTTCCTGTTGCGTAGGTGGCAAGAGGGGACGCCGTATTGCATGATAAACACTTTTCTTTCGTATCAACTTGCACCACATTGCTGTCATTCTCTGGCAAGTACCGAAAAACTGTACACAATGACATTTATGAGATATGACAAAGAAGATATATTAATATTTATATCTAATCTAAAATTATTTTGACATATCATGTATTATAGTTTAACATAACATAACCTACTGAAAGTGAAGTTCCCCGATTAATGATCATTTACAAATAACATAGAATAACTATTTTCTTCACTCTCTCTCGAAATCTATTTTTTAATAAAATTAAAATACAAGAGAAGAGCAGAATATGGAAGGATATTAAAATACAAGATAAGAGCAGAATATGATAGTATAAATCTCTTGATTGATCTGATTAGACATTGTGGATTTTGTGTTGTGTTGCATGACATTTTATGATAAATTAATACTATTTTGAGTTATCACTTGTATTAAATATAATATAACATTGAAACACAACAGAAAAAAAATAAAATTCAATTAAAGCCTAAATTCATTGATATTCTTTATTCGATCAGTAAAATTGTAAACCCTTAATATGAATGGTCTTGTACTTTCATACTTTCATATACAATTTAAGAATATATATATATATATATATATATATATATATATACCGATCTATCAATTAAACGTAGTGGAATTGAATTGTACGAGTCATATATCAAGTAGAATTTACAACGCAATTGCCAATAATTGTGTGTGCTATGAATAACAAGTCTCATTGTGAATTTTAAGATGTTAACACTATGTTTAAAACCCATGCTTTGTCTAGGAACTAAAAGCATAAAAAATAAAGTCAACTACAACTCAAACTTTAAGAGACATAACTATTTTTTTCTAACGGACATCTATTTCTAATGGAGAAACGTCCCATTTACGAAAAACTATTCTCTTCCAATTTATTTATAAATACCAATAAGAATTATGGATTTTTTTTAACTTTAATACAATATTATCAGTTTATTAGACTTTCATCACCAAAAGTAATCATTCACTAAAAGTGATCGTTGGTGACTTTTTGTCTAATAAATTTATAAATTTGTATTAAAGTATGAAATTGAAGACTATAAAGTGTTAAATTAAAAAAAAGAATTATTGATGCATGGCATGATAGAAAAAAAAACCAATAACCCAACACAAACTACAAACAAAAGTAAAATAACACACACAAACACAAAGATATATTGAATGTGTATATATATATATATATATATATATATATATAAGAGAGAAGCAGAAAGCACTCATGGAGGATATCTTCAATGTGAAATTGGTGATTAGCAGCCCAATACGTATAATTAACGTTCATATGGGCCATTCTTTGTCCCCAACCAAGTAAACATACGCATTAGAAACTTTTAGTGAAGAAAAAATGAGGAGCAACATGATTATCAACACATCCAATTTCACTCCTAAACCCATGTTTTGTTTACGTATTTTGTAAGTTGTGATGAGAGAAAATGGGAAGGTCGATGTACTATTTATAACGCGCACACCATTAAATTGAGGAAATGGGACTTTTCCTCTTTTCGTCTCTTCACATTCTATTAACTAAAAAGAGGGGATATCTGTTCGAGGCAACCATTGTAATTCCCTTGACGCGCACAACATTAAATTGAGAAAATGGGACTTTTGGTTTGTTCGACTCTTCACATCCTATTAACTAAAAAGAAAAGGGAAACTTTATATGTCCCGCCAATTTGTACCGCCTGGGAACCGCATCCTTTTTTCCTTTTTTTTTTTTAGTTTCTTATACTTTTGTTTTTATATAGAAACAGTTTTTATATTAAAAAAAATAGTTTTTCTATTATTATAAAAACAAAACTTTTTTTAATTAAAAAGAAATAGTTTTTTAATTAAATAAAAAAACATTTTTTAATTAGAACTTCATAGTTTTTTATTATTTTTTTCATAAATAAAAATAAACTGCGCATATGATATCGCGATTGATTACTTCTGCTAGCGAGAATTCGGATTCCAAGTCCCACATCATTTGTTGAATGTGGATCCGCGCCAACGACACTAATTTATCACGATATTTTTTCAATAAAAAAATATCGCGATTAATTTGGGTCCGCGCCAATGGCACTAATTAATCGCGATATTTTTTCAATAAAAAATATCGCGATTAATTAGTGCCGCTAGCGCGGACCCACATTCCTGGAACCAAATCATTTATTGAATGTGGTTTTGCGCCAGCGACACAAATTAATCGCGATATTTTTTTCAATAAAATATCGCGATTAATTGGTGCCGCTGGCGCGAACTAACATTCTCGGACCAAAATCATTTGTTGAATGTGGATCCGCGTCAGCGACACTAATTAATTGTGATATTTTATTGAAAAAAATATCGCGATTAATTTGTGTCGCTTGCGCGGACCCACATTCAATAAATGATTTGGGTCCGGAAATGGGGGTCCGCGCCAGCGTCACAAATTAATCGCAATATTTTTTATTGAAAAAATATCGCGATTAATTAGTGCCGCTGGCGCGGACCCGCATCAATTGTTTAATTTTAATAAAAAAATATTTAATATTAATAGGAAAACTTCTTTTTTATATATAAAAACTGTTTTTTTTAATTTTATAAAAGACTGTTTTTTTAATTTAAAAAAAAACTGTTTATTTTTATATATAGAAAACTGTTAAAAACAAAAGAATAAAAAAAAGGAAAAAAACAAAAATGCGGTCCCAATGCGGTCTACATGCGGTTCATGTAGCGCCGCTCAAAAGAAAAAGAGGGGATGAGTTGTTCTACATGAACCGCATGTAGACCGCATTGGGACCGCATTTTTTTCCTTTTTTTTTAATTCTTTTGTTTTTAATAGTTTTCTATATATAAAAATAAACAGTTTTTTTTTAAATAAAAAAAAACTGTCTTTTATAAAATAAAATAAAAAACTGTTTTTATATATAAAAAAAGCAGTTTTCCTATTAATATTAAATATTGTTTTTATTAAAATGAAACAATTGATGTGGGTCCGCGCCAGCGGCACTAATTAATCGCGATATTTTTTCAATAAAAAATATCGCGATTAATTAGTGCCGTTGGCACGGACTCACATTCTCGGGCCAAAATCATTTGTTGAATGTGGGTTCGCGCCAGCGGCACTAATTATTCGTGATATTTTATTATTATAGTTTAACATTACATAACCTACTGAAAGTGAAGTTCCCCGATTAATGATCATTTACAAATAACATAGAATAACTATTTTCTTCACTCTATCTCGAAATCTTTTTTTCTAATAAAATTAAAATACAAGAGAAGATAAGAATATAGAAGGATATTAAAATACAAGATAAGAGTAGAATATGATAGTATAAATTTATTGATTGATCTGATTAGACATTGTGGATTTTGTGTTGTGTTGCATGACATTTTATGACACATTAATACTATTTTGAGTTTTCACTTGTATTAAATATAATATAACATTGAAACACAACACAAAAAAAATAAAACGTAATTAAAGCCTAAATTCATTGATATTCTTTATTCGATCAGTAAAATTGTAAACCCTTAATATGAATGGTCTTGTACTTTCATACACAATTTAAGATTATATATATATATACTAGGGTGTACCCGTGCCGATGGCACGATAATAAATTCTCCCAAATATTTGTGATTATAGCACACTCATACCTTGCTCCCGAGTATGATATTATTCATTTGACACCTTGCTCCAAAGTATGTGTAGTGTTACATGGAACACTACAAATACTTCATTTTTCGAAAAATTATTTAACTCCCAAAATATCTAAATACATATCTGCATGCCCATGTCGTGTCATGCTCATATTCTACCAAAAAGTTGGTTTAAACCATCTAGGGTATGCCCCTTCCAAAACCATGGTGTATTCATGTGTTTTAATCAAACAAATCCCTTAGAAGCTACAAAATTTATATATATGTTTTTTTCTATTTAAAGTAACGGTGGACAAATCCTTTTGTTTTCATTCTCACCCGCCCAAACAAATCACCAATAGCCCTCAACACCTAAATCAACAAATTATTATCATAAATTCACCTCAAAACACCAAAATCACTCAAACTTGCACAAAGTAATATATAAGAGCTAAAATTGATTCATACATATAACGTTCTTAATAGTTTGGTTCTAGTTATATTTATAGAACAAATTAAAATGAAAACTGTTTATGAAAGAAAGTTAACTGGATAAGTATGAAATACCCAAGCATACATAGCCCAACAAATAGAACTCGTCTTAATTTCTAACCTAATGCAAATAATCTGAAGAGGTAACTGAAAAGGTTTTTATAGTCTATCATGTTGACACATAATTCACACTCAAATATATCTTAGTGAGAGAAACAATAATTTTCTACACAACTTCACAAAATGTTACCCACATCATCCTATTTGTCCCCTTGATATGCCAATAAAACACACTCATCCCATGGCTCATCATTGCAAGTCATGCTTGGTACTCCCTGTATACTAATCAAATTAAAATAAAAAAAAACACTCAAAAAACTGACCGTATTCAATTACAAATGGCTAGTGAACCCTTGGAAAACAAATAACAAAGCAAAATAAGAAACTCACACTCAAAAGCAACTAAATTCCCTTCATCATTTTTATTCTAAACAAAACAAAATTTAAAATCCCATGTAAAAATCACTTTAATATAAAAATGCAAATTAAAATCACAAATATAACCTTCAATTCAGATTCCTATATTGAATCCCCCACTTTCCAAATCAAAATGTCTATATATATTAAAAAGCACAAAATTATTAAATGAGAATTACAATGGAGTGAATGGTAAACATCCACCTATTCAATTCAGCAAAATCATATGCAACACCTCCATGCAAAACATTAAAATTACATTGAAGATCACGTTTTTTATTTCCAAAAACTAAAAAAAAGGGAAAAAACCTTGAAGATCCCATTTTTTAATTCCAAAAAATATTTAGAACCAAAACTTTTCAACCCTCACTGTAAATATTAGAGCACACACAAAAGCCAAGCCCCAAAAGGGTAAAACTTAAAACTCCAAAAGATTAGATATTAAGATTTTTCAATAAAATTTATAATCTATGTGCATCAAAACAAATATGTTTTTAGACATGAACAACAAAGGGTAAGAAAATAAGAAGAGGATAAAAATTATAATGAACAAAATGATTGATTATCTCTGAATTTTGACCCCAAAAATTGAGAGGAAAAAAAATCCCGAGCCCCATTCTGAAAATACATAAAAAAAATAAATAAAAAACCTTAATGATATTTGAGAAGGAAAAAACAGACCTGGGAGTATGAGACCTAAGAGTGGGAGACAAAGAACACATTTATGCCTTGTTAGAACTGCAAAAAAAATCCATATAACTGCAAAAAATTGAATTACCATGAAGATCAATAGAAATCCTAAAAATATAGCTACAATGGCGGTATATATAGGGTCCACGTTAAAGCTACTTTCTCATACTTTTTCTTTACAGCAAACAGAGTCGAGAGGGAGTGGGGCCCACAAAAGTTGTAAGTTGAGAGGACCTGGGCCTCTCATACCTTTTCCTTGCCTGACTTACCTCTTAGAGAGAGGTAGTAAGTTGTAAGTTGACAGGACCTGGGCCTCCGATTTTGGTCGATTATTTGCCGGCGCTACCTCCGGTGTAGATCAAGTGCGCTAGGCTTCTTACATACGGAAATCTTCAACTTCGAATATTCATTTTTGGAAGTTTCGACCACCTCTGGCCTTGGTCCGCGCTAAATGATTCCGCCTGGAGTCTCGTCGGCGCTATGCTTGGCCTGATTTAAATGAAAAAATTTCAACCTGGAAGTTTTCTTGTTGATACCCACCTAACTTTTGTTTTTGAGATGTCAACTGATTCCTGAGCTCTGTAAACATAATTTTCATCAACACCTACCAACAAAATAAAAAAATAAGAAATGTTTGGCGTTTATATATACTTACCCAATAAATGATCCTCCCATCACTAACCCTACCAAAAGGTCTCTTAAAGTAAGTCATGCCATTGGGACCCGCTTGTGCAGAAATAGCTACCCAAAACGCATCGGTATTTGAATTTGAGTCACCAAAACTGAAAATAGCCTTAAAAGCACTCCCATGACCCCTACTAAAATCATCACAAATTGGCAGAGAGTGTTGGTGCAAAAGCAAAACCCATTTTGTAGTTGCCTTATTTTTGGTTTTCTATTTCCAGAAAAAGTTATAAAAAGGTAATGGAGAGAGAAAATTAGTTTTGATTGTGTGAAACTAACATTTGCAGTCCTGGACGTTAGAGATTACAAACTCTAAAAAACTAAGATTACAAACCCAAAAATTCTTAGCTGAGATTAAAACAAAAAAAGCACTTGCTATTTAAGCAAAAAATTACAAACCAAAAAGGTAATACACTGTAAAACTCCGAATAACTGGTATGACAAAAAAGAGAAACCTAATACACTGACTATACTGTTAAAAAAAAGGATAAGAAAAACAGAGAAATGGGAATCAGCAAATAAAAAACCTCAAAATGGATTCAAACTAAAAACAAATCTCAAACCCGTATAAGAAAATTGGGGTCATCGAGAAAAAGAGCTCCTCACTATCACAAATGAACAAACAATTTGAGAGGAAAACCTTGAGTTTGAACCATCCATAACCGTGGAGTCTGAACCATCCATTTGCAAACAGCTTCTTTGAATCACATCCAAAGACATACACATACAAAATAATAACTTCGAGCAGTTCAACAAATCAAAAACTTCTGTAGCCCCAACATCGCGATCTGTAAAAATAATGAGAGAGAGTGTTTGAAAATGGGTGCTCAGTAATATAATTAAAACACTCCACCTATGAACCAAAGTCTATTACCTTAAACAAATTGGATTTTGAACACAGTAATAGATGGCGTGTTTCCACCAACCTCATCTTCATCAACAACGCCAATATATGTTTTACCAAACCAAAAAAGGGCCCTGTTGATAAGAAAATACAAAAAGAATAGACTGAAGGGTCGTGGTGGAGAGAAAAGAAAAATAGGGAGGAGTTTATGGAGAGAGAGAGCTCTGGGGGTTAAGGCTCGCAGTTTGTTTCTCTTCTCTCCTCCCTATCGTCTCAAGTCCTAAACCCCCAAACAAACAATGGGAGAGGGGTTTACAGAGAGAGAGGGGTTTTGCGGTTTGTGCTCTGTTACCTCGAGCCTTGGAATAGAAAAAAGTATAACATGAAGTTTAGCTACAAACCTTAAACATACTCTGTTTTTCTGAAGAAAAAAATCACACAAAACAGTCTCTAAATTTAGAGACAGATTGAAAGGAAGATAAGATATATAAGGGAATAAAAAGATAAATTACTATACCTTCTGTAAAACTTGCAGAGTAAAATATATTAGGGAATAGAAAATGGAGAACATTATTTGGGGAAAATGGATAGGGAGAAGAAAATGGAGAAAGGGAAAAAATAAAAGAAAGAGCCGTAGAAAAAGGAACTGTAGACATCCTCCTTGAGCCTTGTGCTCTGTTGAACGGGATCTCGAAAAGCAAAAAATTATTTTCAGACGAAATCTTTGCACCTTAGCATGGGTCACGCAGAACCTAGTATAGGACCTAAACTTGATTGTACACGTGGCTTCCTGATTAACCATTTCTCACATTTAAGTTGAAGTGTGAGTTATGGATAGATAGATACATATGACGTGGTTATATGATGTGGCAAAATTTATATGATGTGGCAAAACACCCTCCTATTTTATTATATATATATATATATATATATATATACTGAGCTATTAATTAAACATAGTGGAATTGAATTGTACGAGTCATATATCAAGTAGAATTTACAATGTAATTCCCATCAATTGTGTGTGCTATGAATAACAAGTCTCCTTCTGAATTTTAAGATGTTAACACTCTGATTAAAACCCATGCTTTGTCTGGGAACTAAAACCATAAAAAATAAAGTCAACTACAACTCAAAGTTTAAGAGACATAGAGAAATGTCCCAATTACCAAAAACTATTCTCTTGCAATTTATTTATAAATACTAATAAGAATTATGAATTTTTTTAACTTTAATACAATATTATCAGTTTGTTAGACTTTCATCACTATAAGTAAACATTCACTAAAAGTGATCGTTGGTGACTTTTTGTCTAATAAATTGATAAATTTGTATTAAAAGTATGAACTTGAAGATTATACAGTATTAAATTAAAAAAAAAAGAATTATTGATGCATGGCATGATAGAAAAAAAAATCAATAACCCAACACAAACTACAAAAAAAAGTAAAATAACACACACAAGCACAAAGATATATTGAATGTATATATATATATATATATATATATATATATATAAGAGAAGCAGAAAGCACTCACGGAGGATATCTTCAATGTGAAATTGGTGATTAGCAGCCCAATTCGTGTAATTAACGTTCATATGGGTCCAACATTCTTTGTCCCCAACCAAGTAAACATACGCATTAGAAACTTTTAGTGAAGAAAAAATGAGGAGCAACATGATTATCAACACATCCAATTTCACTCCTAAACCCATGTTTTGTTTACGTATTTTGTAAATTGTGATGAGAGAAAATGGGAAGGTCGATGTACTATTTATAACGCGCACACCATTAAATTGAGGAAATGGGACTTTTCGTCTTTTCGTCTCTTCACATTCTATTAACTAAAAAGAGGGGATATTTGTTCGAGGAAACCATTGTTATTCCCTTGACGCGCACAACATTAAATTGAGAAAATGGGACTTTTGGTGTGTTCGTCTCTTTACATCCTATTAACTAAAAAGAAAAGGGAAACTTTTTATGTCTCGCCAATTTGTACTGCCTGGGAACCGCATCATTTTTTCCTTTTCCTTTTCCTTTTTTTTTAGTTTCTTATACTTTTGTTTTTATATAGAAACAGTTTTTATATTAAAAAAAAGTAGTTTTTCTATTATTATAAAAATAAAAGTTTTTTAATTAAAAAGAAATAGTTTTTCAATTAAATAAAAAAAACATTTTTTTTAATTAGAACTTAACTGTTTTTTATTAAAAAAAATTCATAAATAAAAATAAACTATGTTTATTAACATGATGATATCGCGATTGATTACTTCCGCTAGCAAGAATTCAGATTCCAACTCCCACATCATTTGTTGAATGTGGATCCGCGCCAACGGCACTAATTTATCGCGATATTTTTTCAATAAAAAAATATTGCGATTAATTTGGGTCCGCGCCAGCGGCACAAACATTTTCGGACCGAAATCATTTGTTGAATGTGGGTCCGCGCCAGCGGCACTAATTAATCGCGATATTTTTTCAATAAAAAATATCACAATTAATTAGTGTCGCTGGCGTGGACCCACATTCCCGGACCCAAATCACTTATTGAATGTGGTTCTGCGCCAGCGACACAAATTAATCGCGATATTTTTTTCTATAAAATATCGCGATTAATTAGTGCCGCTGGCGCGGACCCACATCAATTGTTTAATTTTAATAAAAAAGTATTTAATATTAATAGGAAAACTGCTTTTTTTATATATAAAAACTGTTTTTTTATTTATTTTTTATAAAAGACTGTTTTTTTTAATTTAAAAAAAAACTGTTTATTCTTATATATAGAAAACTGTTAAAAACAAAAGAATAAAAAAAAAGGAAAAAAATGCGGTTTACATGCGGTTCATGTAGAACCGCTTAAAAGAAAAAGAGGGGATATATGTCTGAGCCAACCGTTGTTATTCCCCTAACGCACACACCATTACGATTCGTATCTTGATATGAGCCAAGCATCCATCTTTCCAACCATCCACCCTTTCAACTGTGGAGTTGAAACCCCAAATAATATTGTGATTGCAGTGCCGAGCAGGCGTAGGCCATTGGAGGCATGGGCAGAAGAAAGCGAGGAAGACGCAGTGTTGATTGATTGCGTGAGGTGAGGTGGAGGGAGGCTGTGCGAGGCAGCGGTTGAGGAGATGGAAGCCGGGGTTGTCTTGTTGTCATCCTGATCCGCTTCACCGACCCAATATGAGGCCATTTTGGTTCCGTTGTGGACGCACAAGGTTTTTACTTTCTATCTTTTCTTAGATTGTTATAATTTTCCTTTTAGGGTGAGTTTAGAACCAGGGTGGGTTTCAATCCTTCTTTATTACCATAACACAATACAAATATGATTCATTGCATACATACTTTTTACTTTCTACTTTTCTATATGAACCAGAGTGGGTTTCAATTTTGTTAAATATTATGGTCAATGCTCGTGAATGTTTTTTGTTGTTCATGTATTCCTATTTGGATTTTGTTAAGTATGATATCTTAATTGATGAATGTTTTGTATCTCAGTTATTTTTCTTCTTCCTAATCCTCGCTGAATGAGTAGGCCACATCCTTTAAAGCTTTATAGATTATATAGGTGATAAAATCTTCCTACAACTATTGCTTTAGTGTATCAGACGCCAACATGATCGTGTAACACCGAATATTTTCCACGGTGGTCCCTAACGGTAAGAATAGTTTGGAATGTGGTAAAATAAAATATTTCTCTTAAAAGTTTAGGATAACACGATTATGTCCTGCTACCCTTGATCAGAAATGCTAACTACTCAAAACAATGTCCAAATGAGATGTTACGCTCTGTTTGTCAAATAATGGTTGTAGGGATGTATTGAAATTAGGTGATAATTTTTATGTATTTAATCAACGGTTGTAATATACTCATCACCGCCCGCTTGCCTTCATGAAATTTTATCTCAGGTATTGGTGTAAGTATTCATACAAAGTTGTTTTAGACGAGATGACGAAAGCGAGTGGTAAATTGTCTTGGGAGCAGGTCCTGAGGTATGCAGGATTACGTAAGAGATATATATCTCTTTATACTTCACTGCTAAAATATGAACTCAATCGGGAAGTAGTTGATGATAACAAATGCATCGAAGAACTAGATCAGGAACTTGATATAAAACTCGTTATTCAGTGGATGATGCTTTCCCACAAGTTTGTTGAAAAGTCGATGGAATCGAAGCTCTCCTTGAGGGAAAAGCTAAGAGTTCATAGTGGTCATTTGTATGGAACAATGAACATGTTGTATATTAAAATGAACAGACTTACCTAACTGAAGAGGACCGAGAATAGTTGAATAAAATCATTGGATATAAGGAAGGTAATGATGAATAACTTCTTACGACACATGACAAGGGAGATATCCTCCATACTTCGTCGGAGGTTCACATGAAGCATAATATATCAAAGCTTACTGATGCTCAGCAGTGCCTTGCAGATTTATCCTATGAGAATATTGATTGTTCAATAAAGTTTTATTCAAGGGCCAAAATTTTTGACATGAAATTGGGATCATATTTCTTGTCATTGCCAAATGGTCTTCTTGCCGAGAGTGCAATTGTCAGTGATTTGTTAGTTGGTGTCTTTATCTTTAAGCCTTTGATGCTGTAGTGGATTGGAGTATGGTTGCAAAAGTTTCTCTTTATTATGTGACTTATTTGAAGGATTCGTCGATCAAATTATCAATTTTTTCAAAGAAATGTTGTTGTTGTTAGTCAGACCCTACCTTTGGAAACTGTTGTTGCAGTGCAAATGACAATTGATGAAGTTAAGCTCACTGCACAACAAGTGAACAAGCATTGAAATATCATGCTAGGTTTTTCTTGGACTAGGATACTGTTTCTCCAAAAATTACCAACTTCTGCCCGAACAACACCCATTAAAAAAAACTTCTTTATTTGGCAAATTTAATGATTCGTACCCAGGATGACTATGAATGTGTTTCACCTGGTGAGATGAATATGTATTTTCAGTTTGATTTGGTTTTGAGTGATTTCTCTACCAGAAAAATGAACAAAATACAAACACCTCTCCGCTAAACCCCATTTCCCGATTGGGTTTTTTTGAATCACCATGAACATCATAACTCGATCAATTACATCCAAATCACGTAAACTCCCCCTCCGTTTACCCTAACAACACTCTTCCATCTACACTTATACTACTACTTTCACTTTTAATTTTTTCGCTGTAAATGTTACTCAAATTTTGGCTTTCACTTTCAACCCAAAAGGCACTAGATCAACAGTACATTCTTATCAATCTCATTTAAAACAAAATAACATTATCTTTTATCCATTTCAATTTTTTTTGCATCAAGGCATTATTGGAAGTGGAAGAGAGCAGGCAAAAAATTAGAAAGGTGTAAATTTGACATATAAAAAATATTTTATAAATATGAAGGTATACAAATTCTTATGTTTTTAAGAACAGATATTTAAAATGCTATTCTAAAAACTTGCTTCCAAGACTGTCACCGCATCATCAGTGTGGAAGTTTGAGTTGCATGCCACTTCTTCCATAACCCAAATCAAGAAGGGGAAAAATATAGATCTAAAAGTGACGTAATCAAAACCCATAGCGAGATGAAAACTCATACTTAGAGGAAACTTATAGTAGATGAAACATGGGTTGATTACATGTACGTTAGATTAATATTTGAAAAGGTGTCAACTGTGACCGTTGTGAGAAAAATCTATTTTACCATTCCTAATTGTAATAATTTTTGTATTTTCATTCTCATTTGTTACCTTCTCTATTTTTCTACTTGTGTATGTGATCATTAATTTATGAAGAGACTTCAACTTGGAAATGCTGAAGGAACTTTGTGATTGAATGTTTTATCACCTGGATTTTATTAATTCAGTTCTTAATGATAATACCTTCTATTTACGTTTTCTTCTTAATAATTATATCCTTATCAATTTGTTGCTCTAAAGTAACAGATTTAGTGAATTCTTTCCTGATAAAAGGGAATAAAGTTCATTGACCTTTAACTCGAAGAATAAAAATGTTTGCATAGTTAACTGTCCATAATGTTTATCAAATTAACCATTGAGAATAAATCAAACTCAGACAGACCTCACTCCCATACATTTAGTGCTTCGAGATTTAAGATTTTTGGGTTGTGTCATGAAAGAAATTGTTTTTCTATTGTTTAGTTGTATTGTATTACATTCTTGAGTATATTGATGTTTTCATATCATGGATAATATCGGATGTATACATCTTAGTAATATTTCAATTTTCGTATTCCCGGACTTGTGATCTCTTGTTTGGTTACTGTAATTAGATTATGTATCTGTGTGTATAAGAGACTCTGTGCGAGATGCTTGGATTGTGAATCTGCGATCGAAGGAACTTCCCGTTTATTTCGGAGGCAATTGTAATTGATTTTGAACAGCATGATTTTCTTTTCGTTATAATCATTGTATGGACTTTTGCTGTTATTATGAATTTGTATACTTATAATGCATTTCTCACTTATATCTTCACGTTGAATATCCGGATTCGCTCACACGTGCAACGCATGTGGGATAACTAGCATTCATAAATGTATGTACCGCATTTCACAACAGTGTCATTAGTTAAAGAAAACAAAGAGAGAATCAACTCTACAATTCAATAGTTGTTAAATTATATTTTCCCATAGCCTCTCATCAACACAATTGCACACACTCTTAGGCCAAAAAGAAATTATCCATTACATATATAAATCTAGCAAAAACCATGAGACCAATCCCAAGCCACTAAGGTAGTGGTTTAAAATAACAATCGTAAGGATTAATTAAAAATATTTGCTTGAAAGTTGTAAGTCTGAAATGAATATGCAACATTTATGTTTGTGGTCCACACAAATATTACAATTGCAAACATAACTGATTCATTCTAAACTAATCATCTCCAATATGGTACAAATTTAACGTTTGGAAATTAATAGTGTGTAACAAACCAAGCATACATAATTGCCTATTAAATAAGAATCATTCAAATAATAGGAGAAAGTAAATCTTACAAATATGTATAACTACTTATGTGAGAGTCCAACAAATTAACAAAGTTGAATTGCGGAACCTTATTAACTGAATCCACAACAACTCCCATGTCAATAATTCTCTCCAAAACGAAAATATGGATGGAATTATGATTCATAAAGTTGAAAGTTAAAAAAAAAATTAATACTATACCAAAACACTAATTTTGTAATTGCTTGCTTGGGAGTGAAACTTAATCACTGTCGGGAGTAGTAACAAAATTATTTGTAACTTTCACTAAGAGTGATAAAGCATTTGGATGCTTAAAATATTATAGTAAGTGGGTTTAATGAATAAGGACACCAACCTTTAATCAAGAAAACTAATGCTTAATTTTTTTTTCCTCATAAGCTAAGAAGGGAGATAAATCATCTATCCCCCCTGGAGAAGAAGAAACACTTAAAAATGTTGGCAAAGGTAAATGATCTCCTTTAATACTATAGTAAGCATAGCTAGCAAATCATATATGTAATGCATGAAATCTTATAACTTTCATGAGGCACTTAAATGATTGAAGGTGCATCCGCATGACCTCTTAATACAACATGTATATAGATTTTTTCAATTTAAGTGAGAAATAAGGCTTCAGGTAATGTTATGTGGAGGAAAATTTTGTAACCAACCTAAATTGAATAGTATCAATAATCCTTATCCCACCACACATTAAGAACTATGATATAACAAAAGAAAAAATTCAACTATGCAATGCAAATTGTATAGTTCTTAGTTATGATGCATGTATACTCTTGGAAGATCACATATTTTTTTAAACTCATATCGGATTCAGATTTGTTGGATACGCAAAAAGCATCCTATTTTTTTAAATACACTGATTATGTTGAGATACACTGAGATTCATCCCGATAGATTTTTGGATTCGTTTTAGCTTATGTGAGAATATGTGTGATTTTTTTAAAACATAATTATTTTTGGTCAAATGTCTAATAATGAAAAGTTTTTAAGTTTGAAATATAAATCAATTAGAAATCACCTTAGACAAAAAAAGGCCCAGACTGCTTTCTAAAATTATTTCGACTTTACATCTAGGGTTTCCACCTCCGGACTTCCAACTTGCACTTTGCTATTCACTCCCAGCTAGGGTTTACCCATTCCAATCCATTCCTATCCATATTCCGGCCCAGTCCGAATCATTCCGACCACATTCTGGCCTCATTCCGGCTCCTATGAGTATTGTGGCAACTTTGATATGTGATTTTTGCATTTAGAGCATTTTTTTATTTTCTTTTCATTCTTAGTTTTTTGTAGAGTTATGCTATCTTTAAATATTTCATTTTGAGTTATACTTTTTAATATTATTTTTTTAGTATTCCGGACTTTTTGAGCTTTTATTTTTGTCTTAATCATTTTTTTCTTTACCAAATTATCTGAATAATTAATCTATAAAATAAACTAATAAATATTTAACATATCCTAACTTATCCATATACTACATTTTGAAAAAATCACGTATCACGTATTCCGAATCGAGTGGTATCCTATTATACGTGTCAAGTTTGCGCTTCCTAGTTTCTTATATGCAACAATCACTTTCCTAAGGTCCCAAAATAATTAAAAAGTAATGGTTCAATTTCAACTATCTAATATATAATCCTTGGGTATCATGGTTAACATATGTTGATTTAGAGGATAACTTTTTTTTAAAGAAATAATGAAATTTATTCAATCATATAGAGAGGAGCCCTCTCTAGATGGCTTACAAGAGCTAAAGACATACAAGGAAACAAAGACTTAATGTAGGGAAAATTTAAAGAATCTAAAAATAAGGAACCTCTAATCCTTTTAGAAATACCAATTGCATTACTGAATTGGATATTTTTATTAAGACTATTTGCTTCCATAGAGAAGAGTTCAGCAACATGATTGACTTTATGAGAACAAAGGTTGAATTTGACTTGAAGATTGTGGCTCAAAGTTTGAATTTCCTTGATAGGTCTTCTAAGCTTCCAATGATAGTAACTGAAATTGTTTGTAATACCATCCAAAATAAGCCTTGAACTGATTTCCACTTCAAAATTGCTATCACCTCTACTTAGGCTGTATTCCAGAACCCTCTTGATTGTTAAAGCCTCTACCAATAAATGACAATCTCCAGTTTCATAGTTAGAAAGAGACAAAATCAAACTACCATTGTTGTCTCTAAGAATAGACCCCATCCTCATATTACCATTGCTATCAATCCAACCTTTAGAGTATATTTTGAGTCTACCAGCTGCTGGTTTCTTCCATCTAACAAATCGATCAGGGAAAGGGTAAACTAAAGACTTCTTGAGATTTATTGTTTTAAGAATGTTTAGAGTAACATCCTGGACATGACCATTAAAGGAATAACATTGAGCCAATTCAGAAATTCTGTTAATAACATTGGAAATAATATTATTAGAGAACAATCTTTTTTCCTTCAAAATGACCCTTATTTCTACTAATCCATATCTCCCACATAATAGTAACTGAAATGACTTTGAAAGGCCATTTAGATAACTGAGAGTGACCTGATTGAAGCCACTAATGGATCAAGATACCATGAATGGAATTGTCAATAAGGAGACCGTCCATTAAACTACAGAAAAAGAGCCACACCTTCTTAGCTATTGGACCTTGAATGAAAAGGTGCCTAATTGTCTCTATAGTAGTGTGACACCCCGCCCAAATAAATTCCGGGTGATCAGTCCTATATCAAATTTAAAATAGGAATCTCAGGGGTTCATTCTTAGCATCACTGTCGAAAACTTTTTAAAACTTTACTAACCACCTAGTATTCAAAAAGACTGATGTCAAATTTTATCTTTTTATTAAACAATTAAATATGCATGCTGAATAACAAATAAACCATACATCCAAACCATGAGTCTAAAACAGTACTAAATGACTAAATGACATGCCGAATAAACAATCAGCTCAAAATCCCAATAATAATAATTCAATAAATGAATACATAAACCAAATACTGAGTCTAAAAGTAAAAAGGGGAAACATGACCTGAATGAATCTACAACTGAGATAAGAATCCTACTCTAGGAATAAAGAAATGATACGTCTAAATCAAATCCTGCAACCATCCACAATGTTGCAGCTGCGTAACCCTGGAATAGATAAGTCAACTATGGCATCCCTGTGGCTGGACACCTATTAATATACATATACATAGACAAGAGAGAAGAAGTATAAGAAATGGGTTAGAACTCGATTTATAAAAATGTTTAGCAAGCATTTTATTGCAATAAATGAAATGCGTAGTATATAATGTTCATAATTTCTTTTACGGTCCCACTCTCTTGAGGATAATCTCACCTCTCTTCTATAGTGCACACCTATCGCATTCATTTATTCCGCCTAGCCATCTGACACACTTCTAACTAGGAAAAAGGCTTATCCTTCTAGTTACCCCTCATAGTAGTATATCATATTTGATCTCAACAATTATCATTTTTAAATAAGTGTTATCACACTAAAGTCAAGTATTTACTATTCACGTTTATATAAGATTTCACTATCTTAATAGTCTGTAATTATCTCATTGTAGATATACCATAAGCATACATATATATCCCTCACTATTATATATATGTATTAACACAATCTTAATAGCCTACAATTATCACATTGTAATTATATCACAAGTATACATATATATCTACCACCATTATATATATATATATATATACTAACACAGCACCCTAAGGATACACCTATAGTGCATTGCATACTCTGCTATCATGTCCCGGTACGTCTCGTACTCAAACAAGGACTATCGGTTTGGAAATGTCCCACGAACCATATAAACAAATCACACATATTGGCGGCGAACATAGTTCACATACCTATGGGTCACGCACATACCTACGCTCCCATAGTCAGCGGACTTATCAACTCACAAATAAGTCTTTCACAGTCCTATGTTCTGAGATACAAGTCAAATATCCCCCCGAAGGTCACTCAGGATAAGGCCGTCTCTACACAACCCCCCGCGATAGCAAGCAGCTAGGTATGTCATACACATAATAAAACAATCAAATATGTATTCACCCACCCTATTAAAATATTAGGTATTCACACAACCTTTCATTGTTTTACGTATTCACACAACCTATCATTGTTTTAGGTATTCCCGTAACCTATTATCATTTTTCTATTGGATTATGTATTCCCATATTTATATATATAATTCACACATTCATATATATATACATATATTCCAATTATTACTAGTTCGCTCGTACTAAATACGATCCAATACCAAAATAACTACATCCCACTATTTAATATAATTTATATAATTATATATCTCACCTCATATATACTTGATTAAGTTCATATTAGTCTAACAAAGTTCCCAACAATTTTTAGTTTCAATTCGGGAAAGTTTCATCACTAATTAAAACTCTAAGGGTATTTTAGACATTTCATAATATATGCCTCAGTGATGAAATTCCTAGTACTGTGTACTACTCTCCATTTGCTATGCATGGCCACAAACGACACGTAAATCCGAATTCGTATGACAAAGTTATGTTCATTTAAAGTTGTGCTAAAAATCAAATAACTCGTTCCGTCTTCAAGGGTATTTTAGAGCTTTCAATTTTTGTGTCTAATTAAAAACATTCCCATGACAGCGTAATACTCTTCGCTATCTATGTGTGGCCGTGAACGGCACACTAATCCGAGTCCGTATGCCAAAAGTTAGGGCATTATAAAGATTCACCTCAAAGAAGATTTTAAAAAAAAAACTTTCTTAAAAAGTTTTCCCACATTCTGCCCAGATTAATAAATTGATGTTTTGAGGCATTTTGGAGCAGTTTTGGAGGAAGCGCGTGAGACAACAAAATGTAAAAAACGTGATTTTCTACAGGGCAACGCGGACAGAATCGCCATTAAAGCTCCAAAACCGTCTATTATACCCAGATCTTTTAACCCAAAAACCTCCCAAGATTCATCCTAAATCCACCCAAACTTCATCATTAACAATTTCTTCCAACAATACCACTAATGGAGATTCAAAAACCAAGATCTAATCATATTGTTCATTTCTCAAATTAAGTTATAATTTCACTATTAACCCAATTTCTCACAAAGTTAAAAATCCCGTATCAATGGTTATTCTTCATCTTCTTCACCATAAACCCACAAATTTCAATTCAAATTCCTACTTCCAAATTTTCAGAATTAATTGACATAATTACAACTATTTACATCATTAACTACAACTCAAATTAAAGCAAGAAAACACTTGCCTCGGGGGATTAAATCCGACGATCCCATATCGAAATTCTTGCCCGGATTGCTCTTGTCATCCTTTTTTCCTTCTTCTTCTTTCTCCTTTCTCTCCTCTCTCAACCCTTTGTGTTTTGGAATGACTCATGGCTTCCCAACACACTTAAACCTAGGTTAAAATTCCTCAATCCCGTAATTAAGCCTATTGGCCAATTAAAAATGACTTAAATGCCCCCATATGGGCTCGATCATGTCTAAAAATACCCCGAGACCCATTTACTACCCCCGGGTACTCTTTTCCGACTATCTCGACCCTTCCGGACTCAACCGTGCACTCAGAATTGTCATCCGAGATACTTTATAAAATTTTCCAATTTCAACCTCAAAATGCGACACATGTGAAATTTTCAATAACCCGAATTAATTTGAATTTCTAAATCCCCAAATTTAAATAATAAATTCGACATCTACAAATTCAATAATTTCTCCAATTTAAATAAATTAAATTTAAATCACCAAATTAAATGAATTTCTCCAAATTAAATAAATCGAACTCACTAATTTAATTAATTTATATATCCTCTAAAATATGGGGTGTTACAAGTGGCTTTAAAGCAGATACATCTTGGAGCTAACTTAATTCCCACACTTTGAATGGCTTTATCTAAAGGAGCACTCTTAGTAAGAAGCTTCCAAGAGAGCACTGACATCTTGGGAGGGATTCTAGTATCCCAAATAGCCTTAAAAGAATATGAAGAACGCTTACACTTTCTAATTAATTCATAAGCAGATGCAAAAGAGAATTTACCATTAGAAGAGGGCTTCCACACTAATTCATGATCTAACACTTCTGTATTGTCTTCTAACTAAGAGCAAACTGCACAAATTCTTGTAAAAGCCAAAGAACCATATATATATACCATCCCTAGTAGAATACTTCTTGTTCATAAACTGAGCTCGCAAACCTTCCCCAGACTAAACCTTCCAAGCTAGTTTTAGATTAGTTGCTTCCACCTGAGAGTAAAGACATTTAATACCTAGGCCTTCTTCTGCTAGAGGATAACACAAAGATTCCCACCCTATCCAATGATATTTCTTTCCAAAATCTATAAAAAAATCCCCAAAATAAACAACTGAACAAATTGTTAACAATCTTGCAGTACAAGAAAAATGATCTATTGGGATTGACATATTAGGGACGACCGATCACAACCGTCCCTAAAGCTAATTATTTGGGACGGCCACCATACCCATCCTATATACATATTTATTAGGGACGGCTAGGGTCCATCCTGCCCTAATAATACATAAAAAGAGTATTATATATGATGTTTTATTAGCCGTCCCTAAAAATTTGGTCCCAAAAATCTTTATGGGACGGGTTTATTTTTCATTTACCCTACATTCCATCCCATTACCAATTCTCATTTTCAAGAACCCAGCTCAGCACCTTCCCCCGCCCAAATCGTATTTCCTCCCAATCTCAACCCTGAAACCCATTTTCTCTCTCTCAACAGGTCGAGACCATCGTGAAAAGCTCAACCCATTTTCTCTATCTCGCAGCAAGATCGACAGAAGGTTAGGGTGGGGTCAATTTTGTTTTTGATCTTTATGAGAGATTCCAAGACCACGAGCCATCACTCTTTGAGATCCATCTCATAATTTTTGAGCTCGGGCTTTGTGAGATTGTTGGGGTTCCAGTGGTAGATTTTGAAGGTTTTGAGGATCCTGTAACGAAAAACATGACTTTAAGAGGAAGAGTGAGAATAAGGATCTGTTGCTTTCCTCCATGTCAATCGGTAAATTAATTTTTGCCTCATTTTTTTGTGTAGTATTTGTAATTATATATGCTCATGTGTTGGTATTATGGTAGGAATTAGAGTCCCTTGTAGGGTTTACCCAGTTTTAAAATTTTGATATGTTTTTAAGATATATACATATATTTATGACAGAAATCCATTTATTCAAAAATTATATCCATATAGTTTTTTCCTCATTCACGATCTCCATCATTGCTGAAGGTTTTTTCTCACCCGTCGCTCCCACGGCGCCCGACATTCGGTTACAGAGTAAAGACGCCACGAGGATTGGTTCAAAGACACAGTTTTGGCCTATGACTCAACAATTTAATTTTTTAGTTAGTATTGAATTAGAGTGATAACATTAATTAGAGGATAAAAACGGTGGATTATTTGGGGTTTGGTCATCATTTATTTTGCCACATTGAGTTTGGTCCCCATAATGTCAGGCAGTGCGTGAGTACACCAAACTTAATTACGGATTAGCTTCCATGCCGTTGATGAATTCTGCATTTGAGCAAATCGAGTCATATAACAGTGTTCTTTCCACAAACGATATTGATTCGAAATGTCGTGTTTATGTTCTAAATGGAAATTACCACAAGATTGTACTCCTAAGTGAAGACACCACAATTTGTTATTATTGGGCCGCGTGTGTATCTCGTTCTATTGTCGTTTATGTAAGCTTCATATTGTACTAATTTTGTAATGTTTGAATTCTTTTTGAATCTATGTACTACAATGGCTAAAATGTTGATTGCTTACGCAGTAGTGGTTAATGCAATAGTTCTAACTTGCCATTTGATCTAGTTTTTGGCTGATATCAATTGAAATTCATTTGAATTCATAGGTATTGAATGCAATGTGTTTGATATAGTACAAAGTAGTGAATTCACTATTAATCATTGGTATCCTAATGCAGTCTAGTGCATTTCTTTTAATAAAAATATTCACTAGTATTCTAGTGAAGGGGACTAGAGTATGCATTGGTATGCTAATGTATAGTTTCTGAATATTGTACTTCTGAAAATATTGTTTCATTAAACTATTGTGGAACACTACTGTGTATTGTAGGGGCCTAGAATATGCATTGGTAGTTGACACAGTTTGGTAGTCAATGGTATTCAATGGAATTCATCTGAATGCATTTGAGTTAAATCATTATTTCTCATTGGTACCCTACTACAATTTAGTACATTTCTTTCATTAAAAATATTCATTGGTATTCTAGTGCAGGGGACTAGCATATGCCTTACTTTACTACTGCATAGTTTCTGAATATTGCAATTCTAAATATTTTTTTCATTAAAAAATTTCAAGACATTAAGTTTCCTACTAACTCCAACATTAGAAAAGCTAGAGCTCTTCAATCAGCTAAATGTTTGAAATCGAAATACCCCTTCTTTATGGTTATGATGCAGTCATCGTATGTGTCCAGAAACTATATCTTGGTAAGTTTTCTATATTAAAATTACCTGTAAAGTTAATTAATTTTATCTTCGTTATTTTCTTTGTGTTGTATGATTTAATTACTTCACTATTTTACAGGGAGCATGAACCATCAATCATATTTATGGACGAAATTGATAGTATCGGATCTGCTTGCATGGAATCTGGAACTGGCAACAACGACGATAGCGAAGTACAAAGGACTATGCTAGAGCTTCTTAACCAATTGGATGGTTTTGAATCATCCAACTGTGACACCCCGCCTAATTAAATACCGGGCGATGACTCCTTTATTAAATTAAATCAAGGTGAACAGTTGGTTCATTCTTAGCATCACTGTCGTAAAATAAATTTTTCCAATTTAACACCCTAAAATAATTAAGCTAAGTGTCAAAACCATTTTTATACATACTTTCCAAATTTTATTTAAAGAAAAATCATTTCTTTAAATAACAATATTCAATAAGTAAGAATCACACCACATTAAATTCTACAACATAATCCAATTAATTTAATACATTCGTCAATCGAATGACAACATACGAAATCTAAAGTTACACATCCAAACTGAATAAATCCCATAGTAACAATACTGGAAATAACTGAAATACAAATGTCCAATAACAACGGAATAATGGAAAGAGCTACACATGCCCAACTAGATGAAAGTACTAAGAGTGGATCCGAATGAACGAAGTCGTCTAATCAAGAGTCCTGCAACTTCCACCTAAGCTGCAGCGCGTTCCTTCCAAGAGATCATAAGCAAGACGCCCCTGTGGCTGGGCACCTGTAATACATACATATATATACAAGAGAGAGAGAGAGAGAGAGAGAGAGAGAGAGAGAGAGAGAGAGAGAGAGAGAGAAACGGGTCAGAGCCCGATAGTGTATATGATTTAAAATTTGTTTAGCAAGTATTTAAATTGATACAGGCCAATGCAACTACATATTAGTGCGTCACTCTCTTGAGGAATTCTCACCTCTATTCTAATGTGCACACCTATCGCACTAACCTTCCCAACGGTTTGTCTTATCATTTATCGCACTAATCTTCCCAATGATTTAACTTATCTTAAATTACTCATAAGATTCAAATTTCACGATTCAATTGTTTGAAAAGAATATTTCAATTTGTAACCGAAGATCTCATTTTGACTTTATTAATCAATAAAGCTTTCCAATTTCATATTATACTTTCTCAAAACAAGTATTTACAATTTGAGTCATCAACCATGTCCTACATATCAAATCACAGTAGGCAGTTCCAGATTTCATAATTTCATATATATATATTAACTACTCGAAAATATATATATCAAAACAGCACCCCACATAATAACTATGGTGCGGGCATACTCTACTATCCAAACCCCATATCACTCACATTAAGGGGAATATAAATTCAGAATCACTCTCGAATTGTATTAACACATACTCAAATAATATTCAGACGAAGTATAGATTCCAAGTCCCTTAGGACCGTCTGAACTATCACTACGATAGCCTGTACCAAGGATATCTATACACAAACAAAATGAGGCGAAGCATAGATTCCAAGTCTCTAAGAGGAAAGCACATACCCGCATCTCTTAGGACCGTCTGAACTATCATTCCGATAGCTTGTACCAAGGATATCTATCTTCTAGGGTACAAGTCAATATCCCCCATAAAGGTCCCATCGAGATAAGACTGTCCCAGCGCGGAAACCTCAGGGATAGCAAGTAGCGTGGGCATGATTTTCACACATAGATAGTATATGCATACACAAACATATAACTATACTAATATTACCATATCAAAAATGGGTAAATTCTCAATTCCCATAATTTCGTCATTCGCATTTATTTCACATTATATAGTTATCACGTATAACCATTCACATCTTATTTTAATTTGAGGAACTTTTCCACTTACTACATAACGCTCACGGATTCTATCCTCCCAAGTATAAAATTCAGTAGGTATACACATTTGTCCCAAAGTAACTCTCTTACGTGTCTCTCTCTCTTTAACATATACTTACATTGTCCCTCATGTAAGATATCCCAAAAATATAGATTTCGCCTTACATTAAAGGATTTTGAATTTTATTTTCAAAGATGAGAATTTCAAATGGTTTCGAAATCGGAATTAAAATGGAGTTTTAATTGAATTTTTTTTTATTATTTAGAAGAGTCCTCAAAATATAAAACTCTCTAGTAAAAATACATTTTTTAGAAATCCAACCGTTCGATCAAGCTGAATTTTTGTCAACAGTCCTGTCTCGCCGTTCGCTACAACATACTAAAATTTCAAGCGATTCCAATGGTCCGATCATCCGGAATAAAATTTTCAGTGTTTGTATCTAATTAGAACTCTTTTCTTAATCAAACTCTTAATCCTTTACATGACAAAGGGTTTCCAAAATATCATTTAACTCATCACTACATGCAATTTCCTATCTCAAATTGGGTTTTTCTTCCATACAATTCATCCTAATCATTCCTAAACCAATATGAAAGATGCATCAACGAAATAAGAAAGATAAACACTTGCCTGGAATTTTCGACGTTCTGATTTGGTGTCGAATTCGGTATGGTTGCGTTCCCCGTCTCGCGATCTACGCGTTGGCGGTGGCGGCGGTGCAAACGGTTGAGTTTCGAGCCTTGAGAGTTCTCTCTTTCCTCTCCTATGGCCGTCACTTGTGTTTAGAGTTTCTAACCCTAGAAGGTAACCTAGGTATCTGATATAACTCCTTTAATTTTCGTGGGTTTAATTACCCAAAAAGGTGAAATGTCCAAAACGCCCTCCCGGGGTACCAATTAGGCCTAAAAACGCCTCGAGACCCAAACTAAACCCCCGGGTACACTTTTCTGACTATCTCGACCCTTCCAGACACGTTGGCGCACTCAAAACGACCATACGAACGACTTATAAAATATTCAATTTTATTAATTCACATTTAGTCCCGACACGACACAGGCGCGTCCCGACTTAAATTTCCACAATTGTCATTTTATTCTCACGTGACAATATTATAAAAATAAATCTTATATATTACTATAGTCATCCAGTAATATGCAACAAATAACAAATTTCCAATAATTACTAACTCTCGTCACGCTAGTAAATATTTAAAGCAACATTCCGGATTAAAATTAAATTAATTTATCTCAATTAAATTTAATAAATCCCATAATTTAAAAGCTATAAAAATATGGGGTATTACATACTTCCCCCCTAATAACTGAATTTCGTCCCGAAATTCGTAAAATAAGACCTACTAGGTAGCACAATTCTGGATATCCTTGTCAGTACGCAAACTATCTACATAGTACGACGCTCAATCACTATAGCTTTTTCCTCACAGCAACATTGTTTTACATTCTCATTGGAGACACTTCACATTGTGCTCCCACCCGATAATATTCGCATAGGTCACGCCTATACGTTATAATTTCATTATCTCACCAACATTAGGAGGCCGCACCTCACTACATGACAAATACTCGGATTTATTCATATACAAAACTCCCATTCTGAGAAAATATTACGAACATTTGATCACTCTTGCTCGCCTAAAACAGTCGTGGAATTCTACCACATTTATCGGATGTTTTCTCAACCAATCCAAAATTCTGATTACCTACTCTCCTATAAACATACAGAAGGAGAATAGTCGAGGTTCTTCCATAAAAAAAAACCTTAATAAGTACCTTGGACGCGATAAACAGGTACGAGTGCTTCTACAGAGCATTCTTGAAATCATCGTATCAAGATTCCAAAATTTCCTTCACGTGGCTCCATAAATCTTTAATCACCGTGCGCCCATTCTTTGGATAAGGGTGATACATCCTACTTGAAACGAAATCTCATCCTCGATGGTTCCTGACATCCCATTTAAAAGGTGGGATTCACCAATCTCATCCTGATTTAGAAATTTATACTGCGCCGGACCATGCACTGGCGTGATCCTTCCTTTCAAAGGAAGTCTGGGGCATACTAGTTAATATTGTAAGCCAGCCCAAAGGAATATCAATCACTTCCTTCTCGGCGACTTAATTCACATGTTCGGGATAAACCCTTGATCTTGTTTTGAGGATGGCAACCCATCCAAGAACTTTACCGACTTTACCAACCTCTTCCAATTTCAGGAATTTTCGATAAACACAAAATTATTTGGTTGATTCTCCTCTTTCAACCAAACCTTACCAATGTGCAGTGCATGTAGAGACTACTCACTACGTCTCGCTAAACATCGATTCTTCCCTTGAAATGTCTCACATTAAGTGACACGTAATACTCCCCTTCCTTCCTTGTAGTATGCCGAAAGTTCCACCCGTGCTCTTCTCTCCACGAAGCGCACTTCTGGATCTCTTATACTATACTAACATCATTACTCTTTATATGTGTGAGTCGCTCTCACACTTGACTAATAACAACTCCGCTCCGGGTGTGCTTCATAACAATTAAATTCTACTATATTCAAGGAATACCAATTCTTGAATGGCTTCCCGCAGCCTTCCAATCAAGTTAGGGCGTGCTATTCTAATTGCACACTTATGTATGGATTATATCCCCTCATGTGACATTTAATCCACTCTATCACTTCCACTTCGTTATACTAGTCCCACAAACATATATTTCACACGTCTATTACCACGTCCCTTCGACTCGGACTATTTTAACTGTAGTTAACCAAGATGCACACATTTTTGCAACACTCCGACCACCCAGGGAGAGAGAACAACGTGCTACTCATCTGTAGGACTAACTAAATTCAACGGAATAGAAGGGATAGGGCATTCAAATTCCATGATAATAAAAGAGGAATAATAATTCTCAACCTTCCTCAGATAAGTACAACAATTTTCCCAAATAGGTACAATAACCAAAATAAATCACTAACGATCTATTCATCAAAATAATTACAGGTCATCTCTTTTGTATAATATAAAGTTCTTTCCAGATAATCCATGCTAAAAATCATTCCAACTCTTTATTCACCTTGTGTTCTATACGCGGTTATGACATATGGGTACTCTCAATCACCCTAGAAATCAAAATTCTTAAATTCTCCTTATCATCGTTCCAACTCGTGGGGATAACTTTTAATGCTTTCCTACCACAAAAATCCGGCTCCAATGACCTTAAAACAAAATTCAACTTCCAACTTACATACATAATTATTTGATCCCATTTCGACTAGGGTACCGAACTCATGGAATAGTGACCAAACGTCTCCCTATTTCCAACCTTACGCTAAGTTTCATGCGTGGGATGTCTCGCAAAGAGAAATCCAAACAAGGAACCCCCCCGATACACTACTACCTAGCATTGTCGGTTATCGAAATCCGTTAGGTCCTCCGTCCATAGTATATACCCCTTTATTCCGTCCCTTGACAGAAAAGTTACAATTTCTCCCGTAATTATGCTTAACAAAGAACGTTTCACCAAATTTCACTATCGTTCAGCATAGGTTGGTGGTAATAGCATTCCATAAACCTCGAATACATACAATCGGAATTCTCGAAATTCCTTTTTCTAAAATTAGGGGTATAACTCTCAACTCTCACGTCTCTTAAGGATAAATATAACACTGCACTCTTCATATCACTAAGTCCGGAGTGCCAAACATAATACTGCGTCAAATCTTTTCGCTCAACGGTAAATCCCGATACATACGAAATCATATTGGCAAAGTTTATACATATTTTGGCATCGAATATCTCGAGCCCACTATCTCCTCCGAAGTCTCTAGGATAGATAATATAAGTGCGAGTCCAACCTTCTCACAGGTAAAGCCTCGCCAAAACAAACATAAAACATGTTGCACTAATGCAACCACTCCGATAGCCTTGCAATAAATGTCCACTATCGTACTAACCATTTTTGTAATGTTTTAAACAAGATAACATCATACTCGTGTATCGCATCACTACAACGAGTAACCTCAATAAAGTATAAAAAACTGTTGATATACTCATTCATCCTCCGCGGATAGCACTAAAGAAGAATCCCGCTACACTAGGGAAAAATATTCACATAATGGTAACATTTATAATTATATGCATTAAGCTCGTCTCACATGCTAATCTAGCAATGAACAAAATATAGTGACTCTCTCGTGTCACATAAACATGCCTCATCCTCTGAGGATACAACTTACACTTCTACCTTGTCAATCGTCTTGACTGCGCAAATGGTTTTCGGACGTAACACGTCTGCCCAAACTATAACAAAATTATTTTAATCGTTGCCTTTTACTAGGCACCGTATTCTTGTCCTTATACTCACTTTGGAACATATTATCGTGAGCGATCTCACTCCGCACAAAATACCTCAGTACATAATCCACTTACCACCTGTCCTACTAACCAAGTTAGGATTTGTCCTCCTCTCAGACTTTAGTAAACTCGATTCCTGTTAACCATTCCGATTGTTCCTTTAACTTTTTAGGCCATAAAGATCATGTTACTATCTATAATAGCACTTACTGAATTTACCATCACTTGGTAAGAATTCCATTATCCGAATCATTTAAATGGGTCCCCTGATGTATATCCACATCTCTTTTTGGTGCTATATCACCACCATTCTATTCAGTCTTATTCTCGACTAAATTCTTCGATTTCTTTAAGCTTCCCACACAAGGAGCATTATCATCTTTATTGACAAAATACAACATTGTCAACCTCTGAATCAACCGTCCATCAGAATTTCCTACTCGAGTATTATCAATTATTATTACGAGTTGGTCTCCCACTTGGAGTCGTTTCCTCCACTCGTATCTACATCTTTCGATACAAAATTTGCTAATGATTAGGGTTCATATCCACAATCGGACTTCTGTCATGCCCTCCCGCGATGAGTTCAGAACCACGTTTGCTTCTCACCCTGAACAGTTGAGGAAGGAACATATGGTCAACACTGTACCTATGGTTCTCCTATAGGCATAGCATTCCACTTCTAAAATTGGTGGTTGACTCCAACCATTATAATTTCGTCCCGAAAGCCAAGAAATTTTCTCTAAATTTTCACTTTCGGTTTGCCACACTCCGTCCTATAATTAAGTCTTTGGATACTTTATCTCCTTTGGTAAAGGCACATACAATTTTCGCGTTTCTAAAATTTCCCACTGACAGTCTCTATACGTTTTTGTAATACGTTGGGTAAGTTTACCCTCGCACCTCATTTGACTATAACAGCATTTGAAAAATCATTGTTGCACCTTAGTCGCCTTTCTAGTCATGGCTTCTCGTGCCATAATGGAGGTGACCTCGACTACGGTCATCATCCTCGGATATATTTCATCATCTCAACTGAGCCCTGCCCCCTGATGTACGCTTAACAGTCCTCTTCTGACATCCGTCATCGCTTGGCACACGCACACATCCGAACGAAATTAGAATACACTAATGTATACACATTATAGCAGGAGAATGAAATCTCGTCAAGGGAATCAACAATCCTAAACATAGGGCTCTATAACAAACAAAGCAACGCTGAAAGCATAATAAGCCGTACAGATCCTAAGGACACTAGAACCTGATGCTCTGATACCACCTGTGACACCCCGCCTAATTAAATACCGGGCGATGACTCCTTTATTAAATTAAATCAAGGTGAACAGTTGGTTCATTCTTAGCATCACTGTCGTAAAATAAATTTTTCCAATTTAACACCCTAAAATAATTAAGCTAAGTGTCAAAACCATTTTTATACATACTTTCCAAATTTTATTTAAAGAAAAATCATTTCTTTTAATAACAATATTCAATAAGTAAGAATCACACCACATTAAATTCTACAACATAATCCAATTAATTTAATACATTCGTCAATCGAATGACAACATACGAAATCTAAAGTTACACATCCAAACTGAATAAATCCCATAGTAACAATACTGGAAATAACTGAAATACAAATGTCCAATAACAACGGAATAATGGAAAGAGCTACACATGCCCAACTAGATGAAAGTACTAAGAGTGGATCCGAATGAACGAAGTCGTCTAATCAAGAGTCCTGCAACTTCCACCTAAGCTGCAGCGCGTTCCTTCCAAGAGATCATAAGCAAGACGCCCCTGTGGCTGGGCACCTGTAATACATACATATATACAAGAGAGAGAGAGAGAGAGAGAGAGAGAGAGAGATGTAGAGGATGAAGATGAGATATTTTGTAAATTTGCTAAAATTTTAAATTGCTCTATGTTACTCCAAATTTCCAAGAAGGATAATAAAGTAAATCACACAGTTTGTAGGTAAAAGAATGTATTATTTATAGATTGATGCATTTATGTAAAGGTTTACTGGATGTCGATCGTATATTATTAGTTACTACATCTATGCTGCTTTTTACTGCACAGACGTGCCACCTTCACCACATGTATGTGCCACTTTATTACAATTTATATTGAATGAAAATTGTGCCAATTCATAATGTTGTCTCCAAAAACACACCAAGTGTTGCACCTGAGGCCCAACCCATGAGAAACTGAGTGTAGTTTAGATCACAGCTTTGTGGACTTTTGTTTTGTTAGGCCGCAGGGAAGTCGAGGATTTGGGAGTAGACTGTAGTGTTTTAAGGAACTTGGGCTTTTTTTGTTATTTTTGGCCAACGCCTCATAGGTGGTCATGGACCTTTTATTTTAAGAAACACGTGATGAGGATTGATGACTTGAACTAATCAGATTATAACTTGGGGATCAAGGTATTGGTCTTCTCAAATTTTGGGAAACCGTAAATTCCACCTTTATATCATAAATACGGTGTCTTGACACACTTTTCAAGACTATAACAACTGAGATGGAGATTTTGAGAGTGGGAGTTTGAGAAAGAAAGGGGGAGCTTCCGCTATTGTAGGAAGGCAGTGACCAGGACTGTGCAGAGGTGGAGGACAGTGGTCGAGCGAGGAGTATTGGAGAGTGTCCGCCTTGGTTGGAGATTCTTCCTCGTCTTCTTTTCTTTTGTCTAAACACTAGTTTCCCTAACTTCATTCTTTGAGATGAGAACTAGTTGGACTTGTTAAAATCTGTTCCAACTTTGGAGATTAGACCTGTTCATCCTCATAAAATTGTTATCCTAGGCCTATTTCATGTTTCACAGTTTTGATATAAGGCTATTTTTGGTTCTTGAGGTATACTCATTTTCTTGAGGTTTTTGTGTTAGGGTGAGGGGTTTTGAACTTTAAAAAGTATGTGAGGGAAAACTATCCATTTTACTTGAATGCCCTTTGTTGATGTAAAAAATTAGATTGCTTCTAATTATTTAATCACAGATAAATATAAATGAGACAAAGAATTTTAAAGTGGTTCGGCCTTATAAGAATGGCCTACATCCACTGTTTCTGTTATTGCCAAGTGTTTTGGAGTTCTCGATATGTAATTTTATCAAGAAAATCCGATCCCCCTGAATGAGGGTGATACAATGTATTTATAGCGCTTAGGCTGTACATGTGAAAGGGTAAACAATTCATGCCCTTTAAGAGTATACGTATGTAAGATAAGCATTCAATAAATAGTTGAACTGTTGATTATCTGGCAATTAATGCTGTGGCCGAGATGCAGCTCGGACCGCCTTAGTTGCTCGTCGTTCAGGAGCTCCTCGGAGGTTAGAGGTCCTCGGAGCGTTGGAGTTCCTCAGAGAGTTGGTGTTCCTCGGAGTGCACTTGTTGCTCGGAGTGTATATGACTTGGTCGGGGAAATAAACTTCCTCGTTGCTATTCTGCCACGTAGATCGACACGTGTCCTCTTGTGATTCATCCACATCAGCATATTAATTTTGGTATCAACAGAAGCTCCCAATGTTTCATATTTCAAAATTTGAGGAGTATGGAACATTCGTTCTCGGTATATGGCAATATTAAATGACCTTTCTGGTTTTTAGGAGCATTTTCTCCGTATTCGAATTTCCTTCCAAATTCGCAGAATCCGCCTTTTTGAATTTTTATAAACACTTCGATCTTCGCGCACTTTTTGTCCTTTTAGCCGTCGGTAGCGTAATAGTTTCTTTTTTGTAATCATTTCTTTTTCCATTTCCCAAGGCAAAGTATTTAAGCTTCATAGGCAATCCCACCGTCTTCTACCTTTTCTAATTTCTGCTTTCGAGTTTTCCATAGTCTTTCTCTCTCTTGTGCGTTCATCCTTTTGTTCGTTCGTTGTCAACAGATCTCCCTTTTTTCTGTAAGATCTTCTTCCTTCTTCTTCATTTATTTTATTCACCATGGTTTATGTTATTGAATCTCTTGAGAAATTCCGTTATGATTTTTCTATTCCATCTTGGGTAACTCTGGAGGATCTTTCTGAGACTTCAGATTATTTTCGTTTGGCTGAGGGACATTGGTTCCCCAGCCTCTTTATTGCTGAATGTGGATTTTCTTTTCCACCAAACCCTTTGTGCTTAGAGTTCTGTCATTATTTTGATGTTGTTCCTGCAAAAATAGCCCCCAACACATGGAGAATAGTTAATGGGGTGTATAGGTTAAATCAAACTCATGGAACTCGTATAGGAATTCCTGAGATTATGTACTGTTATAGATGGGTTGTTCTAGATAATGTTTTTTATTTAAAAACTAGATTTTTGAATAGGTCATTTGTAGTCAACCTCCCTGATGCCAATAGGGATTATTTTGAACATGGGGTAGTTATTAAAAACTGGCAACATGCCCCTTTTATTGGAAATGAAGTATATCAAGGTCCCAGATGCCCTCCATATGGAAATGGGATAGGTTATTTTCATTTTATTTTATTTATGAAATTATGCTTTCATTATGTTTGATAAAATGTGTGATTGATATTTCACTATGTATTTGTTTGCAGTTGACAGCAAAAGAAAGACTCCAAAAGAATCAGAAGTTAATATTAAGCATTTGAAACTTATCTGGAATTTGCATCAGAAAGTTGCAGACGAGCACATCAGGTCTTCTTCATATTTGTTGCAGTATAGGAGTTATACAACCTCTTTCACTGCTCGCCCTGTAATCAGCACTGGTGAACCAGCACCATCTCCTGAGGATTCTTCTCCAAACTCTCATATTCCTTTGAGTCAGAGGATGGGTAAGAGAAGAGTTACCGCTATCTTTGAGGAGACTACCTCTGCTGGAGATGGAAAAAGAAACAAAACTGATGCCCAAAAGGGGACAAAGAAGACAGATGTTGCACCTCAAAAAGCTGTTGAGGAGCCCCCAGTGGCTCCTAACAAGAAGGATCCACCTGTGGAAGTGATCACCATCTCCCCAACCAAAAGCTCTTCTTTGGTTGAAACTGTTGAAATGCCACCGAGGAGACTGAAGAAATCCTACTCGGTCAATTTGGCTGAAACCATTCCCCAGCTCCAAGTTAGTGGAGCTGATGTCCCAACTATTATTCCCCCGAGCTCTGCGATGAGCTCGGTAAAGACTTGGATCATTCCTGAGGTCTGAGGAATTGAGGAGAATATGTCTAGGGATGTACTTACATCCCTGGCTACTCGTCACATTGCTTCAGTAAGTTTCTCATATTCTGAATTTTCTTTCTTTCCATCAATACATGTATCTCTGTGCTGACTTATTATTATCTCTTTTTTTTTTCAGTTGGTGAGTTGCTTTAACACCATTGTGAAAAAGGATGAAGCGATCAAGGCTTCTAGCTCCTCGTCCGGAGTGGAGGATGCTTTATTGAGGTTGACCAAATATTTGAAGGATTCCCGTCAAAAGTACGACGAGGATAGGGCTGATTGGGAGAAGAAGTTGGCTGCAGTTGAGGCAGAGAAGGTGCAGCTCGTTGAAATTTCCAAGGGTTTGGAAAATAAAGTGAAAGATTTGGAGGGAGAGAAAAAGAAGTATGACGAGAAGCTCAAGAGCTTTGGGGAGCTTGAAAACAAGATGAAAATGGCAGAAGAATAATTATCCCTTCTGCGAGAAGTGAATCGCCATAAGGAGGAGGTGGAAGCTAAGTTGAAGGCCACCGAGGATCTTCTATCCGAGAAGCTCTCCTTGGAGAAAATGAAAAGAAAAGTGGTGGTGAAAAAATCTTTCCGCACTGGTTGGGACAAAGGGTGGAACAGGGGGGTAGCAGCAATGATGTCCCAGGTGCAGTATGGGAGTTTAAAATACTTTCGAGATGGTTGGGTGGCTGCTCTGCAAGAATTGAAGATTAATGAGGACTCAGAACTGTTTCAACAACATCTCCCTGGTCCTCCCCCAAATATTGAAGATGAAGAAGAGGACGAAGCTGCCTCTGAAGAATCTTTAATGGTAGTTGGTGATCCAATCCTTACTCAGCCTACCGACGAGGAGCTTTCATCTCTGCCTGCTCCTCCTGAACAAGTTCCAGTTCTAGCCGACCAACTCATTGTTCCCACCGATCAACCGAGCTCCTCATCCCAGCCTCTCGAGAAAGTCTTGGGAGACAAGGAAAAGGTGTGAAGTTATTCGGTATTTATTTTTCTTTTGTCACTTGTACTCTGTACTCTAAACACTGTACTCCTTTCTATGATGTAATAAAAAATCAACCTTTATGTTCCTTTATCTTGTTGATGTTCTGTCTGTTTTTTATTAACTCTTGCCTTCTCTTCTTTACTAGTTTATGGCTAGAATGGAATTACTGTCTGCCCATGACACAACTCTGCTTCGACAATGTAATGAATATTTTAAGGCTGGCCACACTGACTTGGACAAATCCCAGATTGTAGAGATTCTTGGTCGAGATGCTTCAGACCAAGCAGTGGAGGCATATCAGTACTTGAAATGTCTTCTTGATCGTGCTGTAGCCAATAATGTGGCTTATTACAAAATGATTGAAGACTTGCAAGGTACTCTCGACGAACTTCAGCAGCAGTATAATGAGTCTTCAGCTCTTTTGCACGAAGGGTATGAGAAGAAAATCAAACAACTTAGTGCTGAAAAAGGCTATGACAAGATGCTTGCTGGCTATGAAGTGAGAGAGAGAACATTGAAAACAGATGTCGAAGAGCACAGGCAAATTGCTGAGCTATTGGAACAAGAAAACAACAATCTGCAAAAAGAACTAGCTCAGTTAATCTCTGCTGCTTCATCTTCCACTGCCTTGGTACCTGTCACCGATGAAGGATTCTCATTTTTAAAAGTGGAAAATGCCAAGTTGCGAGAAGAGTTAGAGGCTTTGATAAGAGCTTGCCCTTCTACTGTTGCTCGGGGATGAGGAAGAGCTTCTCGGGGAAGACCAAGGGTTCTTCGTCCTACCATTAAAGAAGCTCGTACACAAGCAGCTTTGGAAAATCAAGCATTCCAATTGGGTGCAAAAAATCGAGCCTTGTCTTAACTTTCCAAGAAAGTCCGAACTCTGGAGGATCAACTTGCTGCGACGAAGTCTGCTTTGGATCATAAGGATATTTTTGCCAGAAACCTTCATGAGCAGTTAGAGAGACTAACTTTCCAATTCCATAAACAACCTCGTGAATTATGGATGGCAGGCTACAATGAGGCCCTCTATCACTTGGATGATCGTATTGAAAATGCTAATAATGAAGGCTACAAACAGGGATGGTTGAACGCCCTGGGTGTACTGAAACTAGAGCAAGGTCATTATTTATGGGATTACCATTGTTGATGTAAAAAACTAGATTGCTCTAATTATTCAATCACAGATAAATAAATAAGACAAAGATTTTTAAAGTGGTTCGGCTAGGAATAAAGACTACGTCCACTGTTATGTTATTGCTGAGTGTTTGCAGAATTCTTGATTACAAGTTCTCTCAAGAAATTCCGGTCTCCTTGAATGGTTGTACATGAAAGGTTCGATACATTAAATGATATACATGTGAAAGGGTAATACATTTAATGCAGCGTGCGCGTCAAGAATATAAGCATTCAATGAATATCTGAACTGTTGATTATTTGGCAATTAATGATACGACCGAGGTGCAGCTCGGACCGCCATAGCTGTTCGCTGATCAGGAGTTCCTCGGAGAACTAGAGTACCTCGGTGCGCTAGAGTTCCTCGGTGCGCTAGAGTTCCTCGGTGTATCCTCGTTGCTCGGAAAGAATCATGGTTGGTCGGGAAATGAACTTCCTCGCTGCTATTGTGCCACGTAGATTGACACGTGTCTTCGTATTATTCGTCCATATCAGCATATTAATTTTGGTATCAACAGAAGCCCCCAATGTTTCATATTTCGAACTTTGAGGAGTATGGAACATTCTTTCTCGGTATATGGCAATATTAAATGACTTTCCTGGGTTTCAGGAACATTGTGTTCAAATTTCCTTCTCATTTCGCAGTTTCCGCCCTTTTTTTGAATTTTTTATAAGCGCTTCGGTCTCCGTGCAGTTTTTGTCCTTTTAGCCTCCGGAAGTTCAGTAGTTTCTTTTTGGTAATCATTTCTTTCACCGCTTCCCAATGCAAAGTATTTAAACTTCTTGGGTAATCATACCGTCTTCTATGTTTTCCAATTTTCTGCATTCAAGCTTTCTATTCTCTCCTTCTCTCTTGTGCGTTCATCCTTGTTTTCGTTTGTTGTCAACATTCCTCCTTTCTTCCTATAAGATCTTCTTCCTTTCTTCTGTATCTCTTTTATTTAATATGGTTTATATTGTAGAATCTGTTGAAAAATTTCGTTCTGATTTTTCCATTCCTTCGTGGGTAAATCTATAGATTCTTTCTGAGCCTTTAGATTACTTCCGATTGCCTGAGGGACATTGGTTCCCCAGTCTTTTTATTGCTGAATGTGTTTTTTCCTTTCCACCAAATCCATTGTGTCTTGAGTTTTGTCAGTATTTCGATCTTGTCCCTGCAAAAATAGCCCCCAATTCATGGAGAATAATTAATGGGGTACACAAATTAAATCTAACTCATGGGACTCGTATTGGGATCCCTGAGATTATGTATTGCTATAAGTGGGCCACTCTAGATAATATTTATTACTTAAAAACTAGGTTTCTGAATAGGGCTCTTGTAGTTAACCTCCCTGACTCAAATAGAGATTATTTTGAACATGGGTTGGTTATAAAAAATTGGCAATATGCCCCTTTAACTGGAGATGAAGTATACAACGGTCCCAGATGCCCCCCATATGGCAATGGGATAGGTTTATTTTTCATTTTATTTTATTTATGAAATTATGCTTTCATCATGTTTGACAAAATGTATGATTGATATCTCGTTATGTATTTATTTGCAGTTGATAGCAAAAGAAGAACTCCAAAAGAATCAGAGGTTAATATCAAGCATCTGAAACTTATCTGGGGTTTGCACAAGAACATTGCAGACGAACACATCAGGTCTGCCTCATATCTGCTACAGTATAAGAGTTACACAACCTCTTATACTGCTCGCCCTGTTGAACCAGCTTCGAATCCAGAAGGTTCATCTTCCTTTAAGTCAAAGGATGTGTAAGAAAAGAGCTCCTCCTTCTCTCTTTGATGATGTTACTTCTGTTGCTGGGGCCAAGAAAAGTAAAACTGATGCCCCAGAGGGGACTAAAAAAGTGGATGCTGGGTCTTCTAAAGCTGCCGAGAAGCCCCCAATGGTTCCGAGCCAGAAAAATGCTCCTGTAGATGTAATTACAATCTCTCCGACCAAGATCTCTTTGGTTGAAGGTTCTGACCGCCCGTTGAAGAGATTGAGGAAATCATCCTTAGTTACTCTGGCTGAAACTGCCTCCTCCCTACCTGCTGGTGGTACTGATGTTCCAAACATCATTCTTCCAAGTTCTGCAATGAGCTCGGTCGTACCCGAGGTCCATGGTATTGATGAAAGAATTCCTAGGGATATGCTGACATCCTTAGCTGCTCGTCACCTTGCTTTAGTAAATTTCTTATACTTCTGGTTTTTCTTTCTTTCTCTGAAAGCTCGCATTTTGTATTGACTTTGCTATTTTTCTCATCTTTCAGTTGGTGAACTGTTTTAATAATATTGTGAAGAAGGATGAAGCTATTAAAGCTTCAAGCTCCTCGTCAGGTGTAGAGGATGCTCTGTTGGGTTTGACCCAGTCTTTAAAGGAATCTCGTCAACAGTATGTTGACGAAAAAGCTGTTTAGGAGAAGAAATTAGATGTGGCTGAAGCTGAGAAGGTGAAAATGGCCGAAACCTCCAAGAATTTGGAGGAGAAAGTAAAAGGTTTAGAGGTTAAACATCAGGAATATGATGGCCAGCTGAAAAAGGCAGAGGAAGAGTTATCTACCCTGCGAGATAACAAGGTCAAAAAAGAGGAATTGGATGTGAAGCTCTCCTCGGAGGAGTTGAGGAGAAAGGTTGCAATCAAGAAACATTTCAGTGCTGGTTGGGAGAAAGGATGGGATAAGGGGATTGCTGCAATGACATCCCAAGTCCAATATGGGAAGTTGAAATACTTCCACGATGGCTGGGTAGCTGCTCCGCAAGAGTTGAAGGTCCAAGACGATTCTGAGCTATTCCAACAACACCTCCCTGGTCCTCCTCCAGCAATTGTGGAAGAAGAAGAAGATGAGCCTGTCTCAGATGAATCTTCTATGGCTACGGGTGACCCAGTCTCTGCTTCTAAACCCTCTGTCAACGAGGACATTTCTTCCATGCCTCCTCCTGCCGAGAAGATTCCTGTTGATCAAACCGTTGTTACCACCGAGCAATCGAGCTCCTCGTCCCAGCCTCCCGAGAAAGTCTTGGGGGACAAGGAAAAGGTGTGAAGTTGTTCGGTATCATTTCTATCTTTCATTACTTGTAATCGAACAATGTAACTTTTTGATGATCTAATAAAATACATCTTCGTTTCTCTTCTTTATTGATACTCTGTCTGCTTTTATTTATTAACTCCTGCTTCCTCTTCTTTATTAGTTTTTGGCCAGAATGGAATTGATATCTGCTCCTGATACTGAATTGATGCGACAATGCAATGGCTATTATAAAGCTGGTCATACAGACCTAAGTGTATCAGAGATTGTTGACATTCTTGGTCACGATGCCTCAGAACAAGCAGTTGAGGCTTACCGGTACCTGAAAGATTTACTTGATAGATCTGTGGCCAACAATGTGGCATACTACGAATTGATCGAGGAACTTCATGGTTCAATAGAGGATCTCCAAGGTCAGCACAATGAATCAATGGCTTTGTTACACAATGATTATGAAAATAGATACCAACAACTTTCTTCTGAAACAGGCCATAAGAAGATCATTGTTGGATATGATATTAGGGAAAGGACCCTAAAAGGTGAAGTTGAAGCTTGCAGGCAGATTGCCGAGATCCTGGAACAAGAAAATAATAATTTATAGAAAAAATTGGCTCAATATGAATCTGCAGCGTCATCTTCCGCTGCTCTAGTGCCCGTTACTGATGAAGGTTTCTCTTTCTTAGAGGTCGAAAATGCCAAATTAAGGAAAGAACTGGATGATTTAAGAAGATCTGCTATTTCTGGGACTGCTCGTGGACGAGGAAGAGGTTCTCGGGGGCGAGGAAGAGCTGCTCAAAATGTTGCGGAGGAGCAAAGTTCTCCAGTCGCTTCTCGGAGCCGATCAAGAGTTCTTAGTCGCAATGTTGAAGAGGCTCGTACTCAGTCCACTTTGGAAACTCAAGCGTTTCAATTGAATGCTAAGGATCGTGCTCTGTCAGAAATGTCCAAGAAAAATCTATTGTTGGAAGATCAACTTACTGCAACGAAATCTGCTCTTCATACCAAGGATCTTTTTGCCAAAAATCTTCTCGAACAATTGGATAGATTAACCTTTCAATTTCACAAGCATCCCAGGGAATTCTGGATGGCAGGTTATAATGAAGCTCTTGTTCACTTGGATGCTCGCATTGAACATGCCAACAATGAAGGTTATAAGCAAGGGTGGTTGAACGCACTGGGTGTGTTAAAATTAGAGCAAGGGCATTATTTATGGGATTATCATGCTCCATCATTATTAGACTTGCCTGTACCACCTTTCAAATTGGACATGGCCTGGATCCCAGCTCGTTCCATTCCTCGTAGCTTGATTTCAAAGTACCTTGGTGATTATAGCCTTCATTCTAAGGTTGAATTGTCTCGTCCTGAGCATCTCTTGGATACACCTTCCGTGATGAACGTCAGAATGCTCAGGGATGTTAATTTCATTAATTCTCCTCTTTGCCTAGAGGATCCTCCTGCTGGCGAGGAGCCTGTTTCAAAAAATAAAGGAAAGAAACCAATAGAATAGGTTTTCAATGTAACAGTTAGTACATTCATGTAACTTGTAATTTATTCTGGATTTTTAATAACAAAAACTTTCATTTTCTGTTTGCCAATTTTGCTATTGTCTTGTGTTTATCAAACACCTTTATATTTGTGCATATGTATCTATGTATCTGTTAAAAAGATAACAATATTGTGCTGTCCATCAACTTAATAATAAAAAATTACAAGCATCAAGGTTGTTCAATCACTTAATAATAAAGTAATGAGTATAAATTGTTCAAACTGTTTCCAACCAACCAAGGTGGATAAATAATGTTTGTCGACCAACTACAATTGATGGATTTTCATCCCTGACCAGCCATACTTGGTTCAATTTCAAATATAAAAATGTGTCCGACCAACTAAGGTCAATAATTTGTCCTCGTCAACCAACTACAGTTAGTGGGTCTTTATCCCCGACCAACTATACTTGATGTATTTTTTGTTTTTCCTAACCAAAGGAGTATTTTTTGGCTCCTTAGAGCTTTTGGCTCCTTAGAGCGCCTCCTAACCAAAGGAGTATTTTTTGGCTCCTTAGAGCGCTTTTTGGCTCCTTAGAGCACTTTTTGGCTCCTTAGAGCATTTGGCTCCTTAGAGCACTTTTTGGCTGGCTCCTTAGAGCTTTTGGCTCCTTAGAGCGCCTCCAAACCAAAGGAGTATTTTTTGGCTCCTTAGAGCGCTTTTTGTCTCCTTAGAGCACTTTTTGGCTCCTTAGAGCATTTGGCTCCTTAGAGCACTTTTTGGCTCCTTAGAGCACTTTTTGGCTCCTTAGAGCATTTGGCTCCTTAGAGCACTTTTTGACTCCTTAGAGCATTTGGCTCCTTAGAGCACTTTTTGGCTCCTTAGAGCATTTGGCTCCTTAGAGCACTTTTTGGCTCCTTAGAGCACTTGGCTCCTTATAGCACTTTTTGGCTCCTTAGAGCACTTTTTGTCTCCTTAGAGCATTTGGCTCCTTAGAACACTTTTTGGCTCCTTAGAGCACTTTTTGTGTGCATAGTGTATTACACTAGTATTCCACGAAAAACTTTCAACCAGAAAGAAAATGGCGAAACATCCTCGCTTTATTCATAATGAAGGGACTGCTTTACATTTTACATTACTGATAATACTTGCGTAGGTGTTCAGCATTCCACGCATTCTTAAATTCTTCTCCTTCTAGAGTTGCTATTCTGTAAGTTCCTGGACTAACAACCTTTGTAACTCGGTAAGGTCCATGCCAGTTTGCTTCCAACTTATTATGCTTCTGAATGACTTTCTTTAGCACATAATCCCCTTTTTTTAATTCATATTTCTTCACCCTTTTGTTGTAAAACAGAGTTGTACGTTGTTGGTAAGCAGCATTCCTAATGGCTGCCTCTTCTCTAACCTCCTCGAGCATATCCAAATCCAATCTTCTCATCAAATCGCTGACCGGGGAATTAAAATTCAGTACTCTATGCGTTGGGAGACCCAACTCGGCAGGTATCACAGCCTCACTTCCAAATGCTAGCATATATGGTGATTCTCCAGTTGCTACTCGGGGAGTTGTTCGGTAAGCCCATAATACTGATTGGAGCTCATTGATCCAATTTTCTTTAGCTTCACTTAACCTCTTCTTCAGACCATTTAATAATGTTCTGTTTGTCACCTCAGTCTGTCCATTGCTTTGGGGATGGCCTGGTGTTGAATGATACTTCAAAATGTTCGATTGATGACAATAGGCAGCAAATTCTTCATTATCGAATTGTGTTCCATGGTCTGTGATGAATGCATGGGGGAGACCATATCGACAAATGATGTTCTTCCAAATGAACTGATATACCTTCTCGTACGTCATATCAATTAGTGGTTCAGCTTCCACCCACTTAGTAAAATAATCCACTGCCACGACGAGATACTTGAACCTTCCTCGGGTCGTCGGCAATGGTCCAACCAGATCAACCCCCCACATGGCAAATGGCCAAGGTGAAGTTATGGGTGTCAACAATGCTTGTGGAGTTCTTCGGATGGAGGAAAAACGTTGGCACTTGTCACACTTCTTGGCATAGGCTATACAATCAGCCCTCATCGTCGGCCAGTAATATCCCTATGTCATTACCCTTTGCAAAAGTGTCCGACCTGCTACATGAGCTCCACAAGATCCTTCATGAATTTCTTCAACCAATTCTTTGACTTCTGATGGATGCACACATCTTTGCAAACCTGCCATAATTCCTCGTCTATACAAAACACCATTAGTTAACACATACCGAGCAACTTTATACTTCAATTTCTTTGCAATTAGCTTATCCTCTGGTAATTCTCCTTCTTCAATGTATGCCCTGATAGGATCCATCCAAGATGGTCCTAAATCAAGGGTTATTATATTCACCATCAGGTCTTCTTCTATGCTCCGACTTTCTAATACTTCAATTGGTATCGTTCTTCGTAGCTCGGTACGCGTAGCTGACGCTAATCGGGATAATGCGTCTGCTCTAGCATTCTCTATCCTCGGTATTCTCACCAATTGAATATCATCAAATTCTGCCAATAACTCCATCACCTTCGCATGGTACTTCACCATTAATTCTCCTTTAACTGCATATATTCCCATCATTTGATTCACAATTAATTGAGAATCGCTGAAAACAATTATTTGCCGTGCCTCCATAACTTTCGCCAAATGAAAACCTGCTATCATAGCCTCATACTCAGCCTCGTTATTGGAAGCTTTGAATTGGAATCTCAGGGCATACTCCATGTCAATATCATCTGGGGTGTTTAAAACAATTCCTTCTCCACAACCAGTTGTGCACGATGATCCATCTACATATAATTTCCATGTAGGTACCTCGTCTTCAAATTTCTTGTCCGTCAGAGTTCCTCGGTAAAATATCTGCTGTTTTGTTTCATCATTCCCTGGTATCTTTCGTTCCTCATCGGTCATTTGTTCGCGCCCTTTTACCAACCTTAGTTGGTCTGGGTTTGAATATGATGATTTTTCTATATCCACAAGTCCTTTTACCAACCTTAGTTGGTCTGGATTTGTGTCTGTTGATACTGTATCGTCCACAGGTAGGTCAGCAAGTACCTTTTGTTCCTCGGGGGTATCAGGGTATGTGAACTCTGCTATAAAATCTGCTATAGCTTGCCCCTTCAATGATGATCTGGGTTCATACACAATGTCATATTCACCGAGTTCTATTGCCCAATACATCAATCTTCCTGACTTTTCTGGCTTGTGAAGGGCTTGTCTTAATGGCATGTCGGTATACACAATGATTGTATGGGCCTGGAAGTATGGCCTCATTCTTCTACTTGCTTCAATTAATGCCAATGCCAATTTTTCTAGCTTTGGGTACCTGATTTCTGCACCTCGGAAAGCTTTACTTGTGTAATAGATAGGTTTCTGAACTCCATTCTCCAACCTGATCAATGCAGAGCTGACTGCATTCTCTGATACGGCCAGATACAAGTACAATCTCTCTCCGGTTATTGGCCTGGACAACAATGGTGGTGCTCCCAAATATTTCTTCAAGTCTTGAAAAGCCTTTTCACATTCGTCAGTCCACTCAAAACTTTTTCGCAGTGTTTTGAAGAATGGGAGGCATTTATCAGTTTCTCGGGATACAAATCTGTTGAGCGCTGCAACTCGTCCTGTAAGACTCTGTACTTCTTTCCTCGTCGTTGGGGATCGTAGCCCTAAAAGAGCTTTGATCTTTTCTGGATTTGCCTCAATACCTCGTTGATTGACGATGTATCCGAGAAACATTCCTTCTCGTACTCCAAAGGTACACTTCGTCGGGTTGAGCTTCATTTGGTATTTATCCAGTTGATCAAAGGTCTGGCCTAAGTCAACTAGATGATCAGTAGCTCTCTTGCTTTTGGTGAGCATGTCGTCGACATAGACTTCCATATTTCAACTGATTTGTTCGGCAAAAACCTTGTTCATCAGCCGCTGATATATTGCACCTGCAATTTTTAAACCAAAAGGCATAACATTATAACAATAAGTTCCCCTTGGGGTAATAAAAGAAGTACTTTCCCTGTCTTCAGGCTTCATTTTGATCTGATTGTAGCCAGAATATGCATCCATAAAGCTGATTAGCTCATGTCCCGAGGTAGCATCCACTAGTTGATCAATTCTGGGCAATGGAAAATGATCTTTTGGGCATGCCTTGTTAAGATCAGTGAAATCAACACACATTCTCCATTTGTTGTTCTTCTTCTTTACCATCACCACATTCGCCAACCAATCTGGATATTTCACATCTTCAATGAATTGGGCTTTCTGGAGTTTCTCGACCTCCTCTTGTATGGCCTGGTTCTTCTCGGGACTAAACACTCTTCTTCTCTGCTTCACAGGCTTGATCTCCTTATTCACATTGAGCTCATGACATAAGAAGTTTGGATCTATTCCTGGCATGTCTTCATGACTCCAAGCAAAAGTATTCTTCCTATTTCTCAAGAAAGTTATCAACTCCTGTTTTATTGAAACATCCAACGACGATCCTATCTGGGTTACTCGTTCAGGATGCTCGTCGTCCAAAATAACATTTTCTGTAGATTCCACCACCTGCCCTTTTACGAGTTGAGATTCATCTCTAGGGTCAAGAGTTTCAATTTCTGTACCTTCCTCCACTTGGTAAGTAGTAGTCTTTTTCCTTGACTCTTCAAGTTCCTCTTGCTCGGCAGACGAATAATAGCATTCCCGAGCTACTTTTTGATCACCTTTCATAATTCCGACTCCAAAATTCGTTGGGAATTTCAAACACTGATGTACTGTAGATGGAACTGCCTCGAACTTCTTCAATCCAACTCTTCCCATGATGATGTTGTAGGCTGACTGCACATTTTTATCCATCACAAAGAAGTGTATTCTTTCTGTTCGACAAGCAGGCCAAGTTCCGATGAGTATATCCAACTTGATCGTCCCAAGTGGAAAAACTTTCTCGCCAGCAAAACCCAAAAGGGGTCTATGATAAGGTTCCAATTGAGATAATTTTAAATTCAAGCTATCAAAGCATGAATAGTACATGATGTCTGCCGAACTACCATTGTCTACTAACACCCTTGAAATGACCACATCCTTCATCCTCATTTTGATCACCAAAGGATCATCATGAGGGTAAAGAACACATGCCAGGTCGTTTTTTGAAAAACCAATCACTAGCTTCTCTTTGTTTACCTTCCTCGGACGCTCATCCTCGACCAGGTTTATTCGCTGAATATATGAACAAGCTTGAGCCTCTCCGAGGTAAGCTTTTCTTTCTGCAGTAAGGTCTCCTCCTCCTGCATCTCCTCCTGTAATAACATTACAATCAAATGACCCAAAACGAATGGAAAATACCTCTCGTTCAGGCTGCCTTGGCTTCTTGGGAAGATCAGGGTCGTCATCTGGATCATCTTCATGATCCCTCTTCTTTTTCTCCTCTGCACGACGAGGAGATCTAGATCTCTCTCTAGTTCTGTCATCATTCTTCCTTTCACCTCTACGATCTACATACTTTGATCCTCTTCGGATGAGTGTTTCAATCTCGTTCTGAAGGGCTATGCAATTTTTAGTCATATGGCCATGATCTTTGTGAAACTCGCAATATTTGGCCTTATTCCTCAGATCGGGATTTGTCTTCAGTTTCTCTGGCCACTTGATTTCCTCGCTATTCTTGATTTCTTCCAAAACATGATTAATACCCATTTTCAATGGGGTATAATTATCGTACTTCTTTAGGACTTCCAACGTTGTCCTATTATTCCTGTAATGCTTGTCACCACCATTACCTTTCTGATCTTTCTTCTTAGACTTGTCGACCTCCACTTTTACTTCTTTATCCATATTCTTCTTTGCAGCCATAGCCTCCTCGGCATTCATAATTTTGGCTGCTTTTGCCATCAACTCGGACATAGTTTTAGGTGGATCTTTGGCCAAGGTGTAGTACAGCTTATTAGGCAGCAAACCACTCATCAAAGCAGTGATTGCTGTCTTTTCTTCGTAATCTACGACTTCCAACTTCTCGTTATTAAAACGAGTTATGTAGTCTCTAGTACTTTCACCTGATTTTTGTCTAACACTTAACAAATGTGCTACTCGCTTTATCGGATTCGCCCCAAAACAAAAATTCCCAATGAACAACTTGGCTAATTGAATAAAAGTTGAAATCTTACCCCGAGGAAGATTGTTATACCATATCTGTGCAGATCCGGTAAGAGTTCCCGAGAATGCTCTACACCTCATCTCGTCGGGGACGGCATATATGTCGGCGGCAGCTTGGTATTGTTCTATATGAAGTACAGGATCTGTCTTTCCATCATACTTGGGGGTCACCACAGGTGCTTTGAATTTCTATGGTGTAGGAAAATCCACAATGGCTTGCACAAAAGGTGTCCCTTGAACAAAAGTTCTCTGTAAGGGGTTTCTTGCCTTAGCCATTTCGCCCAGTCTATCCTCCAACCGCTGAATGGAACCTTTCCATGCTTCATTTCCTTCCTCAGGCCGCTTAGTCCGAGCAACTGATTGTTCTGACGTAGCTTCCTGAGATTTATCTCGACGAGTAGCTGGTCGTGATTGTGCTGATCCTTCTCTCAAACCTGATGGTGGCCGAAAACTTCTCGATGGAGCTCTAGGTGGACTCATATTCCTCCTTGGTCCTAATCGACTGAAAGGAGACGCCCTGCTTAATCTTTCCAAAGCGCTGGTTCTCTCCAGAGAGAGAGATATAGGTTGATTTGTATCCGTAGCCCGTATCGATGAAGTTCGCCCAGGTTGATAAGAAGAATCATTAGATTCCCCATTGCGATATGACGCAGTACGTCTGGATTATGATTGCCTACGATCACTCCGTTGTCCTGAATAGGTAGGTGCACCGCCTTGAAGAGTTTGAATGAGTTGCCTCATAGATTCTTGCATGGCGGTTTGTCCTTGAGCCAGATTTGTCATAATTCCAGCCAGATCTGGAGTTGCAGATGGATTTGGAGGATTTCCAGCATTTCCAGCATTTCGATTACTGGATTCTGGATTATCTGCCATTGATAACAAATGATTTTTGCGAAAAACGATAGTAACAATCGATTTCCCACAGACGGCGCCAATCTGTTGATGTAAAAAACTAGATTGCTCTAATTATTCAATCACAGATAAATAAATAAGACAAAGATTTTTAAAGTGGTTCGGCTAGGAATAAAGCCTACGTCCACTGTTATGTTATTGCTGAGTGTTTGCAGAATTCTTAATTAAAAGTTCTCTCAAGAAATTCCGGTCTCCTTGAATGGGTTTGATACAAGGTATTTATAGCCTTGAGGCTGTACATGAAAGGTTCGATACATTAAATGATATACATGTGAAAGGGTAATACATTTAATGCAGCGTGCGCATCAAGAATATAAGCATTCAATGAATATCTGAACTGTTGATTATCTGGCAATTAATGATACGACCGAGGTGCAGCTCGGACCGCCATAGCTGTTCGCTGATCAGGAGTTCCTCGGAGAACTAGAGTACCTCGGTGCGCTAGAGTTCCTCGGTGTATCCTCGTTGCTCGGAAAGAATCATGGTTGGTTGGGAAATGAACTTCCTCGCTGCTATTGTGCCACGTAGATTGACACGTGTCTTCGTATTATTCGTCCATATCAGCATATTAATTTTGGTATCAACAACCATGCTCCTGGGTTGCTCGATCTAACAATTCCGCCCTTCAAGCTTGATATGAGCTGGATCCCTGCTCGGGACATTCCTCGTTGTTTGATCTCCAAGTATCTTGGTGACTATGCCCTTCATTCACATGCAGAATTATCTCGTCCTGAGCATTTACTGGATACACCTTCAATAATGAACGTCAGAATGCTTCGAGATCTTAACTTCATTAATTCTCCCCTTTGCCTGGAAGATCCTCCTGCTGGCGAGGAGCCTATTTCAAAAGCAGAATGGAAAAGACCAATAGAATAGGAAATTCTGATGTAATAATTAGTATTATTTAATATCAATGTAATAAATTTGTGTAATTTATTTTGAATTCAATGAAAGAGTTTCATTTTTGTTTGCAAATTTGTATTGCTATTGTCTTGTACTTGTCAAACACTTTATATTTGTGCTTGCATAACAATATTGTGTGGTTCATCGACCAAAAAAGTTACAAGTATCAGTAATGTTGCTCAATCACTTAATAATAAAGTAGTGAGTATAAAAATGTTGGAAATTTTTCCAACCAACCAAGGTTGTTAAATTGTGCTTGTTGATAAACTACAGTTAGTGGGTTTTTATCCCCGACCAGCCATACTTGGTACAGTTTGGAATATTTTCTCCTCGTCGACCAACTACAGTTAGTGGGTTTTTATCCCCGACCAACCATACTTGGTACAGTTTGGAATATTTTCTCCTCGTCGACCAACTAAAGTTAGTGGGTTTTTATCCCCGACCAACCATACTTGGTACAGTTTGGAATATTTTTGTTCTAGGAGGAACTTTTGTATTTTCTGGAATAATCATACCTCCCGACCAACATAAGTTGGCATTTGAGAGCATATCTTGTTTCCTAACCAAACACGTTGGCATTTTTAGGAATGTTGTTCTCGCCCTTTTACCAACCGGAGTTGGTCTGAGTTAGAACTATCATGTCCACTTGCCCTTTTACCAAAATTGGTCTGAGCCAGTGTCAGCCTCCTAACCAAAGGAGTATGGTTTCCTAACCAACCGGAGCTTGTATTTTTAGGAATGTCGTGTTCTCGCCCTTTTACCAACCGGAGTTGGTCTGAGCTAGTGTACGCCTCCTAACCAAAGCAGTATGGTTTCCTAACCAATCGGAGCTGGTATTTTTAGGAATGTTGTTCTCGCCCTTTTACCAACCTAAGTTAGTCTGAGCTCGAACTGTCATGTCCACTCGCCCTTTTACCAACCGGAGTTAGTCTGAGCGTCATAGTTTATAGTGTGTAACACTAGTATTCCCCAAAAAACTTTCAATAAAAGGAGAGAAGATGGCGAAATATCATCGTTTTATTCATCTTGATGGAACTGCTTTACATTTTACATCACTGATAATACTTGTGTAGGTGTTCAGCATTCCATGCATTCTTAAATTCTTCTCCTTCTAAAGTTGTTATTCGGTAAGTTCCTGGTCGAACAACTTCTGTAACTCGGTAAGGTCCATGCTAGTTTGCTTCCAACTTATCGTGCTTCTGAATGACCCTCTTTAGCACGTAATCTCCCTCTTTTAAATCGCATTTCTTCACCCTCTTGTTGTAGAACAGAGCTGTTCGTTGTTGGTAGGCAGCATTCATAATGGCTGCCTCTTCTCTAACCTCCTCGAGCATGTCCAAATCTAATCTTCTCATTAAGTCGCTGACTGGGGAATTGAAGTTCAGCACTCTATGTGTTGGAAGACCCAATTCGGCAGGTATTATAGCCTCACTTCCAAACTCCAGCATATATGGTGATTCTCCAGTTGCTGCTCGGGGAGTTGTTCGGTAAGCCCACAATACTGACTGTAGCTCATTTATCCATTTAGCTTTAGCCTCACTTAGCCTCTTCTTTAAACTATTTAGCAATGTCATGTTCGTCACTTCAGTATGTCCATTACTTTGGGGATGGCCTGGTGCTGAATGAACCTTCAAAATGTTTGATTGATGACAATAGGCAGCAAACTCCTCGTTATCAAATTGTGTTGAATGGTCTGTGATGAAGGCATGAGGGAGACCATATCGGCAGATGATGTTCTTCCAAACGAATTGGTACACCTTCTCGTATGTCATATCAATCAGAGGCTCAGCTTCTACCCACTTAGTAAAATAATCCACTGCGACGACGAGGTACTTGAATCTTCCTCGGGTCATTGGCAGTGGTCCAACCAAATCAATTCCCCACATAGCAAATGGCCAAGGGGAAGTTATGGGTGTCAACAATGCTTATGGAGTTCGTCGGATGGAGAAAAAACGTTGGCATTTATCACATCTCTTAGCATAGGCTATACAATCAGCCCTCATTGTTGGCCAGTAGTATCCCTGCGTCATCACCCTTTGCAAAAGTGTCCAACCTGCTACCTAGGCTCCACAGGACCCTTAATGGATCTCTTCAATCAATTCTTTCACCTCGGAGGGATGTACACATCTTTGCAAACCTGCTATAATTCCTTGTCTATACAAAACACCATTAGTTAGTACATACCGAGCAGCTTTAAACTTCAATTCTTGGCAGCGAGCTTATCCTCCGGTAATTCTCCCTCCTCAATATATGCCCTGATGGGATCCATCCAAGATGGTCCCAAATCAAGGGTAATAATATTCATCGTCAGGTCTTCATCTATGCTCCGACTTTCTAATACTTCAATTGGTATCGTTCTTCGCAGCTCGGTACGAGTAGCTGATGCTAGTCGGGCCAGTGCGTCTACTCGTGCATTCTCCATTCTTGGTATTCTGATCAATTGAATGGCATCAAATTCTGCCAACAACTCCATCACCTTTGCATGAAACTTGACCATTAATTCTCCTTTAACTGCATATGTTCCCATCATCTGATTCACAATTAATTGAGAATCACTGAATACCATCACTTGTTGCGCTTCCATAATCTTTGCTAAATTAAGACCTACTATCATGGCCTCATACTCAGCCTCATTATTGGAAGCTTTGAATTGGAATCACATGGCGTATTCCATGTCAATCTCGTCTGGGGTGTTCAAAATAATCCCTGCTCCACAACCTGTCGTGCAAGATGACCCATCTACATATAATCTCCATATAGGTAACTCCTCTTCAAATTTCTTATCTGACAGAGTTCCTCGGTGAAATATTTGTTGTTTCCTTTCATCCTCCCCTGATATTTCTTGCTCCTCGTCGATCATCTTTTCTCGCCCTTTTACCAACCGGAGTTGGTCTGAGCTCGAATTTGATGATCCTTCAACATCCACAAGCCCTTTTACCAACCGGAGTTGGTCTGAGCTTATATCTGTTGATTCTTTAACATCCATTCGCCCTTTTACCAACCGGAGTTGGTCTGAGCTTGTGTTTTTTAATCCTGTAACGTCCACAGGTTGATCAGCGAGTAACTTTTGTTCTTCGGGGGTAACAGGATAAGTAAACTCTGCTATAAAATCTGCTACAGCCTGCCCTTTTAGTGACGATCTGGGTTCATACACAATATCATATTCATCGAGCTCTATTGCCCAGTACATCAGTCTCCCTAATTTTTCTGGCTTATGAAGGGCTTGTCTCAATGGCATGTCGGTATACACGACGATGGTATGGGCCTGGAAATATGGCCTCATTCTTCTACTTGCCTCAATTAACGCCAATGCCAATTTTTCCAGCTTTGGGTACCTGATCTCTGCACCTCGGAAAGCCTTACTTGCACTACACCAAATCTGCCCATTTTTCAAGGTCATTGACCTTGACAAATTCACCTTGTCAAGGTCAATGACCGTGACATTTCGAGGCGAGACAACTTTTTTTGTCACGGTCGTGTCACGGTCATTGACCTTGATAAAAAACTCGCGTTTTGTGTCACGGTCGTGTCAAGGTCAATGACCGTGACACGTTTGTCACGGTTTATAACCTTGACAAAGCCGTGACCCTTTTTAAAAAAAATTGTCACGGTCATTGACCGTGACAATTCTGGGCAGAATTTAAAAAAAATCTGCTGGGCAGTATGGCCACTGCCACTGCCCAGCAGTATATTTGTACCTGTTATAGAAACGTTGTACCTGTTCCAAACATCATATATCCAACACAAACTAAAGATAATGCAAATATATATTCATGACAGTATAATCCAAATCTTCAAAGTAAAAATAATATACATGACGATATAATCCAAATATAATTAAAATGGACAAACTTAAAAATAATGTTACTACATGTCTTAGGTAAATGTGAGGAGGTGAGTAGGCCACACGACATACGAATTGACGCACCCACTAATATACGTCGTGCCGCATTGTTCGCGCAACCACAATAGGGAGTTCTCCTTCCCGGGTATGACATGCGTGACGAGCACCCTGGACTCCATCTGTTGAAGCACACGTTCATGGACTATTCCACCCTCGACGATATTCGGGTCCCTCAACCCCCGCCCTATCCGCTGGCCATCAAATATGTCCAATATGAACACGCTCGGCCAACCAATTGTCGATAATGGTCTGTTGGAGGGCGTCAAATAGGGAAGTGGATCGTCGAAGTACGAACGTGTCGGTGATGAAGCAGCGAGGTCCACATCCTCGTCATCCTGCGCCTCGTCCTCCCGCACCTCCTCCTCCACCGCCTTCTCCTTCCCTTTCCCTTTCCCTTTCTCTTTACGGTCTCCACCTAACGTACGCTTCATGAATGCGTACATATCTTGGACCATCGCCTCCAAACGGGACAGCTTCGCGTCGTGTGAATCCACCGTTCGAGCCAACCCGGTGTCGCTCGTCTCCAATCCGATGATCCTAGATTTGGCCACCCGCGCGCTCACTCCCCTTGTCCTCCCCTTGCGATCAGAGCCAAGCACTTGGCTGAGTGCGTCTGTGGACAAAGATGCCTTTTCGGCATCAGACTGCGACTCATGCACTTCCTTAAGCTTTGCCTGAAACGACAAAAAGCACATGATTAGTAAAATAAGTAAACTAAAAAATTATAACGTAATTAACAATAATTAAACTGTCGGATTACTTACAATCGTGGCCGTGACGCTTGGGGACACCTCATTGTCCTTCCCCTTCTTCGTCCGAAGAGCCACATAAGTATCGAGCATATGTGGCTTACCCCCTGGCCCACTCCCTACCCCCTGAAATAAAATAAAATAAAGTAAAATTAGTATCGGCCCCGCAAAGTAAAATAATATCCAATAATATATTTCTGTAGTTATAGATAAATTAAATATTACCTTCATCCTATGCTCCACCTCAGCGTAAGAGGTCCGGCCGGAGTAGTGCACGTCCGTCTTTTTAGCCCGATTTTCCCTCCCCGATTGGCGAGATGCCAATTGTCGATCCTCGATCTCATTGTCAATGAACTTTTGCCATTGTGCCAATGAGATCGGCTCCTTGGGCGGGACGGATCCACGCCATTGTAAAATGGACTCTCGTGTTTTTTCAAAGTACCGTGTCCGCATATTTTTTTTCCACGTCTTGTGTTGCTCCCTCAACTGCTCCAAGACGGAATCGCGTAGCTTTGGATCCAAGTTGAATTGTTCCTGTCCAACAAATACAATGTTAGTTGCGAATAAATATAAATATAAATATAAATATAAATATAAATATAAATATAAATATAAATATAAATATAAATATAAATATAAATATAAATATAAATATAAATATAAATATAAATATAAATATAAATATAAATATAAATATAAATATAAATATAAATATAAATTGAAATTGAAATTGAAATATTCATATAAATATTACCTGTAGTGCCGCCCAAACACCTAACTTGAGCTCATACGGCACCTCCTTCCAACTCATAAACCCCGGGCCGATGACCGTCTTTAGCAGCTCGAGGAATCTCGCTAAAAGCTCCGACTTGTTTTCGACGGTAATCCCAAATTTTCCATATTTGGGGAGCCTAGGGGCGGAGGATCCCTCGTCGCCTCCGCTACCACCGAACCCAGACGACGACATCATCATAAACAGCATCATCATCTTCGCCCTAACATCTGAAGGAGACATTTTTGCTGTAAAAAAAATGTTATTAGTACAGATAAAAAAAATGTTATTAGTACAGATAAAATTTTTGTAATATTATGTTTTTTCCAAATATTTAAAGAGTTATTAAATGGGTGCCCCACCCCTGCCCCCTCCCCCCGCCACACACACACGCACGCCTACGCGCACACACACACACACACCCCACCCCTACCCACCCCACACACACACACACCCCACCCCTACCCACCCGGCAAGTTAATTAGAATATTTGTAGGACTGAAATTGATTTAGATTATGCCTATCTATGTAACTTTAAAACCTAATTGTGATTAAAATCTGATTTATATGGATTAATTCTATTACATTTATAATTTAACTAATAGAGTTGAATTTTAATATTAATCCTTTGGTTTATTTAACTAACTTTGGTTTGGTTTATTTCTAGTTGAATCTGAGTGATAATTTTTAGATTATGTATAGGAATTGAATTTTAATATTAATTCTTCATAAATCCCTTGAATACATGCATAAATTTGTAGAGATTGAAATTAAATTGCTTGAGATTGAATTTCTATGTTTCGGGGTCATTATTTGAAAATACTTAATTACCCTTTGAAAACCTTTCATAACACACCTATGTATTAAATATGGGTTAGACCTCTTAGCTTGCTCAACCACCCATTTACACACTTACTTTACCTTTTATTTGCATTATGGATATTAATCAATCCACACGTTTTTTGTCCACTTCAACCTTTACTAAAACATTTATTAATTCATTCAAGTTAGGTAAAACCACGCAAGTATCTAATACAAATATTATCATTCAACAAATTAAGTCCCATAATTTTTGCACATATCACAACCCGTAATCTTTTAACATTCAACGATACCAATTACTAAACAATTCTACTATCTACGATAAATACCAATATTTTTCAACACTGTATCCCCCAATAGTAAAAATGAATTAACATATAATTTTCAACTCCAACAACATATGCTTCAACTTAACCCAATCTTCCCAATAATACCAACTAATCAACACCCAACATCCAAATCCAACAACATAGGTCTAGAATCAAAGTTTGCACATAATAATTTATAATCTCCAAGAAAGTACCATTTTTATTCATAATATTTACGATTATCAGTTTCTCGTGTATTAGCCAAATTTCCAAGATTTCAATTGTAGCATAACACATTAATTTATTGTAATCATACACATTATAATGAGTATACAATTTGATTTTTGTAATCATTTCTTAGGCCTTCTTATTCTCTAAGGATTTCAAAGTTAATATAAAAAAATACCCCCTGCCCCCCCCCCACACACACACCACCCCACCCTGCCCCACCCCCTGCCCCCCTCCACCACCCCCTCCACCACCCCGCCCCACCCCCACCCCCACCCTGCCCCACCCCCACCCCCACCCCCTCCCCCACCCTGCCCCACCCCCTCCCCCACCCTGCCCCACCCCGCCCCACCCCCTACCCCCACCCTGCCCCACCCCCCACACACGCACACACATACACACATATATATATACACATACCCCCACCCCCTCCCCCACACTGCCCCACCCCGCCCCACCCCCTGCCCCCCTCCACCACCCCCTACCCCCATCCCGCCCCACCCCCCACACACGCACACACATACACACATATATATATACACATACACACATAAATATACAGACAAATATATATATATATATATAAATGGAAGAGAGAGAGAGAGAGAAATTGGACCTGAGAGAGAGAGAGAGAGAGCAGCGTCGAGAGAGAGAGAGAGAGAGAGAGAGAGAGAGAGAGAGAGGGAGGGAAGGGCGCGGGAGGGAAAAAAAAGGGGGGTTGGGTTTTTGCTGGAAAAGTTGTCACGGTCGTGTCAAGGTCTTTGACCGTGACACGACTTGTCACGGTCATTGACCGTGACAAATTGAATAGTCACGGTCTTGTCACGGTCATTGACCGTGACAAGTCGTTGTCACGGTCGTGTCAAGGTCAATGACCGTGACATAAAACGCGTGTTTTTTTGTCACGGTCAATGACCTTGACAAGGCTGGCCGGCTGAAAGGTGACAATTTGCCCATTTTGGTGTAGTGTTGTGTAATAAATCGGCTTCTGGACTCCATTCTCCATTCTGATCAATGCCGAGCTAACTACATTCTCTGATACTGCCAGGTACAAGTACAACTTTTCTCCTATTGCTGGCCTGGACAACAGTGGAGGTGCTCCCAAATATTTCTTCAAGTCTTGAAAGGCTTTTTCACATTCATCATTCCACTCGAAAGTTTTTCGAAGTGTTTTGAAGAATGGGAGGCATCTATCAGTTGCTCGGGATACAAATCTGTTGAGCGCTGCAACTCGTCCTGTAAGACTCTGCACTTCTTTCTTCGTCGTTGGAGATCGCAACCCTAAAAGGGCTTTGATCTTTTCTGGATTCGCCTCAATGCCTCGCTGGTTGACGATGTACCCGAGGAACATTCCTTCTCGTACTCCAAATGTTCATTTCGTCGGGTTGAGCTTCATTTGGTATTTATCCAGTTGATCAAAGGTCTGACCTAAGTCAACTAGATGATCAGCATCTTTCTTGCTCTTTGTCAGCATATCATCGACATAGACTTCCATATTGCAACTGATTTGTTCGGCAAAAACCTTGTTCATCAGCCTCTGGTATGTCGCACCTGTATTTTTCAAACCAAAAGGCATAACATTATAATAATAAGTTCCCCTAGGGGTGATAAAAGAAGTACTTTCCCTGTCTTCAGGTTTCATTTTGATTTGGTTGTAGCCAGAGTAAGCGTCCATGAAGATGAGCAGCTCGTGCCCCGAGGTAGCATCCACTAGCTGGTCAATTCTGGGCAATGGAAAGTGATCCTTTGGGCATGCCTTGTTGAGATTAGTGAAATCAACACACATTCTCCATTTATTGTTTTTCTTCTTTACCATCACTACATTTGCTAACTAGTCTGGATATTTCACATCTTCAATGAATCGAGCTTTCTGGAGCTTCTCGACCTCCTCTTATATAGCTTGATTCTTTTCGGGACTAAATACTCTTCTTCTATGCTTTACAGGCTTGATCTCCTTATTCACATTGAGCTCATGACATAAAAAGTTTGGATCTATTCCTGGCATGTCTTCATGACTCCATGCAAAAGTTTTCTTTCTGTTTCTCAAGAAAGTTATCAACTCCTGTTTTATTGAAGCATCCAACGACGAACCTATCTGAGTTGTTCATTCCGGGTGTTCGTCGTCCAGAATAACATTTTTTGTAGATTCCACCACTTGTCCTTTTACAAGTTGGGATTCATCTCTGGGATCCAGTGTTTCAATTTCTGTACCTTCATCCACCTGGTAGGTAGTAGTCTTTTTCCTTGACTCTTCAAGATCCTCTTGCTCGGTAGATGAATAACAGCATTCCCGGGCTACTTTTTGATCACCTTTCACAACTCCTACTCCAAAATTTGTTGGGAACTTTAAGCACTGATGTACTGTAGATGGAACTTCTTCGAACTTCTTTAAACCAACTCTTCCCATGATGATGTTGTAAGCTGATTACACATTCTTATCCATCACAAAGAAGCGTATTCTTTCTGTTCGACAAGCAGTCCAAGTTCCAATGAATATATCCAACTTGATCGTCCCAAGTGGAAAAACTTTCTCGCCAGCAAAACCCAAGAGAGGTCTGTGATAAGGCTCCAATTGAGATAATTTTAAATTTAAACTGTCAAAGCATGAGTAGAACATGATGTCTGCCGAACTACCATTATCTACCAGAACCCTTGAAATCACTTCTTCTTTCATCCTCATTTTGATCACCAAAGGGTCGTCGTGAGGGTAAACAACACTTGCAAGGTCGTTTTTTGAAAAACCAATGACCAGCTTCTCTTTGTTTACCTTCCTCGGGCGATCCTCCTCAGCCAAACTTATCCGTTGAATGTATGAGCAAGCCTGAGCCTCACCGAGGTAAGATTTTCTTTCTACAGTAAGATCTCCTCCTCCTGTATCTCCACCTGTAATAACATTACAGTCAAATGTTCCAAAACGTATTGAAAATACCTCGCGCTCTGGTTGCCTTGGCCTTTTGGGAAGATCGGGGTCATCCTCGGTATCATTTTTATGATCTCTTTTCATGTTTTCTTCTGCCCGATGAGGAGATCTAGATCCATCTCTTTCTCGGTCTTCATTTACTCTTTCATTTCTACGATCAACATACTTTGACAAATTTCCTCGTCTAATGAGCGTTTCAATCTCATTCTGGAGGGTTATGCAGTTTTTAGTCATATGACCATGATCCTTATGAAACTCGCAATATTTATCTCTATTTCTTTTGTCAGGGTCTGACTTCAGTTTCTTTGGACACCTTACCTCCTCGTTATTCTTGATTTCTTCCAAGACATGATTAATACCCATTTTCAAAGGAGTATAATTATCGAATTTCTTAGGACTTCCCATGACGACTTATTATTTTTGGAATGCTTGTCACCATCATTGCCCTTATGCTCTTTCTTCTTAGATTTGTCGACTTCCACCTTGGTTTCTTTATCCATATTCTTCTTCGCAGCCATAGCCTCCTCGGCATTCATGATTTTGGCCGCTTTTTCCATCAACTCTGACATAGTTGTAGGTGGATCTTTGGCCAAAGTGTAATACAACTTGTTAGGCAACAACCCAATCATCAAGGCGATGATTGCTGTCTTTTCTTCATAATCTATGACTTCCAGCTTCTCGTTATTAAAACGAGTTATGTAATCTCTAGTACTCTCACCATATTTTTGTCTAACACTTAACAAGTGTGATACTCATTTTATTGGCTTTGCTCCAAAACAAAAATTGCCAATGAACAACTCGGCCAATTGAAAGAAAGTTGAAATCTTACCCCGAGGAAGATTATTGTACCATATCTGGGCAGATCCAGTAAGAGTTCCTGAGAATGCTTTGCATCTCATCTCGTCGGGGACAGCATAGATGTCGGTAGCAGCTTGATATTGCTCTATGTGAAGAACAAGATCTGTCTTTCCATTATATTTGGGGGTCACCACATGTGCTTTAAATTTTGATGGTGTAGGAAAATCCACAATGGCCTGGACAAAAGGTGTCCCTTGAACAAAAGTTCGTTGTAGGGGATTCTTCGCCTTAGCCATTTCTCCCAATTTATCCTCCAACCGCTGAATGGAACCTTTCCACGCATCCTTTCCTTCCTCGGGCCTATTAGTTCGAACAATTGATTGATCTGACGTGGCCTCCTGAGATCTATCTTAACGAGCAGATGGTCGTGATTGTGCTGATCCTTCTCTTAGATCTGATGGTTGTCGAAAACTCCTCGCCATGGTCTTAGGTGGACTCCTATTCCTCCTATGGCCTAATCGACTGAAAGGAGACACCCTGCTCTGTCTTTCCAAGGCACTGGTCCTCTCTCTCTCGAGAGTAATACATTGCTCAGTATCTATGACATGTATTGATGAAGTTCGCCCAGGTTGATAAGAGAAATCATCAGATTCCTTATTACGATACGAATTTGTACGGCTGGATCGTGAAGAAAGTAAATAGTTTTGCCTCTGACCACTTTGTTGTCCCGAATGTGCAGGTACACCGCCATGAAGGGTTTGTATGAGTTGTCGCATTGTTTCTTGCATGGCGGTTTGTCCTTGAGCCAGATTTGTCATAATTCCAGCCAGATCTGGAGGTACAGAGGGATTCGGAGGATTTCCAGTATTTCCAGCGTTTCGATTGCTAGATTCTGGATTATCCGCCATTGATGATGAATGATTTTTGGTAAAAAACAATAGTAACAATCGTTCCCACAGACGGCGCCAATCTGTTGATGTAAAAAATTAGATCGCTCTAATTATTCAATCACAGATAAATAAAAATGAGACAAAGAATTTTAAAGTGGTTCGGCCTTATAAGAATGGCCTACGTCCACTGTTTCTGTTATTGCCAAGTGTTTTGGAGTTCTCGATATGTAATTTTATCAAGAAAATCCGGTCCCCTTGAATGAGGGTGATACAATGTATTTATAGCCCTTAGGCTGTACATGTGAAAGGGTAAACAATTAATGCCCTTTAAGAGTACACGTCTGTATGATAAGCATTCAATGAATAGTTGAACTGTTGATTATCTGGCAATTGATGCTGTGGCCGAGATGCAGCTCGGACCGCCTTAGTTGCTCGTCGTTCAGGAGTTCCTCGGAGCGTTGGAGGTTCTCGGAGCATTGGAGTTCCTCGGAGAGTTGGTGTTCCTCGGAGTGCACTTATTGCTCGGAGTGTATATGACTTGGTCGGGGAAATAAACTTCCTCGTTGCTATTGTGCCACGTAGATCGACATGTGTCCTCTTGTGATTCATCCACGTCAGCATATTAATTTTGGTATCAACACCCTTGTTATTAGATGAACAAGAGCTCAGACACCTTTTTGGCTGTGAATATGTGACAACATCTTGTGCCTCGTCTTCTTTTATATACCACCTTGTACTCTTAGGGTGTCATGCCCACCACATTGTGGTTTGTTGTTAATACCTTAAAAAGGGCAATACCACTTAAGTTGGAAGGGTTTATAACCTTAAGAATGAGGCTAATTACTGTATTATTCCATGATATAAGTATTCTCCTAGATCTGAATAGGACAATACCACTTAAGTTACATCTTCCCCCTTAATCACCCAAGACAAGAATGAGGTTATCTATGGATGATGAGGAGAGGACTCAAAAGAGGGAAGAATTAACAGAGGAGATGATGATATGGTTTTCCTCTTCCCATGCAGCTGGTTTTTGAGAAGGAGTAATTCTAGACACATGAGATGTGTCATGTTTACATTAATTGGTATTTGATGTCAACGATTATCATTCAAAACATCAATTAATATAGACACCATAAGTCAATTATGTCAATGTGTCCACGTATTATGTGTATGTGTCAAACAAAGTAAAACGTTATATTCACATAATATTTTAAATCTCTCAAACTTCTCTATCTCAAGTCTCAAGTTCAAAGTCTGAAATTAACTTGATATACTTGTGGATTGATTATGTATACCTGACTTGTTTGGATTGTGAATACACACACAGGAGCAATGCTTGGATTGTAATGTAATTTCCCAGAAAGAAAGACCTTTCATTTTTGTTTGTTTTTACTAGGGAGAGCATCCTCTTTTACTCGGTGATCTCTCTAATATTCAATGATTATCTGTGTACTATATATTCAAGTGGAGAAGAGATGGAATTTATACTTTGGTCTGCCCCAAAATTGCTTATACTTTATAGTCTTTAAGATCTGTCGGCATTTTACAAATTTGTCCACAACTTAAAAAGTCATAGTTTGGATAAAAAACAAATATTTGGTAGACTGTAAAGATTTATTTGAATTATGTATGTAATATTTCACCGTGGTAATGTTGCAGAGGCTGGACTTGAATTCTTCAACTTGGGTTATAGTGCAGAGTCTCCATGCATTGACGGATCCTTTAATGTAATTTGGTTGTGTTTCCACTGAAGCCTTGTCAAAAAAATGGGAAATAGACACGATTTTAGTTGATACAGCTAGGCTAGTTTAAATAGATCTTTGAAATCTTTTAGGAAAAATGAACTTAAAAGTAGTTTGCAAAACAATACATGTTATTAATCTTGAGACAATCTGTAAGTGGTATTACATATTCAGTGGATGCATGATACACAGTGTGTTTAAGAAATTCTAATAATGGGAAGCAAAATCAAATATTCCGATCGTATTGCACTTTTGTTATGTTTAATGAATGTATAATATCAGGTGTTGTGTTTGAATGGAAATCTAAAAAGACCAAATATTATTTGGCAGTGTAACAAAATGCTTTCAGAAGATACTCTTACCTCAATTGTTGTGTGCGATCAAGTTTGTGACTTCCTTTGGCAATCGATTCTTCCTCTGCAGTCTCATACAGAAAAGACTTGTCCTTCGTGACATCTACGTGCAATTTTCTAAATGATGCAACTATGACATGGAAAATGCGAGTGATTGGGCTCCCACCAGGCCACTAGTCGCGATACAAACCAGAAAAGAAACTAACCACCGCATCAGCCATTGCCACTGCTGGGATTCCGAATCCCCGATCCCAGCCCACATTTGTTTGTACTAAAAAATATAAGATTCCATGCCTGGGGATCTCATACATATACTTGATCTTTGTCTGAAGAAAATTGGGTTGCAATGGAAGCGGTTCAAGAACCACTTGAAGGAGGACTATTACAACAAATTTGAGACATATGAGGATCAAATTGAAAATAGACCCTCCCATATTGACAGTGATTAGTGGGATAAGTTGGTGGAACGTTGGGGCACAAAAAAATCCAAGGTATTAATCTAATATTGTCATTTAATTGTATCTTTTACCCAGAGTTCTATTTGTTTCAATCCATCTTTTCAATGTGTAATTTTAATTTATTTTCATTCTCTTGCAGCAAGTGGCGGATCAGAATTCTCAAAATCGAACAAACCTTTGTTTTCACCTTAAGACAGGAAAAAAATCATGCCCACAAGTAATGGAAGAGGTTAGCCATGCTATTTGAATTTGTTTTGCATTTTTATATATTTAGTTTGAATCAAAATAGTTCTTAATGTACCTATTTTTACAAATACATTAGAGGAAGACAAAAGGTTTGCAAACTCATAAACTTGGGGTTTGGAGATATACACGAAAGAGAAACGAGTCTTATAGTGATACTGATGGATCGGTCGATAAAGAGGTATATACATTTCAACTAGTTTTCTCACTGTCTAACATGGAATAGTAATAAACAGTTCCATTTGCATACGAGTGCATTTGATACTTTATTTGAATGTTGATCTTTATTTGTAGGAAAGTATAAAGAGATTATTGGAAGTGTTATCGGAGGATCAACAAAATGATGTCGAAGCGCGAAATAAGATATTCGATGAGTTGATAGGGTCCGACGGTCATGATCGTGTCTTATGCATGTGACTAGATCTTCGACCGGCACCTAAAAGGTCAAACACAACGTCATTATCTCAACATTACGAGCAAGAGAAAGCCGAATTACGCAAAGAGGTCGAGGAACGTGAAATTCTCCATCAAGAAGAGCTTGATCATGTTCAGGACGACATTCGTGCTGAGGTAGATGACAAATCAACAAGATTAAAGAGTTTTTTTCTCAATTTGATGCAGCAAGCTGACTTTTCCGTACCAAATGATGCACTTTCTTAGGTATTTACTAATAATTTGAGATTAAGATAGGTCGTGTGGGCCAGTGAATATTTATGATGACGAAATTAATTTAAGTGCTCATTTGGGCTTTTGTTATTGTTGAGTTGAGTTTTAATTTTAAAACAGGTTGGTTTTCATGAATAAACAAAGGAAACTCTGTCGAATTTTTTTAAAAATAACAACTGATTTAAAAATAATTAAAGATGATAACATATGGATTACCATAGTTGAATATTGTACTAATTTTTATTTATTTTCTCTTTCACAGGTCTGGACATCATTTGGAATAGGTGTTGGTGATCTCTATTTTTTGGGTTTCCTATGTCTTCGAATTAGTTATTTGATATTTTGGGGGATAATTGTAGTCTAAATCATATAACTTACGTTTTAAGTTGGTTGTTTTACTATTTGGAGATGTTATGTTGGAAACCTTGAATATGAATGAATTTTTGGAGTTTCGTTGATATTTTATTTTCGATATTTATTTATCATAACTTGTGCATTTGTGGATATTATGACTAATATTGAATGAGGCTAGAATCTTTCCTAAAATGTTGTGTCACAAAAGAAATTATGATGTCATCTTTTAAGGGACGATTAATAGTGTCCCTTATAATATTATTAGGGACGACCAAAAGTCTGTCCCAAATAATATTTTTAGGGACGGCCAACCCCAGTCCCCAATAATATTATTTGGGATGGCTAGACCCGTCCCTAAAAGGCAGGGGTACAATAAAAAATTTGGCGGCAATTTTGGTGCAAACTTTTAAGGGACGGTATGAACCGTCCCACATAATATTATTAGGGACGGTAAAATCCGTCCCTAATACATTTGGGACTCCTATCAAATGTGATTATGCCTTGCCGTCCCTAAATCCACCCCTAAAAGTTTTTAGGGACGGAAATATAGTCTTTAGGGATGGATTAGACATGTCCCTAAAAGTGAGTTTTTTTGAAGTGTTAATGGTTTTTTCGAAGAGTTTAAAGAAAAGAGAGTATACAAAGGTATATAGGAAAGAACCGATGCAATCAAAGTAAGTCTTCCACCCATAGATAGAAACTTATTTTTCCAACTACTAATCTGCTGAGAAATAACTTGAACCAAGGAATCAAAGTAAAAAGCTTTTCTTCTACCTTTGAAAAGAGGACTACCCAAATATTTTAATGTCCCATTCTCCATTTTGAAACTTGTTTGGGATACTATTTTAGACTTGTCAAATCGGGAGCATCTTTAACTGAACACTATGATGCATTTCTCATTGTTGATAAGTTGTCCTGATTGTCTTTCATAAGTAGCCAAAAAATTCTTCAAGGCATTTATACTTTTTTTTCCATTGGATAAAATGATGACATCATCTGCAAAGCTTAGGTGGCTGACTAGAGGACATCCCCTAGGATGAGAAAAATGAATGATCTCACCTTCAGATACTAGTTTATGAAGGCCTCTACTAAAAGAGTTAGTCATAATCACAAATAGACTTGGGGAAATCGGGTCCCCTTGTCTAATACCTCTAGAAGGATTAAAGAACCCTTTAAACTTCCCTTGTCTAATACCTTAAATCATTTGTAATACACAAATTTCATTCCATGTGAAATTTGATAACATACTCATAGGCCTTTTACATTACCTATAGTGTCCCAAATATTACAGGGTCTAGGATATCCGTGACCCTTAATTCATATTTACCACTCAAGATTTACCTTGCACAAATCAAAATGAAAGACATAAAAATACATTTATAGTCTCTTTAAAACCAGACACAAAAACTACCCAAACTACCTCAAAATCATATCCTTAAACCACTTAACAAAGCTGAAATCGAATGTATAACATATGAAATATAAACATAAAGGAACAAAAAATAATTAAAAGGAAGTTGCATACAATTCTTCCCAATAGGGGTTTTTGTTATTACAAAATATAACTGAAAAATGTACAAAATTGGATAATGAGCCCTCTAACCAACATGAATAGTCAAAATATTAATTACAACCAAGAGATTACTAAAAAAATGATATAGATATTCACTTATACCATTCATAAAATATTTGGTGCATATAAAATACACACACACACACACATATATATAACTATCATAACATTGAAACTTTATAAGAGTTAAAGTAGAGATACCTTGTAATTTACCAAACTAAAAGAGTAGAATTACCTTATACAGTAACATACTACGTATCTATCTATTTGTCAACATCATATACCTTATCAAAATGTTTAGCATGAAATGTGGGAGTACACCCCGACAATGGTTGCTCGAAGATGTGGGGAATCCTTTTCAATCCTCTAAACCACTGACCACTAATACTTCACAAGCTCTCACTATTAAATACTTTAAAGACAACATGTTTAAATTTAAACCAATTTCAAAGACATAAATGAACCGAGAGCATATATATTGAAATCAACATCTTAATTAATCCATCAAGAACATATATGGAAAAAACCTAATACAATATTGCTTGCATTCCACCTGAAAGGGAACTCCCAAATTTTAGAGCAGAGATAATACAAAATATCACACACACACACACACACACACACACACACACACATATATATATATATATATATATATATATATATATATATATATATATATATGTGTGTGTGTGTGTGTGTGTGTGTGTGTGTGTATACGATCACCTTTTCTCTATACTATATTATAAATCAAAATTAAGCCTACAAATGTAATGGGTAAAATTAAATTTTGGAGAGAGAAGAAAAGACCTGGGTATTAGAAATCATCTATGAGGTTTATATTTTTACATAGAGAGAGAGCGAGAGAGAGAGAGAGAGAGAGAGAGAGAGAGAGAGAGAGAGAGAGAGAGAGAGAGAGAGAGAGTAGGGTTTCTAGGAGTTACAAAGGCCTTAGAGGGTTAGGGAAGGGCCATCAATATATGACAGCTAGGGAGAAGGAGAGGCAATAATGGAATGAAGGAGAAATGAGTCAAATTTTGTGGAGGAGTTCAATGGAGAAATGGCTTCATATGTGAAGAAAGGAATTTAGTAATTATGATTGACATGTGTCATAAAATGCTGTCGAGAGTCCAATTTTAAATTATTATAGTATATATATAGACATATGTGAAAAGTGGAAGCCAAAAACCCATAAAAATATCATTGACGATCGTCTTATTCATCCAATACCAACCCTCCAACATCTCTCCATAGATACATCTCAAATTCCATCACAAAACCCTAATAAATTCAACTCTCCTCACAACATATTTTGTAGCACCTCCAGAAACAATCCTCAATCATTATCTCTCTATCTTCGATCCCAACATTATGGTGGTTCCAATGTGTCCAAAAGACTCAAAGATTTCGATATCAATAGGTCAAAATCCGCACGAACCGCACAAATCAATGAAGATAAATTTGTCAAATCACTAATATTTTGTTTGGTTGCGCAAATTGGTTCATTGTGTAAAAAATGAGTGGATTTGAAGTGAGTTTAAATCCAATTTTATGCGATGTTTAGTAATCTAAAATTGATATTGAGGTTCAATCAGAAAAAGTTAGAAACTGGTGTAAATATATATTATGGGATTATAAAAAATGGGTTTTGAACTTTCCATATTGTAGAATAGTTCCAGTATTGTTATTGTTATGATACTCGTATTATTATTACCAGTCGAATGATGCTTGAACTGAAAGTTAGCCCGAAAGATCTTTCTGTGTATGACCTTGTTCCCGTGTGTGTTCCGAATTAGTTACTAGAGTCGATCCGATTAATAAATGAACATATAACCAAGGCTCCAAATTGATAGCCTAGATATAAGGATGAGAGATAAAAAGAGAGAGAGTTTTAGGAATGCAAGAGGATGAGAGAATGTTTTCGTGAATGATATTTACAGAGAGAATCATATTAATATGAGATATATTGTGGGATAAATCAAATCTCCCTATAATCTTATCCTAACCAATTGGATATTTGTCTCTTTAACTATATATATATAATATATTATATAAATATTAATATCACTAACCCAATACACGAATTAGGATCCACCGCCCACGTGGACAAATCACGGGGGGTCCGAATTACCCGACCCGAATATTAACATCTCTCAGTCCTCCACAAAGGATAAGTTTGAACAAGAATCTGCTTAAACATCTCTCTGAATCTCATTCATATATCTCCCCATACATGAAATAGGTCGTGCGACCTCTCAAGAAAGAAGGTACAGTGTCAGAAGTGTAATTGCTAAGCCATCACCATATTAGAGAAGATGCGTCACTCAAAAAAAATCTCCCCTATGCCTAGACAATTCGACTACACCAGATTACACACTCTTAATCCCTCATAGAAAGAAGTGTGTAACCCCTAATATGTAATTAACTAATGTCCACAATCAGATACATGTCTTGATATGGTCATTGACCACCTAATGAGTCACAAAACATGGTGTATTTCCAAATAGTCTTCCTTAAGTCCTCATGTCAATTCATTTTGATCAAACCACTTTTGTAGACATGCCCCTTATATGGTATCTTGCATAATCATAAGTAAACATGCTAAAGTAGTGTCATCGAGTCTCCTCTTTATGACATAGTTTCAAGTGAACAAAGTCATAAGGTGGGATCGTGATGATCCAAGTGACTCACACAATGGCAAAGCAGGGATTCGATCATCCCTCCAGCTATCAATCAATAAATTACATATAATATGAAATGTATAGTATAGCATTCTCTTATAATAATGGGCATGTCATTTGTATAATGGAAATCATAGGAATCGAAGTCTAGTCGCCTAAGCAAGTGTCAAACCCGAGTCTCAACCCTGTCACTTCCTCGGCGCCTGCCTAAAATCTTACATCAATTTGTAGCAGGGTACATAGAGTCGTGGAGTTCTCTATGAAGGACCTAGATGAGGTCTCATCTTAGTTCTAATCAAGGTGACATGAAATATATATATATATATATATTGCTCGTTGGGCACCAAAAATATAAATATCTTAGCTCGCTATCAAAGCGTCAGATAATATTATCTCAACTTGCTCGTTGTCTAAGCGCCAAGGTGGATCACCCATATGAGAGAGTTGATCCAAGCCTGGTAATATTTCTATAAGATATAAGATATGTACTCAATAATAGTAATCATTCAAACAGAATGAATGAATATCAAATTATTCCAAAATAATAATGTAAAAAATAAATGAAGTTCCATTACATATCAAATCCTATGAAGTTCCATACTTCTAATATGAGAAAGGAAAACATTTCGGGCTATAGGTGTCGTCAAAGGATCAACAACTATACTGCTCGTGGAAATACGTTTCAAGGTAACCTCCCCTTACGCGACCATGTCTCTAATGTAGTGATATCTAATCCCAATGTGTTTGGACTTTCCACCATAAATGGGATCTTTTTTATATGCCAATGCTGATGTACTATCATAGTAGATAAGTGTAGGCTATCTGGCATGGCCTGTAAAACCTAGTCTACAAAGAAATTTTCTCAACCAGATTGCTTACTGAATAACTGCTGAGCAAGATACGTATTCTGACTCCATGGTGGAAAATGAAACACATGTTTGTTTCCTATTGCTTTAAATAGCATCTTTGCCTTTGAGTATTAAAGCATATCCTAACGTGGAATTTCATCTATCTTTGTCACTAGCCTAATCAACATAGATGTATCCTCTCGGCCTCAAGTCTTCGCTATGATAACATAAGGTGAGTTCATCACTCCCACACAGATATTGAATAATCCTTTGAAGTGCTCTCAAGTGAGTTTGACCAGTGTTGCTTTAGTAACAACTAACCATGCCAATCGTTTAGCAGATATCTGGACGCGTACATAACATAGCATACATCAAAATCCCTATTACAATTGCATATGGTACATTGGACATTTGATTCTTGTCTTCATCATTCTTAGAATAATCATCTAGGCTTGGTGTATCCCTTATCCATTTGGGTATCAATGGGTTTGGAGGTATGTATGAAAAAACGTTACATAATCTTCTTTATGTAAGTCTCTTGAGACAAAGAGAGAAGTTTCTTAGATCGGTCTATCATGATCTTAACCCCCAGCACATAATTTGATTCTCTTGTGTCCTTCATCTTAAAAATGGTGAATAACCACTCTTTAGTGGCGCTAATGGAACTCGTGTAATTTCCACCTAGTAGAAGTCTATATACAACGAAAGGATAATAATATTTTTATTGGATCGCTTAAGGTAAATGAAATGGTCTTCTTCAATAATCTTGATATCGACAGAGTTTATCAAAAAATGAAATAAAAAATACCACCACCTTAATGATTGTTTGAGACATTATATCGAACGTTTGAGATGACAAGCTTTGTGCTACTGTCTTTTGGATTCAAACCTGATTGGTTTATCCATATAAATCTTCTCGTCTAATTCTCTATTGGAAAATGTAGTCTTAACATCAATCTAGAAAAGTTCTAAATCCAAATGCTTGACAATAGCTAGAATTAGGCGAATCAAAGCCATTCTCACCACTAGGGAGAATGTATTTTCTTAGTCTATTACATCTCTTTGGGTATAGCCTTTCGCCACAAGACGTGACTTATATTTATCAATTAAACCATCTACTTTGTGCATAATTTATAAGACCCATTTGTTTCCAATGGTCTTTCGCCCCGGTGGAAGGTTAACAAACTCCCAGACTTTATTCTTAGCCATTGATCTTATCTCATCTTTCATAGAAACCATCCACTCATCCTTAGCACATGAGGAAAGGACTTTCGCAAAAAAAATGGTTTTTCCTCATCTATTTTAGTGCATAGGAAATTATTTCCCTCAATCTCGAAATGACGATGTGGAATGTTTCCCCGTTTTCATCGGTGAACTTCATAATAAAGGGGTCCTAGTGGTACACTCCCACTAGGTAGAAGACCAGCCCCACTATCTTAAGAAATTATAGTATGAGAAATTAATTGTCCACCCTCTCTTGAAGATGCTAATATTTCTTCAGTGTCCTCCAACTAATTATGGCCTTCCAGATTCTTATTAGTTTCACCTATGCTAGGGAAATTATCTTCAAGAAAATTGATATCACAGACTCTATTTCAATCATTCCTCCACCAGGATGTTCACCATACATAACATACACTAAACCAAAAACAGTAATTTGGCACACTCTGATATTAAAATTATGGTATAGTTATAAACTGTGCCAAATTTTAGCACGGTTTAATGACAATCTGGAACACTTTAAAACAGTGCCAAAATTTGCCACTGTTTTTAAGTGTGCGAAAATTGAGTACACTTCACTAAAATATAAAATGCCCTAAAAATATTTACACTTACTCACTTTGAGTCTCCCGCTCACTGATCCCTCTCACTTTGGAGTCTCCCGCTCGGCCCTTTCTCTCTCACGTTTTGGTCACAACTCTGGTGGTGTAGTTGTTCGTCTCTCATTCTTTGGTCTGCTCTGGTGGTGTAAATGTTCATATCTCACTTTGGTGTAGTCATTCGTCTATCACTTTGATGTAGATATTCATCATCACACACTACCGCCCACTACCCTCATCTTCCCACGCTACCTCCATCATCCTTCCCATGCTACAACCCTCATCTCTTATTACACACAAATACACTATTTCAGGTCTGATTTGTTCATGTTATGGTGCGATCTGGGTACATTTCCTATGGTGCAATTTGTCTATTTATGTTTTAGTGTGATTTGTTTATTTTTGGGATGATTTATGTAAATTTTTAGATTTTTCCTAAATATTTAGGGATTTCTAATATAGGATTTTGTAATTTAAGATTTGTTTTTGTTTTTGTTTATGTTTAGGTTTTAGGATCTAATCGTTTCTTATCTTTTTTTAAGTATCAAGATATCTCCACTCTCCAATTTTGGGATCTAAATAGGTATACACTTTTGTAAGAAGTTCTGGCTCGGATCTCTAATCCATGATGTGATATTGATTTATGTTCTTAATATTTAATTTTTGTGCTATAAAAAAGAAAGAATGGTTGGTTGTACAATTTCCAGTAGTTTTTTGTAAATTTATGTTGCATCGATTGTTAATACAACTGTCTGTTTTAATGGTTTTATGTTATATTTAGACATACAAGTAACTGTTTGTGATTTTTACACTATTGGATACACCACACCACGTTTCAAATTTTGTTTATAAGAAGATATTTTTGAACTTATAACTTCCATGGGGGGTTAAATTATCCTATGTTATTAATGGTTGGAATAATGTTTTTTTTAAATAGGGGTTTATAAAGATTAATGTTAATATGTTCAAACCAATATTAAGTAAAAACTTGGCAAACTTGGTAAATTCGAGGGTCATTATTGACAAATCATTTTAGATGCCTCCAAAAGATTTTGAAATTAATCGTTGGTTGCATTGAAATGTATAACTCTAACTTTCAAATGGAAAGTGTGTCTATGTCAGTGGTCATTCAATCGTCGATTATCACACGATACCACTTTGGTTTTAAATTAGGCTTTGAGGATCCATATTATGTACTATAAATAAGCATATATTATTACTGTTGGCTTAGCTAAAGTGAGGCCCAAATTCAGATTGATATTCATTAAATTCACTCACAGTTTTCTACATCATATAGTATTTGCAGACGATCTGTTCGAAAGCAGTGAAGATTGGAAAATGAAATGGTGGAGGAACAATAATGATGCCAAATGAAACTTATTTATACAACTAAAGAGGCAACTGGAGACAAAGACTGATCTGAGGTGAGAAGGGAGAAATCCATTTACTTCACTTTCATTTGTACATTTTTAAGTATTAAAACGTTTACTACCTTCTATGAGAAATATGTACTAATGGTCTTAGTGATGGCCAAACTTTTTTTTTTAGAAAAGAAAATCTATTGGGTTAATGATCACAATAAAATAAAATAATTGATTAGAGTGCACTGAAAGCTAATGAAATCTTGATCATGTTTCTTGGTGAAGGTGGAGCAATCTATAAGTTAAACTTGAAAATGGTCAAGACATCTACTCATCGTAGTAAGGACTTTTATGCAATAAGTGAGTTTAAGAACATCTGCTCATTGTGGAATACCATATAGCTGTTCAATGTGAACAAAGCAACTTTATGACAATTGTTTCCCTTCTTCCTTTACATATATACACTAAAGTTCACGAGTAGTTGCTAGGAATGATTCTTTCCAAAGACGAAATGATTTTCGCCTTTCAGTAAATTGGTTAGAAACCGTGTGAAAACTAGAAGAATTACCCCAAGGAGAAGCATTTGAATTTAGAAATCCAGAGAATGAACTATTGTTCGGAACTTCAACTGCTTGTTTTTTATTGGGGAAAAACTCTGCCTCAGTACCATCCATGAACCACTGAGGAGGACGTTTTGTCTCTATTCGGGAGGAATTATCGTAAGTCATATCACCATCACCTAAACTCCGATGACCCTTAGCCATCCAAAATACCTTGTTATGGAAATTCATTTTTTCAAGATAATTCAATTCTCCTAATGATTTGCCTCCTTCCACTCCCAACTCAGATTCACAGGATTCAAACCTTAAAAATATTATTTCAACTAAGCTTCCGTGAAAATTTCAAGCTCGCAACACTTTCTTCATAAACTCCATCAAATTGAATAAGAAAAACTAGATGTAACTCTGATACATATGTAGAGATATTCATTTACTTGATGAGAGACATTGAGTTATCACACTATCTCTGATCGAGTGAATTTTTCGACGAGATTGAACAAGAGAGGGGGTATGGACAGACTTTCACCCGGTTGTAGTTGCCTAAATATCCAGATGACCAGAAAGAATATGTATTGTCCAATGGTTAATAAGCTTATATCATGTTGTAAAAAAGAATGTTATGTTTCCATTAACAAGGGGAAACAGGAGGTGCGGCATTATATAAACTATGCATAAGGATTTTCTTTCTCTACATTGCCTCAAATATGAGTAGGGAAAAACCCATAGAATTATTTTCTTTGTATTCTCTACCGCTAATAATAATCCCACAGAGGAATATTTCAACGCCCACCTCCTGTCATACCAGTCCACATTTGTAACCAGTAATAATTTTGATCAACCAAAACTCAACAAGACCTTTGTTGACGAAATTTGGACTCTTGGAGATTCTCCATCAAATTTGCAATCTCAAGTTTCTTCACCATCGTGGCATGTAACACTCTCTTTGCTCTGTTAAGGTCAAACTCAACAGACCCGATCCTCTTCATGGATTGTAGAATCATTTTCTCCTTCTCCAAAGGAATTTCTCCAGGATTCTTGCTAAATTCTTCTAGTAATTATTTGACTCTATAAAGACGGTGCACACATGGAAAAATGTGATCTTGTACAACAGTTTCAGCATGAATAGGTGAACGACTGTCCGATTCATCTTATATCGCGCTAGATAAATAAATGTTATTTTGTCTTCTTCGAGATGCAAATGACAAATTACAAATAAACGCAAGTAGTTTAACCACGAAGGATATCAATATTAATTTAGTATTGTTGCCAGGGAATTCATTTTATGTTTTCAGTTTTTTACTTGGTTCTTAAATGGGAATTGTAATTGGTTACTCGCATTATAGTTATTCTCAGTACATGATTGGCATTTGATTGGGGTATCACTTAGTTAGAGGTGAGATGAGATACCCTGGGAGCGAGTTCTGGTGGGGATGGCATGCCATGTAAATAAGTCACACTTAATAATGTTTCCACTTAGGTTATATATTTCTTTCAAATGTGGGTTATAACCCACCATTATTCTTACGATTGTTTTCATGTATTCGAGAGTTGGAGCAGTAGGTTGAGTATAAAGAATTCCAATATTGAGTTTATTCTGGTAATCATAGTCGTAGATGTAGGAGTTTACATTTATTTAAGCATTTCGATTTCAATTAGACTTTGTATTACTTAGTCACAGATTTTTATTATGAGCCCGTGGTGGGTTACTATATTATTTATTACATTTACTGGTTTTTGATCATATGACACTATATTTTGATAAGCATTACTTGTCTGAAGTTGGGATTAGATCTTATTAAGATTATTAACTCATTTGAATGTGAGGTTCACGCACTAGGGTATTATTTTGAGGTTTATCAAGTTTCCATGGACTTAGGCAACTATGTGGGGTCCTCCGTAATGTATGAAACTTGATCAATAAAAAAGATAGGGTCAGTTCCAGGGGTTTTACTTTTTGAATGGGTTTGAGCACTATTAATTCCCACTATTCGACTAACAATAGGAACATTGTATTAATAATGTTTGCAGAATTGGCATTATTTTCATTAAAATTTTCATTATTCAATACAAATCTCTTCAAATAACCGTTAAATCCCCCTGTTTGAGACTTTCTAGAAATCGACTATAAAGTGTTTCCAAAATACCATCCTAAATTAGTAAACTTTGATGAAGTGGAACTCTTCTGAAGTTGTCTCCATCAGCATGACAGTCCTGAAGATACGACGCAGGCACATGGTGTGAGTAACCACAACCGCTGCACCCTTAAGAAGCTGAAGGATTACTCCATCAAAGACATCAAAAAATGGAAGAATTGGGGGTAACTGATGCTTAGTACATGAGATCTGGACGATGATACTCGGAAGGAGAGAGAATATATCGTATCATTGGTCTCGACTCTACAACATCCTACTATTAGAGAAGACTCGTATCTATGTTGAATACGCATCGCACTCTTAATTTCATAATTTACCAAAGATACAACACCAAGTGTATAATATGCATAACCAACTTAAAGAGATATAAACATTGTTGTTAAGGATGTGTGAGTTCTCACCTATACTAATATCTGCATATATGTTAGAGCAACGATGATCCTAAACATATAAGCGAACCACAACTTAGGTACCTCAACATACTGCATAATAAATAAAATAACGTAACATGTATCGAAGTGGACTCATGCTTCATGCATCATTAAGAGGCAGCGCTAACAACCACTCAGAATCCCCGTGATTACTCAAGAGAAGTCATTTAATTATATAGGTGAACTGTTAGGTAGTTGTTCAAGAAATAAATGAATTATTTATTAGATGAACTGTTATGAAGAAGTTTGTGGTACTTTGGAGTAATTTTACATTAAATAAATGAACTGTTTGTTAGGCAGTTGTTGTTATGCAGAACCAACAACTGCTGTTATGCAGAACCACCCTCTGCTCGCGCCAAAAGAGAACACTTAAATAAGATGGTGCATATTAAAGATTAATACTTGTTTTTAAACCTTTTCCTGGAGTATAATTCTCTTATTTTTGTGTTTGGGGTAAAATACTCTTAGTTAAAATAGTGTGTAAAAATATTTTTGTTGAATTGTAGCTAATCTTTAAAATCAGTTGTAGATGAGTGTGTTGTATAAATATTGAGTAATGTAAACAAATCCAAGGCAAATATTGATAAATATAATTAATATTATGGTATTCTCTCTGTATTAATCCATTTAGCAGTCGCGCGAGTAAGTCTTATAATAAGAAGACAAATATATTATGAGAGTGAATAACAGAACAAGTAACCGTCATTCTCTACCCATGAAAAATTCAATTGTGGAAGAATTAGTTAGAATAGAAGTTGCATTGTTTGTTTAGAGTGCGAGCGTGTTCAATTGATTTCTTAGGGGAAAAAGAACTTCTGAATTTTTTGTGCACTCATCAATGAAAACTAAGAAACAATGCTCTTGGGACAAGGTTTCTTTTTCTTTTCCTTTTTTTAACCCAATTCAAACTTACTACTATTGCACCTATTTGCCAATATAGCAAGGGCACTATAATGGTACCTAGTGGATTTCTGAAATTTGTCTGATTTGTTTAATTATTCTTGAACTATAAATGAGTTTCTCTAATTTGCTTCAGCGAGTTTGATCTTTGCAGTAGTTTATCGGAGTCACCACCTCCTTTCCTCAATGAGAATGTACCCATCCGTAATGTATAGTGTGTGAACAACTGATGAATAGTCTTGGATACCAGCGAATGCAACAAGGAACTCTGCTGCGTCAGTTGGGCTCAGCACCTTCTTTACCACTAACTCCAATGCCTTGAACCTACTCATCACAAAATTATCCAATTGTTATAACCACTAATCTTCGTACTTACAAAGTTTTTTTTATCATTGTTTCACTATTATAGTATCATGACATGAATTTGTCAATGGGAGATCCTCTTGACAGACACAATACAAGTACAATTGATAAGTGCACTCATACCACACATTACTATTTGAGTTAAAGTATATCTTAAAAGCTTGTCAACTTAGAATTACCTTACCAATGTTGAATGGACAAAATAATAGGATAAAGTTATTCTATTCTTACTTGAACTAGAATACAAGAACTGTATTTGAGGTTCTTATTTTCTCAACTAGAACCTCAAATACAGTTCTTGTATTCTAGTTCAATTAAGAATATAATAACTATACATACATTCCCATACCAATGTAATGTATGTATGGCATTTTGAATTGATAATAAGTCCTTAAACCTTTTTTAACGCAAAAGCTCTTCTAGCATTACAAATAGTTTTGGGGATTTCTGTTGTATAGTTCATTTTTATTTTTAATTTACCCTTATTTTAATTACTTTATTCTCGCTATACTTACCAAGATTTGTGGTTTCTGAATAATATGTTGCATCATGAGTTCGAGCTCTTTTATACTATCATGGAAAGCGTGTTATACATAAAGATATCAAACCGGAGAACCTTTTAGTTGGTGCACGGGTAATAACACCAGCATTTCATATTTTTCATATTTTCCCCTTTTCAATTGATTATAGAGACACTTCATGCTTATAATAACAATGATCTCTCTCTCTCTCTGCAGATTTCGGCTGGTCAGTTCACATATTCGATCGCAGGCGAACCATGTGTGGAACTCTTGATTGCCTCTGAGGCCCGTGATGGAGGTACCTTTCAGTACTTCTAATTTATTCTATATTTTTTATTTTAAAGTAAATGTGTTAGTTAGTTGCGACGAGGCATAAACACCTCGCACGGGACTAATGTAACTTGTAGGAGCTGACCACATAGTTACAGGTCTCCCGCTTTGAGAATATGACGACAACTTGAAACCATCTAGATTAAGCTTAAAAACAAGCTATTAAAAGGGTGAAAATCCAAACTAGTCCTGAACGGCTTCGTAAGAGGCATGACCACCTCGCATGGGATCAACATAACTTGTTGGAATTGACTGCGTAGGCATGGGTCTCTTGATTTGTGAATATTATGATAATTTAAAAATATCTAGATTAGGCTTAAAAACATGTCGTTAGAGGGTGGTAACCTAAACCAGCTCTCAACGGACCCGTAAGAGGCACTAACACCTCGTACGGGACCAATGTAACTCGTAGGAACTGACCTCATAGTCACGGGTGTCTCGATTTGAGAATATGACAATAATTTGAAAATATATAGATAACATGCAGTTAGAGGGTGAAAACCTAAACTAAACCTTAAACGACCCCGTAAGAGGCACGAACACCTCGCACATGACCAATGTAACTTGTAGGGACTGACCGTGTAGTCACGGCTCTCTCACTTTGACAATATGATGATAATTTGAAAATATCTAGATTAGGTTTAAAAACGAGTCGTTAAAGGTTGAAAACCCAAAGCAGCCCCTAAACAGTCCCGTAAGAGGCATGAACACCTCGCAGGGGACAATGTAACTTGTAGGAACTGATCGTGTAGTCACAGATCTCCCAGTTTGAGAATATGGCAAAAATTTGAAAGTATTTAGATTATTCTTAAAAACACTCCGATTGAGGGCGAAAACTCAAACCAATTCTCAAACAGCCCACTAAGAGGCACTAACACCTCGTATGTGACTAATGTAACTCGTAGGAGCTGACCACATAGTCATAAAACTTTTGGTTTGAGAATGCAATAATAATTGTAACTCATATATGCAATTTTTCAGCTTGAATAAGATTTTTTTAAAATTACTTCATCACTAATATCATTTCTTTTTTGTATCCTATTTTTTTTGCAGGATAACATTTTATCATTAGCTTTTATCTACGTGGAACACACGAAGAAGTCAATGGTTTACAACAAGGAGATTATTTATTTAATGTCGTTAATATTCAGGTTTCTATTTTTTTTGTGTTATGGTCGTGCGGGATTTTGTAGTTTTATTGTTAACTTTTATGGTCGTACAGACTTTTATAATTTTATTATTATATTTAATGGCCGCGTGGGCTTTACATTATGCAGGTTTTAGAATGTCTAGAAAATAGGGGAAATTCTGCCAAATTTTTTTGGCATGTGAACTATTAGGACTTGTAATATTTTGAAGTATGTATGTACATTAATTTATCAACAACGGGTGAGATTCGCAATTTGTGAATTTTCTTGTTTTAAAATAATTTTTTTTCTTTGATCCAAAAGTTTGGCACAGTTCAAAACTATACCAAAAGTGTATCAAATTTTGGCACGGTTTTGAACTGTGCCAAAAGTGTACCAAAATGTACTCAATCTGACACAGTTATAAAGTGTGCCAAAAGTTTGCCAGAAATATCAAATTCTATCATGGTTTTATGGTCTGCCAAAAGTGTTCCTGTTAGGCCAAATCTGGCACACTTTTAAACCGTTCCAGAAAAAAAATGACCATTTTGAAATGCCTGATTTTGGCACAGTTCAAAATCATGCCAAATTTGACTTGGCATAGTTTTAAACCGTGTCAGATTGTTATTTTTGGGGTAGTGATAGCCCTTTGAGTTTCCAGAATATCTTATAAAGATATGCTTTATACCTCTAAGTCCTAGTTTCCCATGCTTATGGTAAGTGCTATGAACATAACCACCTGAACTCCATGAGTGCAAATGATCCAAGTTGGGTTTTTTGACTTTCTATAGTTCATATGGTGATGAAGAAATTGACTGTGATGGCACTTTGTTAAGTATGTTAGATGCAGTCAAAGAGAACCCCCCAAAAGAATATTGGGAGGTTGGCCTTTGCCATAATAGATCTTATCATGTCTAGAATTGTTCTATTCCTTCTCTCTATAACACCATTTTATTGCGGAGAGTTGGGAATAGTTAGTTGTTTGTATATCCCCCTATCTTCACATAGTTATTTAAAATGATCGATAAATAATCACATCCTCATTTTTGTACGTAGAGTTTTTAAACTATTTTCTTTCTAATTCTCAACCTCTGCCACAAAACATTTGAAATATTTCTAAGCTTCACACGGTGAGAAAGCAGGTATATATAACCATATCGTGAATAATCATTGATAAATGTGAGAAAATAAGAGGTGCCACGATGTGTCTTAGAGTTAGTAGGTCCGAAAATATCGAAATGAACTAATTATAGGAGTTATGTAGCTCGGGGAGCCTTACCAAAAGGCTTCCTACAAGTTTTACCTGCTAAAAAAGTCTCACATATAGGCAGACCAACCTTAGCGAGTGGGCCTGAAAGACCATCTTTAGTTAATCGGGTCACCTTATCTTTTCCTATACGTCCAAGTCTATCATGCTAAGTAATCGAATGAACATTAACATTAGCAACATATGACAATGTAGATGAAGAGAATGAATCATCTTATAAATCCAAGTTGAATTGATTATTTCAATGAGATCCAAGTCCAACAATAATACCATAAAAAACAATATCCAAACCACTACCACTAAAATTAAAAGAATTTCCATAAATATAAATTGCTAAAACTGAAAGTATATTGTGCTTTGTTCGAGACACATTTAGCACATCATTAAGAAGTAACTTGTTCCCAGTGTGTAGCTAGAGCTAGTACGAACTGACTCCTACAACATCCTCACGATCACCATTACCCATGTAATCACTCTCAGTAATAGTTGGAATGTGGTGATATTCTACAAAGCCTCCTCTATCTATCATCACATGTTTTGGCTTCTCCCATATCTACAATCCAATCAGGTAAAAAGTTAGCAACTAGTACGTAAGAACATATGCAAGTATGGAAAGAGTAAGGTGAAAAGGAAAGTTTCTTCGGCTCAATGAAATCATGATAAAACTGCCCCTTATTGAGGTGCTTGTCTATTTATCCTTTGGGACTACCTGCCCCACCCTTCTCGTTCTGCTTTCCTTTTCTAGCTTGCCTAGACCCATTTGTTTGGCACTTAACACTCTGGGCGAGAAAGGCAACATTTTTTTGTTCGCCTCTTGGCGTTCTGTTTTCAACTCAACATGACAAGAAATATCAAAAAGTTTGTAATATTCGTGTTATGCGTCATAATCTGTTTCATGTGTATCCATGAATCGGGAAGGGATCGGATGACAAATTGTACCTATTAAATTATTTCTTTGATCGATTACGAAAGAGGAGTGAAATGTCGTCTTAAAAATGCACTAAAAATATCTCTAAACTAAAATTAATCTCAAGACGCATATGGTAAAATAATTTAATTCAGATAAATTAACTTAGGCCATCATCTGTTTTCTCAAAATTATTAGCCATAAAAAAGTTGCGAATAATTTCATCCTTTTGCAGACAACTTTGAGGCTAATAAAATTTTCCCTTTTCATTTGTAAGCCTAAAAAATAAAAAAAAATTGCCTGGAATTGTGAAAATCAATGAAATTGACAAATTACATCCTAATGGGGCATACAAAAGGGCAAGAAAAATTAAAAAAAATGATCAACAAAAATAAAAATATAAAAAGAAGAGAAAATGAGCAAAAGTCCCCAAAAGCGCCAACGGATATTGCAAGTAAATTTTCCAATTTCGAATTTCTCAAATGATCCCAATTTTACCTAAAACACCTTACAACCCGAAAAAGTCCTAACCGAGTTCGAATAACAAATTTAATTACCGCATGGAGAGCTAAAATAAAAAAAAGTATAATAAGAGAGATTAAATGGTGCGAATAAAATGATGATGTTTCGTGTTTTCCAATGATCATAATCCGTTGACGAGATCTTTTAACCCAAATATTTCTGTCTTTCAATTTGTGTGCGTGAACTCATGTTCCATTACATTTACTCCTTATATCACGCACACCAAGAGAAGTAGCCTCATTTTGAGAGATTCGTTTGTGAGAGCATCCCGTGATCATTTGAATCAAAGTGAATTTTTGTAAAATTAATGTATATATATATAATGAAATTATAGAGTTTTAAAAATAAGTACAATTTCATTCCATATATTGTTACATCTAAGAAACCATATCGAGGCAAAACCCACACACACAAAAGAAAAATATAACTACTGTGATAAATTGTGCATAAAGATTATCTATGTCCTTTTACCTTCCCAAGAGTCGAATAAAAGGATATATATATATATATATATATATATATATATATATATATAAGGATGTCCATTTTTTTATTTGCAGGAAGTTTTAACAAAACGACCTCAAGAACAAGAATTGAAGTATGCAATCTCTTGCCCCGCGAAAAAGATATTTTATCCCAATAAAACAGCTAGAAGTTACGTTTAGACCATATAAATATTCTATTTACATTTCTCGGGATGAGAAATGTCCTTAGTTAGTCAGGTTTGATTAGGTGTAAATATTTCACATTTATCCACGTAATTTAGGTGCTTTTATGATCCCGTGCAACGTAATTGGGATGGATTTATATCGTATTCATGATACTTACCCTTTTCTGCATGTATTTCTTATTTTTTGTATTTTTCGTGCATTTTACAAGTATTTTCTGCAAGTGAATACAGGAAAGAAACTAGAATAAAAAAGAAACGAAGGAAAGGGAGTTCAAGGGCATTAAAGTAATTTTCAGCCATAACCCGGAGATGGAGCAGAGCTTGAAGCTAAAAGCACACTGAAAAATGAAATTCAAATCCGAGCTATGATGTAGAAGTCACACGCATCCAGAATCGAGAAGAGAATAGAGGAGCAAAAGAGAAAATTCATAATTTTACAAAGTCGAACCGGTTCACCCATGGCCCGAACGGGTTCACTTAGTCAGATGCGGGATTTTTAGTTTATTCCTAGTTTTTAGCTAGAGAGTTTTATGGGTTTAGACATCTAACAAAACGACCCTAAGTAGTTATAACTTGTAATTATATGCATAATACATTCATTTTAATATAGTTTTAGAGAGTTTTAGTGGCAAGGAAGATAGGAGGAAACAAGAACATCAAGAGATTATTGATTTGTCATTGTTTTGCACATTATTCTTCAATATAAGTAATTCTTCCTCTATTTTCTTTTCAAGATCTAATCATTCTATTTTATATTTGTGATTTCTCCTGCAATAACGATTATTTATATAAGTTATTTTAATCTTTACATTTTAATGTCCATGCGTAGTGTTAGATTTTCCATGTCCGGTTAGGTTTTTAGCTGTTTGGAATATACTACCCCGACCTAGGTATTATGGATAGATATAAAACATGATTGAAATAAACAAATAATTATAGGCTTGATACGTTATCAGTACGAGTATTGTAATCCTTTTAACTTCATTTGTCGTAGGTAACCAAAGTGTTTAAAGGTGCAATACGTGTGTCGACAATTTTGTCATTCGTTTAAATTTATTTTTGATTATTTATTGTACGGAGTAAAATCATCATATGTATATAGTGCTTAGATGAATTAAAGGTCTTCTCTCAATTATATATTTGATTCTTAAAAGTTTTATAGCCGACATAATTATTAACGGTTAGGGGGAGTGTATTCCAATCCCACTTTTCTCGCATAGTTTAAAATTAAAAGTTCTTTTGTTCTTGTATACTTAGTTATTTAGAATTTATTATTTAGGTCATGTTAGTTAATTAGATTTTCTCACAACATCGTCACCTTTTCTTTTCTTATTCGTGAGTCGGTCATTAGGTTGAAACATCTTTCTTAGTATTCGTGATGATCTTTTGTCTTAGTCCCTGAGTTCGACACCCGACTTGCTCGGATTATTACTTACGTGACCAACTTACACTTGATATGTATTTACACTCACTAGAGACACTTTTTGAGTCACGTCACCTACGCATATCCCATAAATTATATTGATCTGTCGATGCAACATCCTATCGACTAATCATAATTTAGCCGTCGCAAACACTATACGCGACATATAATAAATTTTATAATATTATCACGCAGAAGTAAATGATAATTCTAATAAATATTAATTATTTTATCTCACTAATAAATACCTACTAAAGTCCACTTTAATTTTCTCCCATTTAAATTAATAAAATAAAGCAATTAAAATTACGGGGTATTACATTCTTCCCCTCTAACAAAGGAATTTCGTACTCGAAATTCGAACGTAGAAGCTACGAAAAGATATAGATACTTCTTCCACAAATCATCCTCACCCTTTCACGTTGACTCGACAATATTATGGTGTCCCCACTATACACGCACTAACGATACCACCTTTTACCGAAGCTTACACTCTTTACGATCCAGGATGGCAGCAAGTTTCTCCTAATATGAGATATTTGGCTGCAAGTCAATCTCCTCTAACACTATGTGTTAGTAAGCCATGCCACTCATGCGATACTACTTCAACGATAATACATGGAACACATCATGAATACTTTATAAATGTTTGGGCAAAGCTATCCTATACGCATCCAACCCAGTCCTCTTAAGAATGAAAAAAGTCCCCACATACCTAGATGTTAACTTCCCTTTCCTCCTGAATCACATCATTCCCTTTATGGGAGATATTCAGAATAATACCTATCCACCCATATCAAGCTCAACAAATCCATGATTCGCATCAACGTAACTCTTACTCTTGTCCTGAGCTACCTGAATGCAACTTCAAATTAACTCGATCTTCGATGACGTCTCCTGAATCAAATTTGGACCAAGTAGCTTGTCGTCCCCCACCTCTAACCAACAAGAGGGAGAATGGAAAGGTTTCCCATACAAATCCTTAAATGGAACCATGCCAATAGTGCATGTTACGGATTGTTATACATAAACTATACCAAAGGTAAATACTACTCCCAACTTCCCTTAAATTTCAGGATACACATTCTCAACATATCCTCTAATATCTCATTCACCATTTTCGTATACCCATTGATCTGGGGGTGATATGTTGTGATCAAATGAAACTTTGTCCCCAATGCCTCCTAAAAGATCTGCAAGAAGTAGTACACAAAGATCTTATCCCAACCTAAAATAATGTTAAGAGGTACCCAGTGCAATCTCAATATATCCGCTGCAAATAACTGTGCATGTTGCTCCGTCATGTAATCCGCCTGAATTGGCAAGAAATGGGCTACCTTAGTCAACCAATCAACAATGAACCAGATGGAATTGTGAGCCCGTTTTGATATCGAAAACCCTACGATGATGTCTATCGAAATACTTTTCCATTTCCACATTGGAATATCTAACGATTTTGGAACCCCGACTGGTTTCTGATGATTGACTTTCACCATCTGACAAGTCGTGAACCTGTAGAAAAATTCAGTTATGTCCCGATTTATCCCAGTCCACCAATAATATCACCTTATATCCTGGTACATCTTATCCCCTTAGGGAATTACTGAGAACTGCGACCCATGCGCCTCCTGCATAACTGTGCATCACAACTCCTCATCATCTGGATGATAAACATCCCACTAAGTAATACTTTGCTCCACCCATTTTTAACTGTATAATCCTCTCCTAATAATACAGATCATTTTCCTATGATTTTATTACTCTCAAAATGATCTCGGGCATAACGGTCATTGCTACTAAGTACACCTGGACTACCTTATCTTCATGGAGAAGCTCCACCCATTTTGCTTTCCACACTACTGTTAAATTCCTTTCGGCTTACGGTTCAATGCATTTTCCACCACGTTAGCCTTCCCTAGATGATACTGGATGCCAAACTAATAATCTTTCATGAACTCAATTCAGCTCCTTCTGTGTGAAGAGATGCTGAAGTGAATTTTAGTTCATGAACAACTGGAACTTCTCCCCCAAAAGATAGTGCTTCAAAATTCTCGAGGCAAATATGATTTCTAGTAAATCCAAATCGTGAGTGGGATCGTTGTTCTCGTGGATCTTAAGCTTGTGATATGAATAAGCTATGTCCCGCTCCTCCTGCTATAGAACTCCCCCAAGTCCTTTTAAAGATTCATTGGTAAATCAAACTACTCCACTCCTCCCTTGGGGAATGTGAGCACTGGCACTGAAGTCAATTTGTCCTTATTATATCATTGAAGGCTAGTTGTAAATTGTCATCCCATACAAAAGGTACTCCCTTACGAGTTAAATTCGTTAAAGGATCCGCAATTTTTGAAAACTCCCTGATGAATCATTGGTAGTACGCTGCTCACCCCAACAAATTGTGCACCTACATCGGTGTCTTAGGTTGGCCTTACTCCCATACTGCTGACACCTTACTTGAATCCACATAAATTCCCCTCTTAGAGATAATGTGACCTAATAAATTCACCTCTCATAACCAGAATCCATATTTTTGAAATTTGGCATACAACTGGTGATCCCGTAAAGTCTGAAGAACCATACAAAAGTGATATGTATGCTCTCCCTATGTTCGAGAATAAATTAAAATGTCATCTATGAATACAAGACAAACTGACCCAAGAATTCTTTGAACTCCTTGTTCATGAGATCCATAAATTTTTTTGGTGCATTAGTTAGTGCAAACAGCATAACCCTGAACTCATAAGACCCATATCTTGTTAAAATGCGGTCTTAGGGACATCATCCTCACTGATACAATTGATAGTACCCCGAACTAAATCAATCTTAGAGAAGTAGGATTCTCTTCCCAGTTGATCGAACAAGTCATCAATTACGACAATAAATACTTATTTCAGATTGTGACTTTGTTCAACTCCCGGTAATTTGTAAATAACCGTAAAGACCCATCTTTATTCTTCACAAAAAAAACTGGGGCACCCTAAAGTGAAGTACTCCGACGAATAAAACCCTTCCCCAATCATTGTTGAATCTGATCTTGTAGCTCCTGTGTCTCTAAAAGATCCATATAATGAAGGAAACTTAATACCACATATCGACAAAATCAATCCCCTACCACTATGCTTGTCTGAATGAATGAAACACCCACTTATCCACCTTTAAAATACCTTTTAGGTTCTTAGGAAAGTCTTCAACATTGTCACTATGCAAACCGACGCCATCTTTGCTACCAATATTAGCCATGAAATCAACTACCTAATTACCTTCTCTGTAGGTATAAGTAATTCTACAAGACATAGATGATATTAGAGATCTAATGTTAACCAAGTCACCACGGAGCACTAGCATCTCCTTTAATAGCATCAACTATGACATTTTAAGTCACTATCAAGAATGAGGATGTACATCATTAAATCGGCATAAAACTGTAAGCCTTCAAGAACAACCCTGCATTCAGCTTCAATATTTGACATTATACCATAATAAGAGTGGAAACCCCAGATGAAATCACCATATTGATTTTTTAATACTCCTCCTCAACCTGTCTGTCTTGGATTCCCTATGGAACTTCCATCCACATTGAGTTTTAACATTCCAGAAGGAGGCAGAAGCTACTTGACTGCTGTAGTAATAGGAGGATCTGGAACTCTATACTTGATATCATAAATCTTGAGATAATAATTGATAAGATAAGTGACAGTTTTAGCATTAGGCTTAGAGTTGTCTTATGCATTTATTTCTATGTATTTACAGAGACCAACAAATTGTATAGGGTATACCTCTAAATATAGCTACATCTTTTTACTTGCCTTGAAGCCACCATGATATAAGATATGGTCTAGTAGTGTCCCATATAATCTTGACACCATACTTATTAGAGAAATAATTCCATACCGTGGCTTCTACTCTTCCGGAATAAATAACGTGATTAATGGATTCTTCTGCAGCCTCATTACAGCAATGACAAATTGATGGTCTAGGGATCCCTATAGACTTAAGCATATCATCAGTGGGTGGTTCTCTATTGATAATGTTACAAACTAAGATACTGAACTTCAGAGGAATAGAAGTATGCCATATGTACCTCAATGTCATATTCACATTAGAGGTGTTGTTTAATCTCCTAGCACTTTTCATAGAGAAAGCACCATCAGAACTGGACTTCCATATTAGCTTACCAGGATGATTACTGAATATAGGGATATCAGATATGATTGTAGAGACAGTAGGCTGATAGAACCTAGATAATAGTTTATCTTCATCCCATGTTTTTTCCTCAGTCCAGAAACATTTAACAAAGACATTCTCAAAGCTGGACAAGTCTTTGTATTCCTGCATACCCCAATTATCCCATTACATTCTTACATTACCTTCCCCTACGTGCCATATCATATGCTCTTCAGCAATATCTCTGGATTTTCATAGCCTTTTCCATGCATCAGATGAATTTATGGGGTTTGATTTCATAGGATGCTGAGTTCTACAATATGCTGCATACATGTATTTCACCCATAGAGATTTCCCTTCTTTGAATTTCCACCATAGCTTTATACCAAATATTAATTGAACATGTGAATATCTCTAATGCCTAACCCACATTTATCTTTAGATTTTGCAATGTTAGACCAAGATTTCCAGTGATGTCTTCTAACCCCAAAAGAGCTACTCCAAAAAAAATTGCCATAATAGATTGAATTTTATTTAAAACAGCTTTTGGAGGGGACATAGAAGCTAAGAGGTGCATTGGTATGGAAGAAATAATAGAGTTCAATATAACAACTTTTTCCCCAGCAGATAAGGCTTTAGCTTTCCATCCAAGCATTTTTTATTTCACATTCTGAATCAACCACTCAAAGTTTATGATCCTTTTCTTACCAGCATACAATGGGCATCCTAGGTAAGTAATTGGCCCGCCTCTTATCTGCATACTAGTTAGGGATTTAATAACAGTAAATCTGCTAGGCACAATCTTGGAAGCTACAACTAAAATGCTATTTGTTCAATTCATTTCCTGACCTGATATTTCCTCATATATATGGAGACACTGAATGACTTGCTTGATCTCTTTCTTGATACCTAAAGTGAAGATAATTAAGTCATCTGCAAAATCCAGATGATTAATTCTTGGAATGTAAATAGGGATCTTATAACCCTTATATCCATTGGTAGCCGTGATTAAGTTTAAGTTTCTGGACAATACATCAGCCATTAGAATAAATAAAGAGAGGGACAATGGATCCCCTTATCTCAGACCTCTATAAGTTGCGAAAAATCCCAGTACTTTCCCATTAAGAATCAATGAGTACCATACATTAGACATAATTCTCCATATAAGATCAATCCATATCTTTGAAAATCCCATTTTTCTCAAAACTTTTACCATGAATAAACAGGAAACCTTATCATATGCATTATCCATATCAATCTTTATCACTACATTTCCCCCATAGTTCTTGGATTTGAGTCTAGACATAAATTCTTGGGCAAACATAATATTTTCAGTGATTAACCTCCCTTTAATAAATCCTAACTGTTGCGAGGAAATCAACATAAGTAGGTATTTCAAAATTCTTTCATTTAAGACCCTTGAGAAGATTTTATTAATGAAGTTTTGCATACTTATTGATCTAAATTGTGAAAAAGTAGATGGATTTTCATTCTTAGAAATTAAGGCCAATAAAGTTGTATTAGTGACTTTAGGAAGAATCATACTAGAAAAGAATCCCAGAACTGCTTGATATATGTCCTCTTGAATCAAATCCCAAAATAATTGGTTGAAAAAACCATCAAATCCATCTATCCCTGGGATACTTGTAGCACTTAGGCCTTTATCAACATTAGAAACTTCATCTCTATCTGTCCATTTAGTAAGGAATTTATTCATCTCATCTGTGACTTGCTAAGGAACATTGTTTAGGAATTGGTCTTCATTCTGAATATAGACCTCTTTATTAGTCTTAAATTGTTACTGAAAGTACACTATAGCTTTAGATTGGATATCTTCTTTAGTGACATCCTAAGAACCATCCATTTTTCTTATCTTTTGAATATTCAATTTCCTTTGTCTTCTCTTTACAACCCTATATAAAAAAGCAGATTTTTATTTCCATCTTTTGACCAAGTATCCTTGGCCTTTTGTCCATATCTCTGCCTCAACTCTCAGGTTCTGCATATGTAAAGATAAGCATAGTTGGACTTTCACCCTTAATTCCTTAGATGGATCATTCTCATACTGAAATTCAGCCAATAACAGATTGTCTTCAGCCTCTCTAGCTTCCTGCATCATATCACCATACTTTTGTCTACTCCATACAGTAAGCCTCTTCCTTAATTCCTTCAATTAACTGGATATAGCCACAATGGGATTAGGACATTGAACTTGATTCCATACCTATTTTACTATATGCTTGCATTCAACTTCCTCTGCCTAAAATTTGTAGAATTTAAATCTCTTATGCCCTCTAAATACATAATCCGAACCTGATAGTAATAGATGAGAGTGATCACACATAAGCATACTCAAGTATTGAACCTTCCATTGGATTCCCAAGTCATGAAAACACTGAATAACAAGAATTCTATCCAATCTTCACTATATACTCTGCTCAGGACTTCTTTTGTTGTGGCATGTAAACATTGATCCAGAAAATCCCATAGCAGTTAGCGCATCGCCTTCTATAAATTTTATAAGTTCGTACATGGATCCCATATTAACTTTATTCCCCCTACCTTATCATTTACATCAGAGATAATATTGAAATCTCCTTCTATGCACCATGGGTTAGATGTGCATTGATTAGACAATTGATTCCATAGATTTATTCTGAGATACCTGCAGCTACTGGCATATACAAATGAGCATTGAATCCATGTATCTATACCTGGGAGTTTGACATTAAGAGTTGCACTTTGATCACAGTCCTCAATTAGATCCCAGTTCAAACCTGCTTGAAAAAAACACCATATCTTACTATTTACATTCGATGTATAAGATTCATATCCCATCTTAATGCAGATGTTCTTGATCTTATCTTTATCTAATTTTGGCTCCAATATAACTGATGATGCTAAGATTTAGCACCACCAGGTGAGGTGTTTGCAAGCTCAATAGAAGTATAACAATGGCAGCACAACTATAAAATGAAAATAATAGAAGGTGGTGAGGAGAAGAGGGTGGCACACCAGAATATAAGTGGTTCAGCCAATCTGGCCTACGTCCACTGTGAGTGTGTGTAAGTAATATCACTGAAAGAAGGCACTAATGGCCACGGATACAACCTCTCAAGCTCTCTCTCTCTACTATATATTTAGACAGAGTTTTAGCTAGGGTTTTAATAAATGGATCCCTTTGCAAGGTAGGGGATGATCCCTATATATAGTGCCTAGGGGGTGTAATGTACCCCCCATGCATGTAATGTGCATGTGTGTGGTAGCCTCACCAATGGGGGAGTGCCATCTGTCACTGCCACATGTAAGTAATGATGATAAAATATATTCCCCACATGTGGAGAATAATCTTGTTACAACTGATTTGTGCCCATGTGTCATTATCCAAATGTCAACAGATGCTCGACAGTCATGTTGGTGAATGACCTCGGCCTGGGAGAGGCCGAGCTGTAAAGGCTTGATGTCCGTTCAATCCGAGGAGTGTTATAAGGAGTCTCGGCCTGATCTCAGCCGAGACATATGCTGGGGTCAGCCTGAGCCGAGGTTGGACATATAGCACGCTGATGATTATTAAAGCTTCTCGTCACCTCGGCCCAAGCCGAGGTAGGACTAGTTCCATGTTAAAGGTGATCAGGGCTCTTTGTCACCTCGGCCTACTATTGGCCGAGGTTGCTATACCCATGTACATGAGGATGCTGTTGATGCTTGTGATGCGTGTAGTTTCCATTGAAGTGTATATGGTAGTGTCGACCTGGGCCGAGGTAGGTATGGCCGAGGGATGATATCGTGGGCCCCTGGCCTTCATAGGGTCGATCAATGTCTCGGCCATCATCTCGGCCGAGGTAGGTGTCCCTGGGCTGAGGTTATACTTGGGCATATCAATCACCCCCAGCCCTTAGTCATATGCGAGAGCGAGTGGCTAGGGGGTTACTTTCCCTCCGAGGCCTGTCCATCCCAAGTTGACACCTATCCTAGGCTAGGGCGTGCCAACTTGGTTGGCATGTGCTGTCAGTTGTCTCTTGGGTTTCCCAAGGCAATGATGGGCCTTGGGAAGTGTGCCCAAGTACTTAAGGGTTAAATCCCTTCCTTTCTCTTTCTTCTTCTTCATTTTATTTCCCACGCACGCAGAAGCTCTTGCAATTTTCTCTCTCTAAGTTCCTCCACTCAATGCCCTTCTGCAGAGGATTTCCCCTGGTTTCTTTGCGAGTTCTCTTCATTTCATCCATCAATTCATCTTCAGGTACTTCTCCCTTTCCATCTCCTTTGTCTTTGGCATTTGGTTTAAATTTTCCGGCGAGATTTTGGGTTTTCTGGTGGTTCTTTGAGTTTTCTGGCGAGCTCCATTAACGCAGGAGACTAGGTTTTCTTGAAAACTTCTTAGTTTAATCCTTAAACCCCTTTCTTTTATAAGTCAATCGTGTTTGTAGCTTAGGAAGTTATCCCAAGTTTAGTGTCGTCCCAAGTTTTGGGTCGTCCTCTGATGCTCAGGCCCCTGTACCAGCTTCTTGAGGACTTCCCTTCTCTTAGATAGAAGACCTTAAAAAAAAAATTAGGCAAATAGAGAGAGCTCAGGAAGAAGCTCGTAGGTCATAGGAGTTCCCTGTCAGACCCCTCTTTCCCCCACCTCTCAAGGTGGTATATCCTGATCCTCCTGAGAATTTCTATCAGACAGACGTCTCTGTCAACCCATTGCCGATGTCTGAGTCTGAGTCTTCCACCTCAGACCCCATGTCTGTGGACTCTTTCCAATAAGCCATGGACTTCACACCTCGGACTGGTCAGGACCCTGACTAGGCCGAGGTCTGCAGCCGAGCTTCGTCCCAAAATGGCACAAGTACCTCAGATTCTTCTTCAGAGGTTGAACTTGTTGAGCCAAGTGTGTCTGTGCCACCCATTCTAGATGCCATCCCTCTGTCGGTCGTTACTGGGGCAGAGTTTGCTCAGAGATTTCCTAGTCACACATCCACGTCTGCTCCAGCCGACGTTGAGGTTGATGATGATGATGGTGACGATGAAAGTGATGTTGACATCTCTGAGGCGGCCGAGTACGAGAGCACAGTCACTGAGGTGGATCTATTGCACTTCAGATATTTATTCTCCATCAGTCCCTCAATCAAATTAAGGAGGCCTCTGAGGGAAGAGATGGCCTACCACGGCCAAGATGGAGAAATCTGCTTGTACCAACAGATGTTTAAGTTAGGGTTTCACCTACCCATCCATCCCATCATCAGATCTATTCTGTCTTTTATCAACTTGGCCCCCTCGCAGCTCTCTCCCAATGACTGGAGAGTCATTATAGGGGCCATCATCTTGTGGAGGGCAGTCCACCACTCTGACCTCCCAGTTCAGGTCTTTGTTGGCTGTTACGTCCCTACCTCGGCCAAAAAGCATCCGAGCTACTATCACTTCGTGGCTCGGAGGCCTGAGAAGAAGATTCTCCAGATCACTCAGACCTTGAATCACAATTGGAAGCCCCGATATTTTTTTGCCTCTGGGCCATGGGAATTTGGCTCATCTGTTCCCTCTTCCAATTTTGAGCTGAGGATACCCCTCAGATGGGGTAAGGTCACCATGTCTGCCAGGGCCGATCCTGGCCTAAGTCTTCAAAATATCAAAAAGGTGAAGGCCCTGCAAGACCAAGGGGCACATGGTCTGTTTGTCAAGTTCGAACATCTGCTGACCCCCCAGTATCTCTCGGGGACGAGCCTAGGTGGAAGTCCCCTTGTTGACTTTGGTAAGAATTTTTTCTTTTTATTTCAAGTCTAACCCCTGATCATTCATGTTTGATTTCTGACTCTTATCTTTTCACTTTTGCAGAGAGACCACCAGGTGTCCTAGACGAGCTGTGGGAGATGGCAGCTCCGAGTTTAGCAAGACTTGCAAAGAAGACTGGTTTGAACGCTCCTCCTCCAGCTCCCTCAACATCCAAATCCAAGAAGAGGGCCCCTGAGGTCCCGGCCTCTAAGGATTAGAGGCCGACCTCAAGGCAAAAGAAGACCTCAGACGCTGCGATCCCTATCTCAGCTGACACGCTGTCGGCTCGTCTAGACTAGCTGAAGCTTACCGATAGCATGGTCAACAATAGCAGACAGGCCATGGATGCATTGGCCAATGTGATGACTGAGGAAGATAAGCATTTTTACAGGTCCATGGACACCCCTATGATGGTTGAGTTCGGCCTTCACAGAGCCGTCCAGGTATGACTTATTTCTTTTGTCAATAATTTTACAAGTGCAACGTCTGATTTTACTCCCATCTAACCTCTTCATTATTTGTATAGGGTGTGACTGCCATGTACCAGCTGTCTAACTGGGCCATGAGGAAATTGCCTCTCATTCAGAAGGGGCAGGAGGCTGAGAAGGTCGAGAGCGCCCTGAAGGCCGAGGTTGACCGTCTGAGGGCAGAGTTGCAGAATTCTGAGAATAAGGCCAAGAGCTCTGAAAATAAGGCCCAGAGTTTGGAAAAAGATATCTCTGCGCTCATCCAAAACCATGCCAAGGCCCTGAAGGATAAGGATGATGCTCTGCAGCGGAAGGTCGACGCGGTTGTGAAGGCTGCCCTTGCAGATGCCTCAGAGAGAATAATTTCTGACTATAAGGTCTCTGAGGAGTTAGTGGGTTTTGGTTTTGAATACCTCGAAAGAGGTATCAAAGCCACTACCAAATGGGCCGAGGTCAGAGAGAAGGAGGTTGGCACTATAAAGGCCTCCGACTTTGTGGGCCTCGGCTTCGCCGACCCTCAGTTTGCCCAGGTACTGCAAGAGGTAGAGGACGAGGCTACTGCCCCTGGTGAGACTGCTACCCTGGGAGGGACTGATCTCGAAGGGACTGACCCTGCTGATGATGTGGCTTAGGTGACCAACGCTGATCAGGTCAACCCAACCGAGACTGTCAATGCTCCCCCCTCAGACCTTTAACTTGTAACAATTTGTATTTTGTAACTTGTAATTTTTACCTTGTAACTGAACTTGTAATTTGTACCACCTCTGAATGTTATGTAATCTCTTCTTTTTACTAAATGCCAATCTCTTCTTTTATTTTTATATCTGAATGCCTCTGAATGCTATTAAGCTCTGAAGTCACTACCTAATGTGTTTTTCTCATAACCTTCACCAAATTAATGATGTTAAGGGTCTGAGGTCATCTAACCCAGGTGTCTGAGCTCAGACCTCGTCACCACCGAGTGATGTTTTCAGGGTCTGAGGTCATCACCTAAGAGGTTAGCCTCATCATAAATACCACCAAATTAATGATGTTAAGGGTCTGAGGTCATCTAACTCAGGTGTCTGAGCTCAGACCTCGTCACCACCGAGTGATGTTTTGAGGGTCTGAGGTCATCACCTAAGAGGTTAGCCTCACCATAAATACCACCAAATTAATGATGTTAAGGGTCTGAGGTCATCTAACCCAGGTGTCTGATCTCAGACCTCGTCACCACCGAGTGATGTTTTGAGGGTCTGAGGTCATCACCTAAGAGGTTAGCCTCATCATAAATACCACCAAATTAATGATGTTAAGAGTCTGAGGTCATCTAACCCAGGTGTCTGAGCTCAGACCTCGTCACCACCGAGTGATGTTATGAGGGTCTGAGGTCATCACCTCTGATGTTATCCCCATGTAATGTCTTTGATCTAAGAATGGAATAAGAACTTGTCATGGAAACTAATCTTTATTAATAACCTCTTCTTGATAAGATGATACATTTACAAATTACATTCTATGCGACATCATATGTAATATATCTTCAGGTGGTCAGCATTCCATGGGTTAGTGAAAGGTTCCCCTTCTAGGTTTTCTAGTCTGTAAGTGTCGGGCACAACCTCTTCTGTTACTTTGTAGGGGCCATGCCAGTTTGGGTGTAGCTTGTTTGTCTTTTGTAGGGTTTTCTTTAGCACTAGGTCTCCCACTGCAATGGGTCTTGACTTCACCCTTTGGTTGTAGAATCTCGCTGCCCTCTGCTGGTAGGCTGCTTTCCTGACCTCTGCGTCTTCTCTTCTCTCTTCAATAAGATCCAGGTCTAACCTCCTCCTTTATCCATTACTGTCAGGATCGTAGGTCTGAATCCGATGAGTTGGTAGTCCTACTTTCGTTGGTATGACGACTTCTGAGACATGTGCCAGCATGAATGGAGTTTCTCCTGTGGGTGTCCTTGCTGTGGTCCTGTACGCCCATAGCACAGCGTAGACCTCTTATATCCATATCCCCTTCGTGTCTTCTAACCTCTTCTTGATTCCATCTAAGATAGTCCTATTCGTGACCTCGGTCTGGCCATTTGCCTGAGGTCGAACAGCGGATGAGAAGAACTATTTAATCCCCACACTTTGGCAATACTTCTCTACGGAGGAGTTCTTGAACTGGGTCCCATTATCTGAGATGAGCGTGTGTGGGAGGCCATATTGACATATGATGTTCTTCCAGATGAACTGGAAGGTCTTCTGCTCCGTAATTATTATCATCGGCTCTGCCTCTACCCACTATGAAAAGTAGTCAATGGCAACTATCAAGAATCTATAGTTGTTGACTGCTCTTGGTAAAGGTCCTACTAAGTCAATTCCCCATACCGCAAACGGACATGGAGAGGAGATTAAGTCATAGGCTGATGGGGTTGATGAGGGATAGCGGTGAACCTCTGACATTTGTCACACCTCTTCACATAGTCAGCAGCGTCCTTAGATAAGGTAGGCCACCAGTATCCCTGAGTGACGATCCTCTTGGCTAAGGGCCTTCCCCCGATGTGGCTAGAGCAAGAGCCCTCATGAACCTCCTGTAAGATCCGGGGTACCTCCATGGGGTGCACACATCTGAGGAGGGGTAAGAGAAACCCCTTTTTATACAAGACGTCTCCTACCAACGAGAACTTGGCAGCCCTGTATCTCAACTTTCTTCTTTCCATCTTGGACTCAGGTAGCTCCCCCTATCTTAGGTATCTGACAAGCGGGTCAATCCATGAGTCTCCTAGGTTCACATTGTGACAAGGGCTACGTACCTCATCCTCCTCAATGCTTGCTTTTCCAAAGACCTCGATTGGGATGGTCCTTCTCAAATCTGTCTTCATTGCCGAGGCCAGCCTTTCCAATGCATCGGCGTGATTGTTGCTCATTCTAGGCACTCTCTTCAGTTTAGCCTCTTCGAAATACTCTAGCAACCCTCTTACCTTCTTTAAGTACTTGGCCATCCTTTCGTCTTTGGCCTCGTATGCCCCCAACACCTGGTTGACAAACAACCGTGAGTCCCTATGGAGTATGAGCCTCTTTACTCGAAGAGTTATTGCCAATAAGAGACCTGCTATCATGGCCTCATACTCGGACTCATTGTTTGAGGCCTGGAAGTTGAATCTCAAGGCATATTCAATGTTAGAACCATCTGGAGCTGAGAGTATTAGCCCCGCGCCGCTTCCACTATCACCGGAAGAGCCATCCACGAAGAGGCTCCATATGTCTTCATCTGATGAGAAGACCCCTTCTCTCATCACCCCCTTTTCGAAGAGATACCGATCCTCTTCATTTTCTTCTACCCTGCTCCGGGTTTTGCTTGGGACAACCTCTTCTCGGCCTCGGAAGACGTTCGGGGCAGTCTCTTCCGAATCTCAGAAGACACTACGGGTCATCTGTTCGCCGCCATCCAAGCCCTTTTCTGTCTCGGCCTCTTCCCAAGTGAACTCTGCGACATAGTCTGCGAGGGCCTGCCCCTTGATGGCTGTCCTGGGCTGGTAGGTAAGGTCATACTCTCCTAGCTCGATGGCCCAGGTCATCAATCTCCCGGACTTCTCAGGTTTGTGCAGAACCTGTCTTAATGGGGAGTCTGTAAGGACTACCATGGAGTGAGCTTGGAAGTAAGGCTTTATTTTCCTTGAAGCGTGTATAAGGGCATAAGACAACTTCTCCATTCGTGGATAGTTTTGTTCAGACCCTTGCAGGGCCTTACTGTTGAAGTACACAGATCTCTGGATTCCATCCTCTTCCCGAATGATGGTTACGCTGATGGCTAATTCAGAGACTGCCAGATACACAAACAACCTTTCCCCCGTGATGGGCCGTGACAACAGCAAGGGAGACCCCAAGTAGAACTTGTGTTGATCAAAGGCTTTTTCACACTCTTCGTCCCATTGGAAGGCCTTTCTTAGAACTTTAAAGAATGGAAGACACTTGTCCGTTACCCTATAAACAAACCTGTTAAGGGCCGCCACTCTTCCAGTGAGTCTTTGGACATCCTTGATACTCCTAGGAGTCTTCATATCGGGCAATGATTTGATTTTCTCAGGGTTTGCTTTAATCCCCCTCTGATTAACGATGAACCCCAGGAACTTGTCGGCTCCTACCCCGAAGACACACTTTGCTGGGTTGAGCTTCATTATATACGAGTCCATGATATCGAAGGTCTTCTCAAGGTCTGCCACGTGAGTACATGCCTTCAGGCTCTTTGTTAGCATGTCGTCCACATACACCTCTATGGTCTTACCTATCTTCTCCTCGAACATCTTATTGACAAGACGTTGATAAGTCGCCCCCGCATTCTTCAAACCAAAGGGCATCACCTTGTAGCAGTACGTCCCCTTGTCAGTAATGAAGGTTGTCTTCTCAGAGTCTTCGGCATCCATGAAGATTTGGTTATAACCTGAATAAGCATCCATGAAGCTCATGAGCTCGTGCCCTGCCATTGCATCCACCATCTGGTCTATCCTAGGTAAGGGATAGCTGTCTTTCGGGCAAGACCTATTCAAGTCTGTGAAATCTACACACATCCGCCACTTTCCATTGGCCTTAGGCACGATGACTGCATTTGAGAGCCACTCCGGATAGGTAACCTCTCTTATGAACTAGGCCTCTTCCAACTTTTTCACCTCTTCCCGGATGACCTCATACTTCTCCCTGGAGTAGATTCTTCTCCTCTGCTTAATAGGCCTGGCATCTCTGTCCACGTTGAGCTTGTGGGTCATGACCTCAGGGTCGATACCAGGCATGTCTGCGTGACTCCAGGCGAAGACACTCTACCTCCTCCTGAGGAAGCTTATCATCTCTTCCTTAATCCTTGGTTCTAGGGCCTTACCGACCTGGACGGTTTTTTCTGGCTCGTCCTCATTGAGGACGATGGATTCTACCTCTTCCGCAGCCTCGCCCTTCTTCAGTTTTGTTTCATCTCTCGGATCAAGAGTGTCAATGCTGTAAGTGGTGGTTGATCTCTTATGGGCCTCTCTCTCTTCAGCTGAGTTGAAGTAACACTCCCGTGCCATGGTCTGGTCCCCTTGCACTTCCCCTACTCCATAAGGAGTCGGTAATTTTAGCATTTGATGGACCGTCGACGGCACGGCTTCAAACTCTTTGAAGGCCACTCTTCCGATTATGAGGTTGTAGGCCGATAAGACATTTTCGTCCATAACAAAAAAGTTTATCTTCTTAGTCAGCCTCTTAGGCCACTCATCCCCCATGCGTACATCCATTTCATACATGCCCAATGGGTGCACCTTCTCACCACTGAAGCCTATCAATGGGTGGTGGTAGGGTACCAACCTTGCCCTGCTAAGACCCAAACTCTTGAAACAAGGCCAGAACATCACATCTGCTGAGCTTCCCCCATCTATGAGGATTCTCCCTACATCGCACCCATGCACCCTTGTCGTTATGACCAAGAGGTCGTCATGGGGGGTTAAGATGCCCTTGAAGTCGAGTCGGGAGAACCCCACCACGAGGGTGTCCATGTCCACCTTCGTTCTCTTCTGCGCAGCGTCAGAAGACGTTAGATTCACAACCTCAGGCTTGACCAATGACTTGGCCTCTGCTACATGAGCCTTCCTATCGGCTACCTCAGAGCCACCTCCTGCGAATCCCCCACATATGGTGCCAACTCCAAAGGAGATCATTCCGACCCTCTTCACCGGGCTGTTGTCATACTTTGGCGGGAGATCCGGGTCATCTCCATCTGAGTCATCATCATCTTTTCTGGCCGGGGCATCGCCACGGCATCTATCATTCCTTCTCTTCTTAGGGTCTTATCTTCCACCCTTTGGGGCCTTGCCATCCACATACTTTCTCAGCTTCCCAGATTTCAGCATCTTCTCAATCTCATCCTTTAAAGCAAAGCATCTATCTGTGACATGGCCGTGATCCTGATGGAACTCACACCAGAGGTTTTTATTCCTCTTATGTGGTGGGGCCTTCAATTTATCTGGCCACCTCAGAGTCCGGTCCGTCTTGATCTCATTAAGGATGTGCTCACAGCTCACAATTAGAGGAGTGTAACGAGCGAACTTATCATCTATCAACCTCTTCTTCCCCTCTTTCTTGCCCTGGGACCTCCCATTGCTACCACGGTTCTCCTCCTCATATTTAGCGGCCATTGCCTCTTCCGCATTCATCACTTTCCCCGCGGTTGCCAGCAGCTCTGCCATAGACTTAGGAGGGTCTTCCGCCAGTTTCCACAGTAGCTTTCCCTTTTGGAGGCCTCCTATAAGGGCGGTCATGGCTATGCTCTCTTCGTAATCCTCCACCTCTAACTTCTCCTTGTTGAATCTTGCTATGTAGTCTCTTAGGCTTTCACCCTTAGCCTGTTTGACATATAGGAGGTGGGTAGTCTTCTTTTGAGGTCTAACCCCAAAGTAGAAGTTGTGGATGAACTGCTCGGCTAACCCCTTGAAGTTTTCAATCGAGTTCTTTAGAAGAGAGGTGAACCAGCTGTGCGCGGCCCCTGTCAAGGTTCCTGAGAAGGCCCTACACTTCATCTCATCAGGTATCGAGTAAATATCTGTTGCCGACTGATACATCTCGATATGGTGCACAGGGTTAGTGCTGCCATCATACTTAGGAGTCACTGTAGGAGGCTTGAACTTAGCTGGGGTTGGGAACCCCACTATCCTAGCTACAAACGGGGAGCCCTCCGAGTAGCCCCTCTGTAATGGGTCCCTGCTCTTTATGAGGTCCCCTATCTTCTCCTCAAGGCATTGGATTGAATCATTCCAGGGTCTTATATCATCAACTTGGCCGAGGTTATCCCCTGGCACCTCTCTGCGATGGACAGAGGGTTCCCCAGCCACGACCCGTTGACTGTTGACCTCTTCCTGCTCCCTGGCTCTTCTCTCTAAGGGTCGGCCTTGATCTAGCCGAGACTGCCTATTCCCTCTCAGGGAGCCTGCTGCACTCTTTGACCTCGATAGCCTCTGTCTTAGGTCATTAACTGGGCCCAGCCTCTCGAAGACTGACCCTCTGCTCAACCTGTCAAAGGCCGACCCTCTTGGTTGGGCCTCTTTTCTTCTTTGGCCATCACATCCCTGACTCTGCCTAAGAGGTCGTATGGTGTTATCTGACACCTCATACGGTTCCCAACAGTCTTCTGGGGCCTCTTCAGCTCCTAGGTCATTATACCTGTCCTCTGGGCAAGGGTTTCCCTGCCTCCCCAGACACAAGCGCCTAGGGTCAGCAACGTCCCTCCTCCGCTGGGGTGCAGGCTGGTCCTTCATCGATGCCTGGGGTGGTCCCCTGGCGTCCAGTTGGGGCTGAACTACCACCGGAGTGATCATGTCCGGTGAGACTCCAGGTGGCCTCATCATCATGGTTTGACTAAGGTGGGCAAATTTCTCCTTCATGGCTTGTTGTGTTGCAGCCAAAGATTTTAATGCTGCTGCCACCTCCGCCATTTCGGAATGAGGTGGAGCTTGACTAGAACTAGCCCCTCCACCCACAGGCGACGGAAGAGGCGGTGGCAAGTCTGGTGCCATGTGCTAATACTATAGAGCTTGAGTAGCAGGTGAGCTTAATACCTTAAAGGACCTTTTTCAATGGCGAAACAGCTCCACACAAGGGGTGGTTCCTGGTTCACCACCAGAGTCTTCGGTGAGATAAAGCAGAAAAAGAGGAAGAGATAGCTTCTCGTTCCCACAGACAGCGCCAAAATGATGATGCTAAGATTTAGCACCACCAGGTGAGGTGTTTGCAAGCTCAACAGAAGTATAACAATGGCAGCACAACTATAAAATGAAAATAATAGAAGGTGGTGAGGAGAAGAGGGTGGCACACCGGAATATAAGTGGTTCAGCCAATCTGACCTACGTCCACTGTGAGTGTGTGTAAGTAATATCACTGAAAGAAGGCACTAATGGCCACGGATACAACCTCTCAAGCTCTCTCTCTCTACTATATATTTAGACAGAGTTTTAGCTAGGGTTTTAATAAATGGATCCCTTTGCAAGGTAGGGGATGATCCCTATATATAGTGCCTAGGGGGTGTAATGTACCCCCCATGCATGTAATGTGCATGTGTGTGGTAGCCTCACCAATGGGGGAGTGCCATCTATCACTGCCACATGTAAGTAATGATGATAAAATATATTCCCCACATGTGGAGAATAATCTTGTTACAACTGATTTGTGCCCATGTGTCCTTATCCAAATGTCAACAGATGCTCGGCAGTCATGTTGGTGAATGACCTCGGCCTGGGAGAGGCCGAGCTGTAAAGGCTTGATGTTCGTTCAATCCGAGGAGTGTCATAAGGATTCTCGGCCTGATCTCAGCCGAGACATATGCTGGGGTCGGCCCGAGCCGAGGTTGGACATATAGCACGCTGATGATTATTAAAGCTTCTCGTCACCTCGGCCCAAGCCGAGGTAGGACTAGTTCCATGTTGAAGGTGATCAGGGCTCCTTGTCACCTCGGCCTACTATTGGCCGAGGTTGCTATACCCAGGTACATGAGGATGATGTTGATGCCTGTGATGCGCGTAGTGTCCATTGAAGTGTATATGGTAGTGTCGACCTGGGCCGAGGTAGGTATGGCCGAGGGATGATATCGTGGGCCCCTGGCCTTCATAGGGTCGATCAATGTCTCGGCCATCATCTCGGCCGAGGTAGGTGTCCCTGGGCCGAGGTTATACTTGGGCATATCAATAACCACCATAGATAATTTATGCAAAACAATCAAGTTCTTCAACCTTCTCAAGTCACCGTTCTTGGAGATGCCTCTTATATTCCAAATGAGGGCATCAATTATTTGGCTCATGTTTTAGGAGAGGACTTCATGTTATATCTTATCACTCTCTCAGTACTAAGACTATTTGGACTTAATTGGCCACTTCTATTATTCTTTCTCATTTTTTCCCACCCTAATTAGAGCCATCCGTATTGATGGGAGTCATTTGGTCTAGAGGGTCTTTAATGATATGGTCTTTATGCTTGATTAAATCTCCTTGCTCTTCCTATTTATCTTCTTTCTGGTCTTCTAGAACATTATATTTATTGCACTACCTTTTAATTATGTCTAGAGACATAACATTGGTTATATCCCCAGATTTAGTCTGTAGTTATATGGCTTCAAATATCTTTGAAATCACTTCTCTATCATCTTGATTTTTTGGATGGGCAACATTATGCCCATCATTTATACCCTCCTCTATGTTTTAGCTGTGGCTCATATCTTCTTCTACTGGTTCTTCAACACTTCTTTCTACTTCATTTTCAATCTGCACTTCCTTGTTGGAGGATGCCATCTTCGGAGATCTATCCTTCTGATCACATTGGTTCTGTAACTTCTTGAAGTATGACTTGATAGTTCTTTGATACCCTTGTGTATAGTCTCTATGTATTTCTATATTATCACCATCTTCAGCTACATTTATGTCACTGCTGTTCTTCTCCTCAGTTTCATCTTGTTTCTTGAATGCCCTTTGAATCCATGCCTTTATTGTCTCCCCCTTCTTATTAACATTTATCTTTTCTATCTCTTTGTTTTCATTACTCCCCTTTCCTTTCACCTCCATTTCCTTCCTTAGAATTCATTCAGACTCTTTATGTCTTTTCTTTCCATGGTTTTTACAAAATTTTGGAATCTCATCATATTCAATCTTTTTCCAAAAGCTAGTCCCCTTGTCTTTGTTACCAATCCATACCCGGGATGGTAAAGGTTTCCTCAAATCTTCTTCAACACATAATTTGTTGTACTTGGCCTAACCAATGATATTATTTCTCTATCTACTTTTATTGGTGGCCCTACTACTTGACTTATAGAGAATAAGGCCTGCTTGTTTTATAGATGTATGGGGAGCAGTGGAAGCATGATCCAAATAGGCACTATAGACGATTTTTTCTCTGGATTAAACTCAGTGTCCCACTTGAATGTTCGCATAGGACACCTTTGTATAAACCATATTTCTTTAAGACAGCCTATGAAAATCTTCTTCAACAACTAGCCTTATAAGCACATGTTTTGGATCCAACAGTAACGCATGAAACACCCCTTTCAATTGAATAGTATTGAATGCTTTCCGTATCACATCAACCGAGGGTCTACCATGCGCAAATTTTCCAACTAAATTATAAATTAATGTAGAGGCCATACTCTTGATGCTGGCATCATAATAAAGAATAGCTGGCTCACCTTTTTATGTAGATACATTTTGCAACACCATATTCTCATGTTGCTTCAATAGAATTGGTGCTACACTCTTAATCCCATTCGTAAGAGCTCTAGCATAGGAGGTCTTTAAGTAATGATCCTGGCCAAATGTGTTCATTATTTCTAAAAATTAAATGCGTCAGGAGGTTTAGATTCAGGGTTTGGAGAAACCATCCCCCTGGACAAGCCCGATCTTTTTTAACAACCATATTGAAGACCCTCAAGTGTTACAAGACCACATTATTACCTTTTTTCCACTTCAATTTCTTATTTTCCTTTAGAACCAATGTGTTTTGACGTTTGGTCTCTCCTATATCTTCAGAAAAAGGATCCAAATATCATGTGTTATTTATGGATGATTATTCTCGTTATTTTTTTTTTTTTGGTATGATTCTCATTAATTTAAATAAGAGGTGTTTGAAATTTTTGTGTAGTTTAATTTGCATCTTGAAAATCATTTCTCAAACAAGATTAAAATATTTCAATCGGATGGCAATGGTGATGGAAAATATACAAAACGTTCCTTTCAAAACTATTTAGCCAATAATTGGACTACTTTTCGTTCTATATGTCCAGGTTATCAAGAGCAAAACCATATAGCTGAATGTAAACGTCGACATATTGTTTCACTCACTGATCACTCTCATATGCCACTTAATTATTGGGTTAATGCATTTAATTCAGCTGTTTATTTTATTAATCACCTTCCCACACACCCCACTCTGGTTCAAATAGAAAAGTAGAAAGTAAAAAGTATGTATTTAAAGTTATATACCACATATATATATATATATATATATATATATATATATATATATATATATATATATATATATATATATATATATATATATATATATATATATATATATATATGGATCTAAGGTTGCAAACGAACAGAGTTTTCATGAACTCTAAACAGCTCGACCCGTTCAAAGCTTGAGCTTGACTCATTTGTTAAGCAAACGAACTGATCTCGATCCAAAATTTGATGTGTTTAGAAAAATGTGATCATTGAGCTTGGCTTGAGCTCATCAAGGCATAAACAATCTCGAATAGACGCCTCAAAGTCGAGTTGTTTGAGCTCCGCTCGTTCGTTAAGTAAATGAACCAAAATCGAACATAACCTCAAGCTCGTTTAATAAACGAGTTTAGCTAAGCTTGGCACGATTCGTTTGCAGCCTTGGATGGATCTATTTATATTCTCTCTCTCTCTCTCTCTCTCTCTCTATATATATATATATATATATATATATATATATATATATAGAGAGAGAGAGAGAGAGACACACACACACACACACACACACTCTAGCAAAATGCCCACATCTGAACACACAAAGATAATTTTATTCATAACGTAGTTATTTTCACGTCACATAACCGTGTCATGATCCTACAGTAAGCACCATAAAAAATTGGGAGAAAATTTAAACAAACATCAAAACCCAAAGAAAAATACAATACTAAACTTTTCTATATAAAAATTCCTTGAACAAAAATTATCACAACCATATACTTGCCTACACACATTACAAACGTAAATCCCACTCAATGTCGACTTGAATTTTAAAGAATTGTCAAACAATAGAAAAATCAAAGAGTGCTAAATCTTTAACCCCCCCCCCCCCCCAGCGGATACCAGCTAGACTTTTAAGTGAACGTGTATTAGGGTGACTCTGGCACGACCGTCCCCCCTATTTAGCTCGCATGGGAGAGTCCAAAGGGCTCGTTCGTGTGGAGGTCCAGGACTGTCAAAAGAAAAATTAAGGAACTAAAATTATTTCCATCTGTACGAACTCTTTCAACAATAATAAGATTATTTTTCCAAAACCACTTTGGGTTAGTGCCCTTAACCACGAATATTGTGCCCATTCATTTCTATGTCCCTCTCTTCGGTCCAAGAACAGTGACCATCGATGGATGGTCCTACGACTACAAGATCAAAAAACATGAAAAACAATATAAAAAAACTTATGCGATGTTTCAATCGTTCCTTTAATGAAATAGATGCAATTAAGTTGTGTATAATGAAGTGGAAATGTTTTTTTATACATCACAAAGAATTGTAAACGATTAAAAAATTTTGGGCAAAATTTTATTTGTTTATTGGACTATCCACCCTATTGAAGAAATAAAAATCACTCTAACAACAATGTTCAAAGAGACCCAATTTATTAAACAAATTCCATCTAGATCAGCATAACGAATTCCATTTAACAAACCTCCAGAATCTTCTCGTTGAATCATTCAACCGTCAATATCAATACTTGGGACAACGTACCCATGCACAGTGTATACAATCATCAATATAATAATAGCAAAAATGGAGTGATAAAACACAGCAAACATATATGTATCTGGTAATTAGAAGTAGAGATGGTCGGGTCATAATAATTTATATTTTTTTTGTATTTGGGTGCTCCATAGGGTTAAAGCAACTAATAACATATTTTGTGATCATTACACTTCGACCCAATATCACAAGTACGCAAATCATTTCCATCCTATAGTATGGTGCTTTTTATGTCCTCGTATCATGCCACATACATGTTGAACATGCATACACGCCACGGTTTAATTCTCATCCGAGTGTACAACACATCCGCTGTCATTTTTGAAAACAAGCTCGTGGACATTTTATACTTTTAGTTTCAGAAGTACTATAATTTCAATTAGTGCCAATGTTTCTTGTAATTTATAAGTAAATCAAATTCAAAATAGAAAAATTAAAAAACTTACATGTAAAAAGATATCACAATAGAAACAGAAAAGTTATATTAAGAGTTAACATCCAATGCTCATAGCACAACAGAGTTTCCAAATTGCTCAATAGATATAAAGAAATTGTATTCAATAAGAAGGGCTTGAAGTCACCCGAGTATATACATATATTAGAAGAAAAGAAAAAAAGAAGAACATCTTGATGCATTCCTATTTAATTATTCTCTCATTTGTTTTTGTGTTTACTTAGAATCAATTGTTGGATTTCCTTATGAAACTCATGGGACAAAATCTCCTAAGATTGTTTTCCATTGTATCCTAAACACATTTTTCTTCATACACAGACTTGCACAAACCTATTTCATTTCCAAAAGTAACATAAAATGAAAAAAAAAAACATCCATTTAAGTGTTTCAACTTCAAATACAATATTTTTTTTCACAAATGGCAGTCAATCGACTTAAATTATATCTTACATATAATAAATAATATATTTTTTTTAATAATAAACTAATCAAGTCTCGATGATTTCTTACATTTCAAAAATAGTACTCATGTAGTACAAGTCCTTTCAAAGAAGTATAAGTTGTTAAAAAACAATATAGAACGAGCATTAAATCAACACACAATAAGAGAGCTATACAGGTCTTACACTCAAAACAGAGCTATAAAGGTTAGAACTCAGAATAGAGATATACCATTGTTTAGCAAACAGGGAATCCCACACACAATTAGACATAAAAAAGTCAATTTATGATTGAAGGCAGTACCTATAGAATTATCACAAAGCATCGTGGTGTTGCTGCTGTTGCTGCTGCCACATGTCAATTTACAACATTGTGTTGTTGCTACCACATGACACTAACCGTGTTACACAAAACTACCAGAAGCCCACCAAATAATATTTCTTGTGCCATCGGCACACATGTTAATACTTCTAGTTTACTCTTCAAAACTGACCATACCAAACAGGGTCAACGCGTCCCATTATAGGGATAATATAGTAAGTTGACTCTATTAAGAAACTAATCTCAATTAAGAAAATGATCTAAACAATTTCCAACTCATATTATATGAAATGTAGCATTAACAATTTATATCAATAATGACAATAAAAAATCATATAAAAACACTCACCACATAGTCTTTGTATCCAAATTGTGGCAAGTTATTTTATAATTAGTTCATTAATATAGCAATATATAGAATTAATAGAGAAACAATGAGAGGAGCACGTGTGTATTCAAATAGAGATATTATTGAATAAAACACAGTTTTTATCAATTAATTCCTAAACATGCATCTAGGTGTGATTAAATCAGATAATGAAACATGCAAGAATATTCAAACACAGACATGTGAGGAAAAATCCCCCAAAGGGGCAACACCTTTTATTTTTACTATAATATTGTAAGGAACGGTTACACGGATTACAGTAAAAATACAGTGACACAGAAATACCCACGGGTGTCGGTTCTGTAGTCGGCGGCTGGAAATTTCCCTTTCCAGTAGGGCAGCAATGAAAAAGAAAGACGGTCTTCTCCACAAGAGTATGAACAAACACAAGGTTGTGTTCTTGGGTTGCAAACTGATTCACAAAGGATTGGAAAAGTTGTGTGAATCAAAACATGAGTTTAGGAACTCAAAAAGGTGAAGACTTGCGTAATTAGAACTCTTAAATTCGCCTCTGAAAGTCTTACAAAACATCTCCCCGAAGTTGGTATTTATAGGGAAACAATTGAAGAGTTCCACGTTTTTAAAACTCTAAAATTCTATCCAGCGTATAGGTACCCCAAACCGGTTCGAGTCTTCTGCGAACTGGTTCTCCCCCCGAATCGGTTCGGCCCTCGGTTCAGAAAAAATCGCTGGTCAAGGGGCTTAAAACACTTAGCATTTTTCCCAAGTCTTTTTTTTGGAAATCTCTCCATTTTCAAAAGTCCATAACTTGTTCACCGTAGCTCGGATTGAGGTGCTGTTTCTTCCAATATCTTTGTTTTGCGTAAGCTCTTCAACTTTCCAGTTGATTGGTCCTCCAGACGGTGGATGTAAATTTACCAAATTGCCCTTGATCTTCCCTATCGTGCCTTGTTTCACTGTTTTTACTTCTCTTGCGTACCACTTGCATTAAGAGCCTAAAATATGGAACATGAAGTCGTTGAGGCAGATGAGAGACACGTGATGGAGATAATGAATGCTTCATTCCCAGAATTCGAATTGAGGCCGTCATGTGAGATCGTGTAGAGGCGTGCCAAATGTAACGTCGTACGACATATACAAATGTAAGATAACGGACATGAGAAATACGTACTTACAAATCTCCCCCTATGTCTATGACAGAACATACATAAAAAATTTGAATTATAAAATGACACAATTTCCTATACAAATCTACCCTTCCATGAACCCAAAATTGGAAAGATACAGATGAATGAGTCTTCGTTGTTTGATCATCTTCAAGTCTTCAAAGCTTTTCTCATCAGGGTGTGCAAATCAGTGAACATCAATGGAGTACCTACACACATGAGATAAAGAAAACACCAAGTGACATATCGATCTTGAAATGAGATAAACATAGATACCAATTTTCAATGAAAGCATATGACAAATCTCATATCTCAAGAAACTCCCTCATAATATGATAATTCTTTCTCTCCCTTTTTATGATGTCCCCAAATAAACAGATATGAGAAGCAGAATTAGATGCACATGGAGAATGTCACAAGGTAATAAATTGTCTATTTTTTATTTTTTTCAAAATTTTTCACATGAACTATGTAAACAAAGAAACACACCATGAATGAACACAAAAACAACCAAGTCGATGATAGCGTAAAAGAAGTGGTGTGATCAAATTCGATAGGAAAATCAATGCATACAAACATGACATATGTGCATGATGAATATCGGATACTCCTAACGAATGAATACAAAATATTCCTTTGGTGTAAAAATAATGGAAATATGAGACATTGACTCAATAAAATCATCAAATCAAAGCTAAAAATGATTTCCACACCAATAACGTCCAAAACGTTTTAATGCTTTTTCAGGACTTTCAAGGAAGTGCAAACCCGTTTGAATTCTCCAACCAAACTACCTCAGATTTATATTTTGAATAGAGGAGATCTAAATTCTCAAACTTTGGAGAATTGATGGTGAAACCTAATGGCCTATATTTTGGCAGATATTGCTTTTTATTGCCTTTAAAAAAATTTCGGGCTCTTTTAACCTCTTTGGACCCCGGATAATTATATTCTTCCATTTTTTAGGTCCTTTTTAACGGTGGCTTAAAACCGCAAAGGCTAAATGAACCTTTCGCAGCCCTTCCCCGTTGTCAAATAAACACACAGTCTCACCAAAACGGTTTTTACATGCATTCCAATATTGTCAAGTTTTATCGCATATTGTTAGTTGTATAGACAGAATTGAGATGGAAACACTCAAGCCAAAATGTGATAGACAAGTACAATAATCAAATAAAGTCGTTCATGTGTGCAATAATGGAGATAGGAGTCAAACATGTAGAAAGATATCACTAATCACATCTCAAAGACTCCAAACATTGTAAAGCACGTGGATGAAATGATGTAGCGTCTCAAATCTCTATCAAACAGTCACATGGATAAATGGAAAGAAGTTTTGACTTGGAAATCTTAAATGCTCATCCATAAAAGGTGCAAATAAAATACAAAAATCTTTTTGGATTTTTTCAAAAAAAATTTGTAAAACGAAAATCTTTTTGGATTTTTCAAAAATAAATAACTGTACAACAAATAAGAGTACATATAAAACATACTAGCAATAGGAAGCATATGATATGAACATGAAAACGCATCCTATCCTAGACACAGACCAAAACCTCAGTCAACTGTGCAGATCCCCAAAGACTTCCTAAGATTCTCAAATCTAAGGGCATCTAAAGGTTTCGTGAAAATATCGGCTAACTGACGGTCGATGGATACGAAACTCGGGGATACGACTTTCTCCTCAACTAACTAACGTATAAAGTGCTCGCGTATCCTGATGTGCTTTGTGTGCGAATACTTGACTAGATTGTAGGATATGTGTATCGCGCTCGTGTTATCACAGGAAATAGTCATGGTGTCCTATGAGATCCCACAATCCTCCAATATTTGCTTCATCCACAAGAGTTGCGTGCAACAACTCCCGGCGGCGATGTACTCAGCCTCCGCGGTGAACAAAGAAATGGAATTTTGCTTCTTGCTCAGCCAGGAGACAAGAGTAGAACCAAAATAGAAACACCCACCAGAAGTGCTCCTACAACCATCTACAACCCCATCCCAATCGGTATCCGAATAGGCCGTCAAACGGTTATTGGTATCAAAAGAATACCAAATATCGTATGAGAGAGTCCCACTCACGTATTTAATAATACGTTTTAGAGCAAGTAAATGTGATTCTTTCGGGGACGCCTGATATCCCGTACAGACTCCAACACTAAAGGCTATATCGGGACGACTGGCAGTCAAGTAGAGAAGACTACCTGTCATACTCCGATACAAGGTTTGCTCTACGTCCTTACCTGAAGTGTCCTTACTAAGCTTGGTAATGGTTCTCATAGGTGTACATACATGCTTAGCGGAGTCTAACCTAAATTTCTTCACTAGATCTCTAGCATACTTGGATTGGGAGATGAACATCCCATCCTCTAGCTGACGAACCTGGAGACCAAGGAAGAAAGTAAGATCACCAACCACGCTCATCTTAAACTCACTTTTCATCTCCTCCTCAAAGTGATGAGTATGTTGGGATCACGTGGATCCAAAGACTATGTCGTCCACATAGACCTGGGCAACCAAAATTGCACCATCATCTCTTCTGACGAACAACGTCATATCAACTCCCCCTCTCTTAAAGCTACGGGCTAAGAGATAGGAAGTAAGCCTCTCGTACCAAGCACGGGGTGCTTGCTTCAAACCATACAAGGCTTTCCTCAGATAGTAGACGTGCTCTGGGTGCTTAGGGTCCCTTTTGGTTGTTCCACGTAAACCTCCTACTGTAGAATGACATTTAGAAAGGCACTTTTGATATCCATCTAATATAACTTGAAGCGCATATGATATGCGATGGCGAGTAGTAAGCGAACGGACTCAAGCCTCGCAACAGGAGCAAATGTCTCCCCAAAGCCTACACCTTCTATCTGAGTGTAGCCTTGAGCGACCAACCTAGCTTTATTTCTGATTATGGTACCATTTTCATCCATTTTATTCTTGAAAATTCATCTGGTACCTATCACATTTGTCTCACTAGGTCGGGGGAAAAGTTCCTAGACATTATTCTTTTTAAACTAAAGCAACTCATCCTGCATAGCAGATATCTAGTGTTCATCCTTGAGTGCTTCTTTGTGATTCTTGGGCTCAACTTTGGACTTATATCAAAAATGGCTAACAACATTCTCTAGCTGAGCACGAGTCTTAACCCCTAGAGTGGGATCACTAACAATAGCAGAAGGGTCATGACTCTTGCGAACCCAAGCAGGTGTGTCCGTTAACACAGGAGTAGGGTCCACAGAGTGTGAGTGAGGTACAAGTAAATTACTACCAGAAACATCCTTATCCTCACACTGAAGGCTAGAATCAATAAATGCCGAAGGTTCGTCATCTTGCACGGTGTCATTTATTGATTCCATAACCTTAGAGCTCTTCAAGTTAAAAACTCGGTATGCTCTACTATTCGATGAATACCCTAGCAATATTCCCTCGTCGCTTCGGGAGTCAAACTTTCCTAATTGCTCTTTATCTCGTAGGATGTAGCATTTACTCCCAAAAACACGAAAATACGCAAGGTTGGGTCTCTTGCCCGTCCAGAATTCGTAAGGAATCTTAAGTGTGTGTGGACGTAGGTAAACCCTATTCATCATGTGGCATGCAGTAGACACTGCCTCTGCCCAAAATCTTCTAGACACGCTACGACCTAGAAGCATAGATCTAGCCATTTCTTGGAACGTCCAATTCTTTCTCTCAACAATCCCATTTTGCCGAGGAGTCTTCACAACAGAAAACTCATGTTTGATCCCAAGGTTATCACAGTAAAGATCTACCTTAGCTTCCTTAAATTCTGTGTCGTTGTCACTACGGATCCTATTAATAGTGACTCCGTGTAGATTTTGTAGGATACGGCACTTGGGCGTTAAAAACTCTACATCATTGGATTTCTCCCTTAGAAAACCTACAATCGAGTAATTGGAGAAATCACCTACCATCACGAGGATATACCTCTTACCACACTAACTCTCAGTACGAGTAGGACCCATAAGATCCATGTGAATCAGCTCAAGTACTCGTGGTAATGGAATGAAACTTCTTATGGGGGCTCCGAATTTGCTTTCCCAACTGACAGGGTCCACAAACCGTGGAAGTTGACTTTCCAAGTGATGGTAAGCCACGTACTAGGTCCTTTTTAGCTAAACGAGATAGATCTCTAACGTTCACATGACCTAGACGTTGGTGCCACAGATCCATAGGAGTGATCGTGGCGTTGTTGCAGACAAGTGAGGATGTGGGCTCAGTCCCATATCCATTATCCTTTGTCCTCACCCCCCGCACTAAAAGTTTACCCGATTGATTATAGACATTACATGTGTCCCGGTCAAACTTTACTTGTAAGGACATATTTTTATAAATGTCCGGGGTAGATTCTAGGAAATTTATGTTTTCTCCAAGATATAAATTCATATGTTTAATACTGCTACATTCGGCACGTCAACACGATCATCCTCGATGGACTTTATCCGAATTCAATGCATCCACTTTCTTCACGTGCATCATGCTACATGCAACGTGCTGCTCAGCTCATTCCCACTACTCCACTATGCTATATCAGTAATATGTTTTATTGGAGCTTTAAATATTTGCATAAATATTTGGGAAATGTTTTTGAAAATTAATTTTTAAGTATGGTTTTATTTTTTATCAAAAGTAAAATTTTTCTAAGTGTAGAAGCGAATGGCCTCGATCGACGAGCTCGTTCAAACGACTTTGGAAGTCGTTCGCGCGAGATAGGCATGTCGCACGATATCGTTCGAATGACTTTTGTCCTTCATTCGAGTGACGTGCCTATCTCGTTCGAACGAGCCACCGCCTCGATTTTGTATAAATATCTGATCTCCTTCTACACGTTTTTCAAGTCTTTCTACAATCTTAAAATTCTGCAAAAATAGCCCAGAATTAAGACTTCACTTTTTAAGGTTTTCTAAACCTTTTTTATTCACAAAACCATTCCCATATATGTGTGTGAATATTTAAACCTTCAAGAGGATCATTTACTCATCTGGAGTAATTTGTGAGGAAGCCATTCTCTTCTTCACTGCTGCCCTACTGGAAAGGGATAGTTCCAGCCGCCGACAACAGAACCGACACCCGAGGGTATTTCTGTGTCACTGTATATTTACTGTAATCCGTGTAAGCCGTTTCTCTTACAAAATTATAGTGAAATTAAAGGTTTTGCCCCTTTGGGGGATTTTTCCTCATATATGTGTTCTTGCATGTTTCATCATCGTATTTAATCTCATATAGATGAATGTTTAGGACTTGCGTGGTAAAACTGTGTTTAATTAAATAACTTCCTTATTTGAACGCAAACGCACTTCTTTCAAATTGGTATCAGAGCCAGTTACACAAATTTACCGTGTAATTTTTTCGCAAAATTTTTCTAAGATATCAATTTTCTGAAAAATTGATCTTTGAAAACGAGTGTGTTCATAATGGAGAAGTTATATAATAAAATGCTAGTTTTTGACGGGACAAACTATGCATATTGGAAAGCCCACATGAGAACTGCTTTAAAAGCTATTGATGAACGTGTCTGGATTTTGGTAGAAAGAGGGTGGACTCCTCCCTCCGTGACTGTTAAGAATGTGATAAATTTAAAACCTGTCACTTCTTGGACTGCAGAAGAATTTAAATGGTCATCATTCAATTCTAAGGGTCTAAGTGCTATTTCTGGGTCAGTCACACCTGATGAGTTCAAACGCATAATGACGTGCACCACGTCAAAAGAGGCATGGGATGTTTTACAACTCACCCATGAAGGAACTAATGATGTGAAAGAGTCTAAATTGAAAATTTTGACAACTCAATTTGAAACCATCACCATGCATGAGACTGAATGTTTTGATGATTTTTATGCTAGGATTTCTGGCATTGTTAATATTAGCTTTAATCTTAGTGAACATATTCCTAATGTTAGAGTTGTCAAAAAGATTCTTCGTTCTTTGCCTAAGAGTTTTATCCCTAAAGTCATTGTGCTAAATTCTATGGGTAATTTAAACACGCTAAAATTGGAAGAACTTGTAGGTGACTTGCAAACATATGAAAATTATATGTTCCCTAAAATTGCTAGGTCTAAAGATAAGGGAATTGCTCTTAATGCCCAAGAGAGAAAGAGTGAGGGGTCGGCTAGAAAGAGGGTAGAGTCATCCAGAAATAGAGAGACTGACATGTCAGATTCTGATTGTGATTTTGACTTAGATGATTTGGCTCTTTTTGCAAAAAATTTCAAGAGGATTCTCAAATTCAAGAAAAATGGTAATTTTAAAGATAAAAAGAATTTTGAGAAAAATAAGTTTGAAAAGAAAAATCAAAAAGATTTTAAAGATCCTCCTAAGAAAGAAAGTGAGAGATGCTTTGAGTGCGATGGTAGGGGTCATAGAGCCTTTGAGTGTGCCACACGTCTGAACAAAGAGAAAGGGAAAGTTGTCCTTAATGCTACCCTTAGCGACGACAGTGAGGTCGAGTCGGTGGATTTTGGAGACGAGTCACCGCATGAATGTTACTTCAACGCATTCATGGCTATTCATGTGAGCACTTCTAGTTATCCTCACGATGATGAGGATGATGCTTCACAGGGACACCCCGATAGTGAGAGCGATGTGAGTGAGGGGGAGGATGACACAAGTGAGGGCGAGAGTGATATTCAATGCGCCTACGTTGAGTTATGTTCTGAGTCATTTAAAACTAAAAAGCGTAACAAAGCGTTAGTTCTTACTATCACCCGCTTAGAGGAAGATTTAAGAAAAGCGAGAGAGAGAGAGTCCTCCACCTGCACCGCCCAAAGAGAGAGAGAATCTGCATGTGTTGAAAAAGAGAGTTTGTATAGAGAGAGAGAGTAATTTTGAGAAAGAGAGAGGGAACTTGACGAAATGAGTGGCTAGTCTTACGAGTGAGCTCAATTCCTCCGTGGAGACTCGGAAGAAACTTGAAGCCCTTGTTTCCTAGATGACTCATGATCTTGAGAAAGCACGGGAAGTCAAGGTACAAATCGAGGACATATCTGGGAAGATGGGAAAGATGCTCCTCGACCCCGCTTTAGGTTTTGGTGATAGGCAGGGAATAGGTTATGATGGTGCCTCCAAATCCCAAATTGCACCAGGACCAGTTCCTGAGTTTACTACGACTCCTTATGGCCATCATCAAAAACCTCGAAGGAGAGTTCGACCAAGAAAAGCAAACTAAAGTCCTCCTTTAACTGTGTTATTTTGTTGTTATTGTAAAAGAAAAGGCCACCTCAGGGAGTTTTACTATAGCATGGGTCGGACACGACGTACTACTGCTCCACCTCAGCATACTGATGAGTTTACCAGTCTGAGTGAGCGAGTTGAGTTCTTAGCTGCCACGTCTCAGAGTTTGATGGAGGAATTCCGACGGATGTCTTTACCGTCAGTGAATGCTTCTCACATTCCAGCTAAAACCAACAACAACAAAGGCAAACAAAAGGTCACCACTTCTTGGGTACCTAAGAAAGATAAAAAGGCCTTTGTTGTTCTTGTAGCTCTCAAAGCACATAATACCTCACAGTGGTATTTTGACAGTGGGTGCTCCAGACACATGACACGTGATGCCACATTTTTTATAACTCTTGAGGATTATCAAGATGGCAGAGTCACCTTTGGAGATGGGATCAAGTCTAGCATTATAGGACGTGGTATTGTCGAGTTACTTGGATTTCCTAACCTAGAAAATGTTTTGTACGTTAAGGGTTTGAAAACAAACCTACTCAGCATTAGCCAGCTGTGCGACGCTGACTTTGCCGTAAAGTTTGACCTGGGCGCTTGTAAGGTCTATAATCAAGCAGGTAAACTTTTAGTGTAAGGGGTGAGGACAAAGGATAACTACTATGGGACTGAGCCCAAATCCTCACTTGTCTGTAACAACACCATGATCACTCCTATGGATCTGTGGCACCAACGTCTAGGTCACGTTAATATTAGAGATCTCACTCGCTTAGCTAAAAAGGACCTAGTATGTGGCTTACCATCTCTTGGAAGGACAACTTCAACGGTTTGTGGACCCTGTCAGTTGAGAAAACAAATTTGTAGCCCTTATAGGAAGTTTCATTCCATTACCACCTCTCGTGTTCTTGAGCTTATACACATGGATCTTATGGGTCCCACCCGTACCGAGAGTCTGGGTGGTAAGAGGTATATCCTCGTGATGGTAGACGATTTCTCCAGATACTCCATTATAGGTTTTCTGAGTGAAAAATCTGATGTTGGTGAGTTTATAACGACCAAGTGTCGTGTCCTGCAAAATCAACACAGAGTCACTATTAATAGGATACGTAGTGACAACGGCACTGAATTTATGGAAGCAAAGGTCGATTTGTATTGTGATAGCCTTGGTATCAAACATGAGTTTTCGGCTGTGAAGACTCCTCAGCAAAATGGGATTGTTGAGAGAAAGAATAGAACGAGGCTAGGTCCATGCTTCAAGGTCGTAAGGTTTCTAAGAGATTTTGGGCAGAGGCAGTGTCTACTGCATGCCACACGGTGAATAGAGTCTATCTGCGTCCACACACACTTTAGACTCCTTATGAGTTCTGGACTGGCAAGAAGCCCAACCTTGCATATATCCGTGTTTTGGGGAGTAAATGCTACATCCTACGGGATAGAGAGAAATTAGTAAAGTTTGACTCCCAAAGCGACGAGGGAATAATGTTGTGATATTCATCGAATAGTAGAGCATACCGGGGTTTTAACCTGAAGAGATCTAAGGTTATGGAATCAATAAACATCACCGTGCAAGATGACGAACCTTCGATGGTTATTGATCCTAATCTTCATTGTGAGGATGAGGACTTTTCTGGGAGTGATTTACTTGTCCCTCTCCCACACTCTGTGGGACGAGTTTCTTCAAAATTTGACATCAACACCTTCGTTATAATGTCCCAAACTCCCAAATAATTTTACTAAATGTTATAACAACCTAAATAAATAAGTTCTAACATATAAGAATCATAAAATCATCATGGGGCATCAATTTCTTGGATTAATTCGTGAATATTTCCCCAAAACCCTAGTTCCTCAATCTTTATTCAAGAGCACTATAAAACCCATATTCAATTCATGATTCCTAGCTCTTAGGTTATGATATCATTTTTCAATATTTCCAGAAAATCATCAACATGCAAAACCTACCTATAATCATGATTCAATTCTCCAAATTTATGAAATATCTACTATTCATGATTATTTCTTCAAATCTAAACTACTATGGATAATATATGCACTGAATCTTTTCAAGATAAAACACTTGCCTTTAATGGAAGTTTTGATCCTTTGAAGAAGATGGTATGGGTGCTATGCTCTCTTTCCGATCTACGCATTGGCAGTGACGGTGGTGCAAACGGTGTACCGATGGTGGTTACATTCTTGGAAACCTCTTATCCTTCCTCCTCTAATGGCCTTCTAAGATTTTGTGTTTTATAAACCCTAATGTCTCTAACCTAGAGGCTGATATAACCATGTACAATTCGTAGGTTTAATTCCCTCAAAAATCAATATGACTAAATTACCCTCCCGGGGTGCCGATTTGGCCTAAAACTACCCCAAGACCCAAACTGAACCCCCGGGTAGTCTTTTCAGATTATCTCGACACCATCTCGGATGCTCTGACACCTCGCCAAATTAAATATCGAGTGATCAGGCCTTTACTAAATTAAAATACTTGTCTAATTTGGTTCATTCTTAGCATCACTTTCGATAACCAAATTAATTACTAATCATCTATTAGTTAATTAAACTGGTGCTAAAATTTTATCTTTAATTGATCAAACAAATAACTAGTGAGGAAAATTAAAACCAACATTCATAATATACTACATTCCAAACCATCACAATATATAATGAATAAAAGTCTTATCGAATAAACCATCGGCTAAAATCCAAAACTAAGTAAATGTTCCACATCCAAAACTACTAAATAAAGTTAACACTAGTCTAAAACTGAAAAACTGAAATGTTAACAATGGACTACATGTTCATACATGAAATACTGCAAAATGAGATCCTACACTAGATTTGAATGAAAGAAGTATTCAATCAACATCATGTCAGCATCCACAGTGCTACAGCTCCGAGTCCCTCTAGTGAAGTCATCAAGTCTGGAGTCCCTGTGGTTGGACATCTAAAAGGTTTTGAAAATAGTTTTATAGCAAGAGTTAGTACTCAAAACATTTTGAAAATATTTAGCAAGTGTTTACTTAAATTTTATAATAAGTTATTGATTACACATGTTAGGTTCCCGTACACTCTCTTGAGTTTCCTCATCCCTCATCTAATGTGAACGCCTAACGTTCTATACTTATCCCACCTAGTTATACTACCCAAGATAACTAGACTAACGTATTCAATTAAACTTGTCTACTCTTCTAAGTTCCCATAACGCCCATACAGTACGCTATATCATTAACATATCTCATATGTTAATTATTTATCTTATAACATTTACCTATTATCTTTTAATCTTTATAACATTTACCTGTTACCTGTTAATTATTATATGTTAATTATTTATTTTAATTCTTACAACATTTCACATATGTTATCTTTCAATGTGTACAATTGAGTTTCACTACTTAATTTTCTTTCTCAGATACACACAATCTTCTATCTATTATAGCACACAAGTAGTAGTTTCCCATGCTTATATATATGTATATATATAGTATTTACGACATCCCCCTGAATGACATTGGTCATGCAATGCATACTTTGCTATCATATCCCCGTACATCTCATACATCAAGCATATATGGTCCGTGTACATATCATACATCAAGGATATACGATTCGGTGAACACCCTCGAACCTAAAATAATCATCATACTAAGGGGAGGACAAGCTTCCCAGTCTTTGGGGCTGCGCACATACCCAACGTACCCAGACGACCTGTCGGTATCACTATTGTCACTCAGAATCGTAATCCTCCTAAAGTTCCATGCCCTAGGGTTCTCATCCAAACCTCGCTGGAATCGCCACGGTAGAACGGCCCCTATCACTACCTAACCCTTGTGATTGCAACTAGAGGTATGTCATAAGTCAACCGAAATACAATAGGCATTCACACAGCCTAATTATCCGCATAATTCAGTAGGTATTCACACAACCTAATTGTTCATATTTTTATGTAGTATCTTTCACTAGCATACTTCCCGTACTTATTATCTTACGATTTATCGCACTATCGTTTTCATTCGAGTATTCACACAATTCTAAGTGTCCTAGTTATCCCTTTATAATTTCAGTAGTTAAATCAATATTTTACACTACTCTTATATATCTAAAGTTCATTAGAATTAACCATAATTTATTCTCACTCTCTCGAATTACTTACATTATTATTTAAGCCAAAAACAATCTAGCCTTAATTATCTTAATAAAACTACTAACCCATCATACCATGGACCTACTATATTCCCATAAGTTCCTCATAAAAATATAAAGAGGCCCCAATGGTCACCCGATAATTTTCACTAAGTTTCGAGGCTTAAAAGGGTAAAATTCTTCAATCTGGGCAAACCGAATCGATTCGCCCTAGGGAAGAATTGATTCTCCTTGCCGAATCAATTCGTCCTTGGGACAAATCGATTCAAAATCATAAAGGTCATCTTCTCCGTTGGGAAGTTGCATTTTTCCACCATTTTTACTCAAGAACTCTCATGATTTTATTCCAAACTTAAAACTAATGACCCCTAATGCTTTCCACATATATCAGGGTGATTTTCGATGTAAGTTTGTCATCAAAACATCATAATTTCAATATCATTAAGAAATTAAATCATCTAACCATTTAAAACCCTGAATTTCTAGGTTCTGCATTAATATACTCATAAAACCCAAAACAAATCGTGATTCTTAATACATAATTTCAGATATATTGTCCTCTACAGATATCCATTCAAACTACATGCAATTTCCTACCTAAACATGCATAAACTTATTCTTTTCTTCCAAGAACATTCCTTAAATCAATTCTAGTTTGAAAACCCTACACATGGGTAATATAACTTCAATGAATTTGTATATAAAAACTTGCCTTAACAGATGTCATCTTATTTTATGGTTGAGATGATGGATTGATGATATATTCTTTAAATCCCCACTCCCAAGTCCTTTGTGGTGCAAGATCAGGGTGAAAGCTCCAAGAATTCTTCAAAAACCTCCAAGAACTTCTCTCCCTTCCTCGTCTAATGATTTCTCTATGTTTTCTAGGTTGTTACACCTAACTTATGCCACTTATCATCTTATATACAACTACAAATTTCTTAGGTCTCCCAACCTATATTTGCCAAATGACCAAAACGCCCTCAATAGGTTTTGATTTAGTCTAAAATTGACTCGGGATGCAAACTATTCCCCCGGGTATACTATTCTGACTAATTTGACCCGTCCAGAATTATTCTCGACCTCTAAACTACCATTTGAGTCCCTTAAAATAAATTTCTTATCTAGACCTCAATTTAGTCTACACGCAACTCTCGGTTGAGATAAAATAAAATATGCACATATCACTCGCTATGCCTTATGACAATATTCATCAATTATTTACTAGTCACACTTAGTAAATATTTTATCATAATATTAATTAGTATATATCTCTCGATTAATATTTAATATTGACATTTATTATTTAATCCTATTAAATTACTTCACTCGTGTAATTTAAATCAAACGCATTTTTCTCAATTAATTCCTAAATTAATTAATTTCAAATACGTAAAAATACTGGGTGTTATAATATATATATTCTAGTGAAAAATAATCTTGACTCTTTTCTCGTAATTTATTGTTTGCAAAGTAATGTATAACCTTCATAACAAAGATTAATTTGTGGTTTCTAATCGTGAAGTAGGTTTTTGGAATGTGTGTCCCAAATATTTATCATTTTTCACACTATATCTTGTAACTTTTGTGAGTTGTGTTTTACGAGGAAAACTTTTCATTCAATTTTTTTCAGAATGTGGGTCCCAAAGCTTTCTGACATTTTTCCTGCCTTTAAACAAAACCTTAGATACAAGATTTAAAAAGATAAATATTAAAAAGAGAAGATCATTAACGCAACAAAAGTTATGTTAACAAGGTTTGTACCATAACCGCCACCACTTAAACATGTCCCCACAGCCTATATTACTATGTAACACCCCGTATTTCTAAATATTTAGAATTTAATTAATTTGGGCATTTTAAATTACAAGTGTGTAGTAATTTAATTAAAATAAAATATTTTGTGTTTTTTAAATATTGATCGAGAGATTATGATTAATATTTATGGAATAAATTTACTATGTGTGTAGTAAATAACAACGCCTAATTATTATAAATCGTAGTGAATAATATCTCAACCGAGAGTCATGTATAGGCTATTTTAAGGTCGAGATAGAAAATTCATGTAGAGTGACTCAGGTGATAATTTTGAGGTCACGATTGATTCCGAATGGAACGAAGTAGGTGGATTAGAGTAAATGGGTGTAATAATTGGGTCTCGAGGTAGTTTTAGACTAACCCGACACCACGTAAGGGTGTTTTGGTCATTTGGGAGTCTATGGCTAGAAAATCTTAGAAATTCGAAGTTTTACATCAGCCACTCTATGATAGAGGCTATGGTTACCATTCTAGGCCATTCTACACCATTTTATATCAGCCAGATAAGAGGAAGAATAGAGGAATCCTAGGCCATTCTACACCATTTTGCAACCAACGTCATCATCGAAATCAAGAATCGAGCAGGGAGAGGAAGTATTCATTATCTAATAACAAAAATCAGACCCACAAACATAAGCCAAATATTTATCTTGTAATATTTTGAGTAGTTATAATACCCATGATAGTGTAGGGTTGAAATTGCATGAAAGTATGAGGTTTTGAGATTTGTATGTAGAATCAATTTAAATTTTGGGACAGAAATCATGCTAGATATAATTCCTATATGACTGTGGTACGAAATCTGAGAATAAATGATTATACAAATGAGAGAAATCTTGTTTTTGTTATGATTAAGACTAATAATAATCATATTAGGGTTTATATTAAAGATGAGAGACTTAATTCGACTCTTGTTGAACTCTTTAAAGATTTGATGACAAACTTATGTTAGAAATTGTCCATGTACATGTATTTGATGTTTGTTTTCTTATTATGGTAGTTTGGGATGATTTCTTGGAGGTTTTGTGGGTTAAAAATCGAGAATTATCATTTTCGGAGAAGATGTCATAAAAGGTATTGATCGATCGATTGAGGGATGTCGATCGATTGATGGATGGATTAATCGATCAGTTTTGTCAATCCATCACCCAAAGTTAAATTTGGGATTTTGGTTTAACTATGTCATTTTCTTTATCAAAAATTAAGGGAAACTTTGGTAATGATTTCTTAACTATATGATGCCTTAGAAAATATCAGTAGAACTATAGTTAAACTCGATTTAGTCTTAATAAGGGTAAAACGAGATTAGGATCGACGAGCGTTAAATGATTGTGTTAAGTATTGGGAATTCAGAATCGGGTTACGGGAAGCATAGATGATAACCCAAAATTGATACCAGTATTTTAGTGATGTATTGACTACTGAAATTACTAAAAGGATAACCAGGACCCTTCGGGTAGTGAGTGATACTCAAAAAATAAGAAAAGAATATTAAGTGTGAATCGTTAGTACGTTGGGGATTCTAGTGATATATACTATGTACTAGTTATATATATGGGTTGTGTTTATACCTATATACTATAGATATTTATGGGTTGTGTTCATAACTATTATAAACTTATTATATGTGTGAGCATACTTACGCTGCCTGCTATCAGGGGAGGTTCTAAGAAGTGGGCAATCCCACCTTGGCAATGCCAGCGAGGTCTGGATGTGTGCCCCTTAACATAGAACATAGGGTGGCTCATTATTTGAGAGTACTTTAGTGGTAATGGAAGGTCATTTCGGTACGTTAGGTATATGCGTAGCCCAAAGGCATAGAACTATGTCCGCCTCCATTGTGTGCTATTTGATTTGTGGTTCGAGTTGCCATTCCAAACTAGTATTCCTTGATTTGGTACGAGAGGTACATGGACTTAATAGCAGAGTATGCATGCATCGCGATGCCCATTTTGAGGATGCTATAGTTGTATATATAAATAGTGTCATGTATATACACAATTGTGATTATTATACTTTTGTGTAATTGTAGAAGAGATAGATAACATATTTCTAAAAGTCACTTAGGTAAGAGAAACTTAATTAATAGTTCAATAGTACTATTCAGTAAATATTAGTTATTGGTTTTACAGTAGCGCATTGTATGGGCGGTTCGGGTGAGTTATACTTGTAGTGGTTAGTTAGATACTTACTATGTCTAGTTAGTTTGGGTAGGACAAGTAGGTGGGTTTAATATGACACATTACAAGTGCACTATAGTTAAGAGGTAAGGAACTCAAGGGAGTATACGTGAAACTAACGTATGTATCTAATAACTGCTTTTACTTCAATATAAATACTTTCTAAATGTCTTTCAAAGGTTTTTAGCTGTGACACGTATCAAATCTATTTTTAAAACTTTTAGGTTTCCATCCATAGGGATGCCAGACATGATAATTCATTGCAGGGATACATAGATTCAACACTTGTAGAGTCATGCAGGACTTGAGTAGACGCTTCCACTCTCAAGCACTTAATGATGCTATGACTGCCATGGCCCTTCATTTTCCTCAGATCCAGCCACCACAGTAGCCAGTGGATTCAGTTTTCTAGACCCATTCAGGTCGTCTAATTATCATAGAGTGATGGAGGCTTTCCAAAAATTCCACCTACCCGAGTTTCAGGGTAGTTCTGATGTCATCAGTGCTTGTCAGTGGAAGAAATAAATTTAACCTCATCTTCATATAGTTGAGTGTAGTGACACTCAAAAGTAGATGTTGGCCAAGTTTAAGCTTGTAGGAGTAGCTTTACAGTGGTGAGAGTCTATTACCACTTGTGAGGAGATATATTGTATGCATATTACTGAGTTCTGAGTGCGGTCTGAAAATAAGTAATTCCCACCGATTGTCGAGATGGAGATGCGAAGGAAGTTTAATGAGGTGGTCCAGGATGACCATTCTATAACTGAGTATGAGGAGGAGTTTACCTGTCTGGCTAACTTTTTGCCTGACGAGTTAAGCAGCAAGGAAAAGAGGAAGCTAAATTTCATGGATGGGCTCTCCTAGAGGATCATATAACACTTCATTGGTAACCCCACATTAAAGACTTATATTGAGGTCGTCAATATGTCTCTTCTTCATTGTCAGGATCATTGTTTTGACCTGAATGGAAGCAAGATAAGGGTAAGCCTAGCTAGTCAAGCAACGTACGAAGGAACAGGGCTAGTGGGGTACCATAGTAGCAGATGCATAGGCACCATGGATAGTATTCTCGAAAGGGGGATTCAGCCAAAATATTCACATCAGGAGGTTACCAACCCGAGGGTAATTCATTCCAATAGGGGCTTCAGCAGCAGTAGTAGTAGTATGTTCCTCAGGGCTAAGGGAATAATAGGGTAGGCCAGCAGGGTCGAGGCCACTTAGGCTAGCATCAAGGTCATTGTTTTACTTCTGGACTGATGGGTCAAAAAAGGAGAGACTATCCACAACATGCTAGAAAAACACATCAGTAGGGTGCTCAGCAGGGGTAGCAGGCGTAATTATCACCTGCAGTACCAGCTCCATCGGCCCCATAACAGCACAGGCAGTTATAGTGTGGATATGCCTATAATTCTCGGGATGCAGTCTTACCGCTAGCATCGTAGGTTCCACTGATAATTAAGGGTACGTATCCTATTTATGGGCATAAAATGTGGGATATTTTTTTATATGGGGACGCCACATTCATTTATAGCTACCAAATTTGCACATGCAGTCGATTTATTATAAATAGCTAGCAGTCTTCTTATGTGTGTAGAGTCACTTTGGATAGTGGATAGCTTATACTCTTGATCTTTAGGGGTGTAAATATTAACATTAGGAGACTATGTTTACAATCCGACCTTCTAGTGTTAGATATGGAGGTTTATAATGTCATCTTAGGCATGGACTTGTTGTTATGGTACAGTGCAATAGTATACTTCTTAGGGAGGACCTATGGGTTTTCTCTTCCAGGATAGGATATGTTCCTGGTAGCGATGCCTCTTCCTAAGGGTGGGTCGAGCAAAAACCATTCTTATATTGAGGGGGATATTTCACAGGAGGTGGTTGTCTCTATGGATTTGATTCCAGTGGTGAGGGAGTTTAAGGATGTGTTCTAGGAGATACTCGAGCAACCGGTAAGTCAGGAGACTGGGTTTTTCATTAACTTAGCATTGGGAATGAGGTCAATTTCTCGAGTGCCTTATTGTATGGCTCCCTCATAGATGCAAGAGTTAAGGGAGTATATTCAGCAGCTTTTGGGGAAGGGTTTCATTCAATGGAGTACATCACTGTAGGGTTGGCCAATGTTGTTCATCAAGAAGAAGGATGGGTACCTTCGTATGTATATTAATTATAGGGAGTTGAATAAGATCATGATTCATAATAAATATATGTTTCCTCAGATTGATGACATGCTCGACCACCTGAGAGGAGCAACAAACTTCTCTAAGAAAGATTTGAAATTAGGGTATCATCATTTGTGCATTAAAGATGAGGATGTTCCTAAGATCACTTTCATGACGTGGTATGGGTCGTACAAGTTCAGGGTGATGTCAGGTGGTCTAACCAATGTGCCATCAGTGTTCATGGATCTAATGAACCGAGTTATTGAAGAGTTCCTTAACTATTTCATGATAATATTCATGGATGATATTCTGTTTTACTCTCATCCGAAGGATGAGCACGCAGAGCATCTGCGTATGATTCTGTAGATGCTACGGGACCATCAGTTGTACATCAAATCTGAGAAATATGGATTTTGGATACGAGAGGTGCAGTTTCTGGGTCACATTGTGACAGATAGGGGCATTGTTGTTGATCCGAGTAAGGTATCGGTGGTAAGCGAGTGGGGACAACCATGACACCGAATGAGGTTTACAGTTTTGTAGGGTTGGTCGGATACTATCGCCACTTTATTAAGGGTTACTTAAAGATTGAGGGTTCGTTGATGAACCTGACTCGCAAAAGGGTGTCGTTTGTTTGGGATGACCACTATCAGCTAGCTTTTGATGAGCTAAAGGACAAGTTGACTTCTGCACATATGCTCGCATTGCCTAGGGCAGGAGTGGAGTACCGTGTTTTTATAGATGCATCCTTGTAGTGACTTGGGGGTGTACTATAGAAGGAGGAAAAGGCTATAGCTTATCCATCTCACAAGATTATGCCTCACGAGAAGAATTTCCCCACACATGACCTTGAGTTAGCAACGGTTGTGTTTGCCTTTAGGATTGGAGGCATTACCTCATAGGGGAGCATTTTAACTTATTCACGGACCATAATTCACTCCAGTATCTGTTTACGTAGAAGGATATGAATATGACGTAGAGGAGATGACTAGCGTTTTTGAAGGACTACTAGTTTGATATTCAGTATCATCCTAGGAAGGCTAACATGGTGGCAGACGCATTGAACCGATGACCAGCTGAAGAGATAGAAGAGGGTTGGAAGGCAAAGGGGAGGGAGTTTCGACATAATGACAAGATTGCCACAGATTCTACGGCCATATTGGTTATCACTCCTGAGATTTTTATGCATGTGATGATAGAATAAGCAGGGGATAAGTTCTGCTAGGACATAGTTTGACAGTTGTTAATAGATGGGGTAAAGTCTTATTCGATTAGTTCTAGGGGAGGCTTACACTTCAATGGGAAACACATTGTTCTAGAGGATAAGGATTTGAAACACGCAGTGATGATAGAGTCTCATAGGTCAAGGTTTGCGGTACATCTCGATAGGGATAATTTGTACCAAGATATCCGTAGGTAGTACTGGTGGTCAGGGATGAAGTGGGACACATCGGCGTTTATCTCAAAGTGTGCTACCTGCCATCAAGTGAAGGTTGATCACCTGTGACCGATATGGATGTTGTAGCCACCAGAAGTTCCAGTGGGTGATAGTGGATCATTTAATTAAGGTAGCCCATTTTTTACCTGTACGTACCGATTATAAAATGATGCAGTACGTGTAGTAATTCATCACAGAGATAATGAGACTGCACGGGGTTCTAAATAATATCGTTTCGGATCGGGACAAGATTTTTATGTCCCGCTTCTCGCAAATTTTTTAAGAGGCTATGGGAATAGATTTACATTTGAGTATAGTGTATCATCCATAGACAGATGGGAAAATAGAGCAAGTTAATCAGATGTTAGAGGATATGCTAAGGATGTGTATACTCGACTTCGGGGAAGGATGGGAGCAGTACCTTCCATTGGTGGATTTTGCTTATAATAACTCCTACCAGTTCACTCGGTATGGCACCATTTGAGTCACTTTATGGACGGCCTTGTCATTCGTCAGCTTATTGGTTAGAGGTAGGGGTTAACAAATATTTAACAAGTGTTTATCTCAATTTGAAATTGGTTATCGATTACACATGTTAGGTTCCCGTACGCTCTTTTGAGTTTCCTCACCCCCCATCTGATGTGCACGCCTAACGTTCTATACTTAGCCCTCCTAGTTATACTATCCCAAGCTAACTAGACTCACGGATTCAACTGAACTTTTCACTCTTCTAAGTTCCCGTACCGCTCATGGTGTACGCTATATCATTGACATCTCTCATATGTTAATTATTTATCTTATGACATTTCGTACATGTTATCTTTCAATCTTTATAATTATGTTTCACCACTTAATTCTTACAATATTTCACATATCTTATCTTTAAATATGTATAATTGAGTTTCGTTACTTAATTTTCTTTATCAGAAACACACAATGTACTATCTACTATAGCACACAAGTGGTAGTTCCCCCCATATATATATATATATATATAAACTATCTAAGGCATCCCTCGGAACAACAACCGTGATGAATTGCATACTTTTAAATCATATCCCCATACATCAAGGACAAATGGTTTGGTGAACACCCTCGAACCTAAAATAATCATCATAATAAGGGGGCGAACAAGGTCCCTAGTCTTTCGGGTTGGGAACATACCCAACGAACCTAAATGACCTACCAGTATCACTATTATCACTCAAAATAGTAATCCACCTAAAGTTCCATGCCCTGGGGTACTCATCCAAATCTCGCTGGAATCGCCATGGTGGAATAGCCCCTATCACTACCTAACCCCAGTGATAGCAAGTAGCGATATGTTCATAAGTCAAGTGGAATACAATAGGCATTCACACATCCTAATTATTCGTATATTTCAGTAGGTATTCACACAACCTAATTACTCATATTTGTACGTAGTATCTTTTGCTCGCATACTTCCCGTACTTATTATCTTACGATTTATTGCTCTATCGTATTCATTCGAGTATTCACACAACTCTGAGAATCCAAGTTATCCCTTTATTATTTTAGTAGTTAAATCAATATTTTACACTACTCTTATATATCTCAAGTTCATTCGAAACAACCATAATTTATTCTCACTCTCCCGAATTAATTACGTTACTATTTAAGCCCAATCCAATCTAGCGTTAATTCTCTCAATAAGACTGCTAACCCATCATACCATGGACCTATTATATTCCCATAAGTCCCTCATAATAATTTGAAGAGTTCCCAGTGGTCACCCAAGAATTTTCACAAAGTTTCGAGGCTTAATGAGGTAAAACTCTCAAATTTGGGCAAATCGAATTGATTCTCCCTAGGGGAAAATCGAATTGATTCTCCCTAGGGCCAAATCGATTCGAAATCATACAGGTCGTCCTCTTCATTGGGAAGTTGCGTTTTCCACCATTTTTACTCAAGAACTCTCATGATTTTATTCCAAACTTAAAAATAATGACACCTAATACTTTCCGCATATATGAGGGTAATTTCCAACGTAAATTTGTCATTATAACATCATAATTTCAATATCATTGAGGGATTAAATCATCTAACCATTTAAAACCCTAGATTTTTAGGTTCTCCATTATATACTCATAAAACCCAAAAACAATTCGGGATTCTTAATAAATAATTTCAGATATCTTATCCTCTACAAATATCCATTCAATCTACATGCAATTTCCTACCCAAACATGCATAAACTTATTCTTTTCTTCTAAGAACATTAATAAAATCAAATCTAGTTGGAAAACCCCACACATGGGTATTGTAAATTCAATGAATTTGTATATAAACACTTGACTTAATAGATGTGATCTAATTTCGTTGTTGAGATGATGGATTGATGATATCATCTTCAAATCCCCACTCCCAAGTCCTTTGTGGTACAAGATCAGGGTGAAAGCTCTAAGAATTCTTCAAAAACCTCCAAGAACTTCTCTCCCTTTCTACTCTAAGGATTTCTCTGTGTTTTCTAAGTTGTTAAACCTAACTTATGCCACTTATCATCTGATATACAACTACAAATTTCGTAGGTCTCCCAACCTCTATTTGCAAAATGACCAAAACGCCCTCAATAGGTGCCGATTTGGTCTAAAATTGACCCGGAAAGCAAACTAGCCACCCAGATATACTTTTCTGACTAATTCGACCCATCTAGAATCATTCATGACCTCTAAATTACCATCTGAGTCACTTAAAATATATTACTTATCTCTACCTCAATTTAGTCTATACGCGACTCCCGATTGAGATAAAATAAAATACACACATCTCACTCGATATGCCGTATAACAATAATCATCAATTATTTACTAGTCACACTTAGTAAATATTTTATCATAATATTAATCAGTATCTATATTTTGGTTAATATTTAATATTTACGTTTATTATTTAATCCTATTAAATTGCATCACTCGCGTAAGTTAAATAAAAAGTATTTTCTCAATTATTTGCCGAATTAAGTAATTTTAAATACGTAAAAACATGTGGTGTTACAGTATATATATTCTAGTGGAAAATAATCTTGACTCTTTTCTCGTAATTTAATATTAGTAAGGTTATGTATAACCTTCAGTACAAAGATTTATATATGGTTACTAAGATTAGAAATTAAAAAAGTGAACATCGTGAAGTTGGTTTTTAGAATGTGTGCCCAAATATTTATCATTTTTGCACGCTATATCATTTTTGTTAGTTGTGTTTTATCGGGAAACCTTTTCACGCATGAATTTTTCAGAATATGGATCCCAAAGATTTCTTTCATTTTTATTGCCTTCAAACAAAACCTTAGATACTAGATTAAAAAAAGATAAATATTAAAAAGAGAAGAGCATTAATGCAATAAAGTTATGTTAACCAGTTTATACCATAACTGCCACCACCTAAACATCTCCCCACGCCCTACATTACTCTGTAACACACCGTATTTCTAAATTTTAGAATTTAATTAATTCAGACATTTTAAATTACACGTGTGTAGTTTTTTAATTAAAATAAAATATTGTGTGTTTTTTAATTAAAATATTGTGTGTTTTTTAAATATTGATCAAGATATTATGATTAATATTTATGGAATAAATTTACTAAGTGTGTAGTAAATAACATGTGGTAATTATTATAAATCGTAGCGAATAATATCGACGGGACTATTTTATATCTCAGCCGAAAGTCATGTATAGGCTATTTTAAGGTCGAGATAAAAAAATTCAATCCACAACGTGCTTCGAACAGTCAGCAGACTATCAATTTTATACTAGGCTAAAGTTCTAGTTACATAGGACCCACCCACCAGCAATAGCACCAGCAGTAGGAGAAGTTCTCCTAGGTCTATTAGTAGCCCATAAGACATAATGTAGATGGTTCACGTCTAAGTCAAGAATAGGGTAGTCGTACGCCAGGTCAGGTGCCTCGCATCCAGGGTACTAGGTTCAACTTCGGGTGAGCTTATACAATATCTCAATTTTCTGGACCTTCCGATGATCCATCAATGATGGAAGGTATGATTATTTTGTATAGTACATGGGTTAAGGCATTATTTGATTTTAGCACATCGTATTCTTTCATTTTGAGCTCCTTAGTGTTCAGTTTGGGACTAGAGGTAGACTAGTTTCATCCTCCTATCTTCATAAGTATTCTAATTTGTGGCGGTATAGTTCTTAATAGGGTCAATCGTAGATGTGTTATCATGACTGGAGATTATATTCTGGAGTGTGATTTGATCCTTATGGACATGGATGGATACGAGATGATCCTTGGTATGGATTGGATGTCATGTTTTGAACTTATCATCGAATGTCATAGACACAGTGTCTTAGTATCACTTTCATACGGGTCTCGCCATCGCTTGAGCAGTGCATTCAATATCCTTGCAAGTTTTCTACTATTCAGGAGCAAAAACGTTATTATGCTTGGTTAAGAAATTTGGTGGCTGAGGATGAGCCAAAAAGTATGGTGTTAGATTACCCAATAGTGCGGGAGTTTCCCAACGTGTTCCCAGAGGATATTCCTAGGTTGTCTCCGCACCCAGAGGTGGATTTTTCCAATGCAACAGAGTGTCTTGCCCATCTTTATACTACTTCAGAGAATGGATGTAGTGGAGTTGCAGAAGAAAAGGGTTCAACTGGAGGATTTAACCAGTAAGGGCTTCATTTTCCCTAGTGTGTCCCCACATGGAGCTCCAATGGTCTTTACGAAGAAAAAGGATAATTCTCTTTGATGGTGTATCGACTACAGGCAGCTGAATATGGTAACGGTGAAGAACAAGTACCCTATGCCTCATATAGACGACTTGTTCGACCAATTACACAGGGTGGAAAAGTTTGTAATGATTGATCTTTGGTCTAAATACCATTAAGTGTTCATTTAGGAGGACTACGTCCCTAAGACGACGTTCCAAACTCGGTATGGTAACTACGAGTTACTAGTGATGCCCTTTGGTTTAAGAAATGCCTCGATTACATTCATGGATCTGATGAACCATATTTATCATCCCTAATTAGACCGATTTATGGTTGTCTTTCTGGATGACATACAGTTATATACAACCTCGAATATAGACCATGAGGAATACCTTCACACAATATTACAAGTGGTCAGGGAGAACCAATTGTACGCTAAATTCAGTAAGTACGAATTCTGGATGGAGGAGGTCAGGTTTCTTAGCAGCCACGTGGTTTTTGACGAGGGCATTTCTGTCAAGCCATATAAGATGGAGGCCATCCTGAGATGGGATATGCCAAAGACAGTTATAGAAGTATGAAGTTTCTTAGGTTTGTTCGATTACTACCGCAGGTTCGCATAAGATTTCTTAAGGGTCTCTTTACCCCTCAGCATGTTGACTTGAAAGGATGTATACTTTGAGTGGTCGAAGGACTGTGAGTCATCCTTTCAAGAGCAGAATGTTAGGGTGACCTTTATGCCCATTATCATCCTCCCAGAGCATTACAGGGGTTACACTATGTATTATGATACTTCAGGGTCAGGGCTTGGTGTAGTTTTAATACAAGATGGGTAGGTAGTCGCTTATGAATCTCGTAAGCTGAAAGTTCATGAGAGGAACTACCCAACCCATGATATAGAGCTAGCCTTTGTGGTATTTGCATTTAAAAGCTAGAGATATTATCTGTACAAGGAACGGTTTGAGGTGTTCTCTGATCATAAAAGCCTTCATTACATTTTTACACAATGTGATCTTAATCTCCGTTAGAGGCGATGGATGGAGTTGATGGGGGACTATGAATTTTCATTGGAGTATCATCCCGATAAATCAAATATATTGGCCGGTGCTCTTAACCGAAAGTCTAGTCTCACCCTTGCAGCGATGAGGTTCCATTGGGTGAAAATGTTTGGTGAGATGTAAAAGTTTGATTAGCACATCTAGTGAGGTTACGATAGGGCATACTTTTGGGGTGTGGTATTTAGGCCACTCATTTAGCAAAGAGTTCTTAATGCCCAGTCATTGGATCCCGATTTTAATTTAGTATCGAGATAGTATTCAGAACGGGATAATGTTCAACATTCTTACTGTGGATAAGAACCGTGGGGTGAGACATAAGGGTCGATCGATTCTCCCTATTATAGATGAGCTTCAGGACAAGGTGATGGTAGAGTCCTATCACTCGCGCTTCAATATACATCCCGGTGCCACTAAGATGTATAAGAACCTGTGCAGAGACTTTTAGAAGTCTGGCATGAAGAAAGATGTGGCGTCGTATGTAGCTAAGTGCTACACTTATCAGCAAGTAAAGGCCAAGCATAAAAATCCAACAGGGCTATTGCAACCACTACTTGTAGCAGAGTGGAAGTGGGAGAATATCATGATGGATTTCATCACGACTTTACCATGGTCTGAGCGTGGTCATGATTTAGTATGGTTTATAGTGGATCGACTCATGAATTTTTCACCCTTCTTGCCGATCAAGGTCAATGATAGCATGGCTAATTTGGCAAGGTTACATGTCCAAGAGATACTCAGACTTCATAATGTCCTAATATCGATCATCCCAGACATGGATTCTCGGTTAATATCTCATTTTTGGAATAAGTTCCAGTAGGAGTTAGGTACCGATCTGAATATGAGTACAACATATCATCTTGAAATTGATGGACAGTCACAGTGAACCATCTAGATTTTGGAGGATATTATGAGATCTTGGGTGCTCACCTTTTAAGGTAGTTGGGCAGAAAATTTGCATCAGGAAAAGTTTGACTACAATAACAGTTATCAGTTGAGCATCGAGATGGCTCCCTATAAGAATCTTTATGGGAGACCATGTCGCTCTTCGGTTTGTTGAGGTGAGGTGTGTGAGAAGAATATCACCAATTTATAATTGAATTAAGAGATGACAGAGAAGGTTCGGGTAATTCGATAGAGAATCATGATGGCACAGAGCCTACAAGATAATTATGCTGATAATTGTCGGGCACCCTTAGAGTTTTGGTTAGAATACCATGTAATGCTGAAGGTTAGAGTAAGGACTAGTAGTTAATAATTCGGGCTGAAGGGGAAACTGGCCCCACGGTACATCGTCTCCTTTGAAATCTTGAAGCCGATTGGGGATGTGTCGTACTACTTGGCTCTGCCTCCATAATTGTCCCAAGTGCATAGTGTGTTCCATGTCTCTATATTGAATAAGTATCTTCATGATCCTCGGCATGTCATCGGTTGGAACCTCATCAAGTAAGAGGAAGATGTCATGTTTCCCATGCAATTGATATCTATTCTGGACCACGAGGACTGGTCCATGCAACAATGGCATTCCTTTGGTAAAGGTTGTTTGGGAGTTTCAAGACGTTGAAGGTGCTACCTGGGAACGTGAGCCAGAGATGTCGGAGAAGCATCCGGAACTCTTTCCCTAGTTTGTTGTTCTTATTTCGGGGATAAAATCTCCTCAGGTGGGGAAAATGTAATACCCATGCCCTCGATTTTATCTCTTCCCTTGTAACTTTGTAATTAGGAAATAATGAGATTTAATCGTTGTTGTAGTCTTCATACTTGTCGAGTCGAGGTCTTAACAATGCAAATTTTTAACCTAGGAAAATAGGAGTCGTTTTAACGAGGGGACATTCTCGTTCGAACGGGTCATTCAAACGAGGTTCGAACGAGACTTTTGACGACTTGAGTTTGATCCATTCCTCATGCGCATTAGAATATATTTAGAGTGTCCTTCGAATGAATGAGCAAACTCGTTCGAACGAGACTTGAAAGTCGTTCGAACAACTAGACCTGAAATTGTTTATTTCGAGTTGCCCTTGTGTGGTGTCACATTTTATACTATTGATCAAATGATGTGTCGACTTCTGGTGAGCCCAAATGATCAAAAACATGTATAATGTAAGGGGGTTTAAATCATTTAAAGAGGATTCTTGGGGTTATAAGAAAAGAGATGTGAGGAGGTTCTTCTTCCACAAATTATTATTAGCATTTCTCTCTCTCTCTCTCTCTCTCTCTCTCTCTCTCTCTAAGATCCATATACCCATCTTCTTCCCGAAGATTTTTCCCCATAACCACACCTTGCCACCACCTCTAAACACCATTATACACTATTTTCAAGCTTGTTCTTAATCATCAAAGCTCTTATCAAGGAAGGAAGTGGGTAGAGCCAAGCTTATTAGAAGGACTTTGGAGTTATTTTGAAGAGCTTTTAGTTTTTGGAGCTAGGAATTTCCATCTTCATCCTCTTAATTATCTCCTCTTCAAACTGTAAGGTAGGGTTTTCCTCTTCCTATGATTTTAATCTAGCTATGAAATAATTGTGTAGGATTCATGCTAGAGATAATAAAATTCCAAAAATATTGATATTTGCTAAAATATTCAAGTCTTGTAAAAATTGATTTTAAATAAAACAAACCTTATATGGGTATTTTATGAATAAAATGGCATTTTTACCTTGAAATATGGGAGAAAGCATGAAAAATATAAACTCATGATTATTATCTTATTTAAGTGCATTTTGAGGAGTTCTAGGATTTAAATTCTCTTTAACATGTGTAGAATCATGTAGTAAGATAGAAAATGGCATTTTAGACTCGATAAATTATGTTGAGATGGGATTTATGAAGAAATGATAAAATGAGGAAAATAATCCTGAAAATGTGATATAAATATTGTAAGAATGAAGAAAAATGATATTTCAAGTCACATGCGATAATAAGGAAAAGTTATGGACATTTGGATAAAAAAATGGTCTTGAATGATTAGATGTAATTTATGTGGGGCTGGCAATTCGGGTTAGTCGTGTCATTTTCGGGTCGCGTTGATTTTGATTTGACTATAAGTTTTTGGTACTTTAAAATCTATGCAAGTTAATCGCGTCATGTTCGAGTCATTTAGGGTTATTACCGTAAACGAGTTATCGTCTCAAAAATTGCCAGCCCTAATTTTATGTGGTAAACATAAAATAATAAACTTGACTTTTGACATAAAATCATAGAAATGATGTTTGGAAGGGAAAAGTTGATTTTTAGTGCCATGATGATTTAATAATGTTTTTCACAAAGTTATTATGAAAGAAAGGGGTGAAATGGTGATTTTAATAAATTTACGGTTCCTGGTGGTTGGAATCCTCGCTTGACTTTATCGGTATATTTTTGGTGAAAACGGATAAAGTAGACAAAATGGCATGTTGACAAAGGAAAATAGTAATATAAACCGTAGAAATGATGAAAGTTGTATAATGATGGAATGATGTGGACATTCTCTAAAAATGTTGACACACATTAATATGGACTCAGATGACACCGGGATAATTAAGGAGGGTCTGGAATCCGGGATGAAATATCCAAAAACATTGGCCAGAGCATATGGTAGCATAGCAGGCGGTGTGGAGCCCATTAAAGTATGCAGTTATTGGATGATTTCGAGAAAAATAATGGAAAACGAAAATGATAATGGTTGTGCTTGAAAATAAAGAAGTAAGACAACCTAATAAAATGTGATAAAATGAGATTAAAGAATAAAATGGGATCAATTAGTCTCTAGACCCGAAAAAGGGTGGCGTGAAACGGTTTAGTGTGGGTATGAGTTCATCTCTTGGGTGCATTGATAGTTGCATTGATACTAGCTAAATTGTTAAACGTTTACGGAATTGATTAAAAGACATGTTATATATATTGTAATTCTGTAGAAACCATATAGCTTAGTATTAACCACCTACTGACCGTTCGCTCACCCTCACTTTTTGTGTTAAACCCCCCACCCCATATACCTCCAGTAGGGACGTCGGAAAGGACGTGAGTAAGTCCCTATAAGGAAATTAACGTTGTTAGTGCTCTGTCATTTTAGTAAAATCATGGTTTGGAACTTCAATGAATTAAGATTTTCAAACATTTTATTCAGGCCTTTGGCCATGGTTTGTAATAATACAGAGATGTATGGGGTTTAGTTATTATTTAATTAACATTGTGGACTAAACTGGTTTTTATGAATAAATGTTGTGAATCGACTCAATTACGTAAAGTGGTCACCCATTTTCCAACTTAAAAACGATAAATTAATCTTTAATAAATGGTGCAATATAAAAGGGTTTTTCTTAAGTAATAAAAATTAGACTTCCCCCTTCCCCTTTGACTCCTTGACTCGGTGCGGGGTTACCCAACGGTGACCCAAACTCTATATGCCTTACACTTCTTATAAGGGGGAGGAATGTAATACCCCATATATTTATAGTGTTTGTTACAATATTAGCTGAATTATAATTAATAATTACTTGCAACATTTTGTATATGTTGTTGTGTAGATGGCACCATATTGCATATGTAGTGTTACGTAGTTGAATTGTGCGTTGCTTGGGTAAATATTAATTATAGTTAGCCCAATTATTTAAAATACAACTTATGTGATGAGTAAGTAATTGGCTAACTTATAATAAATTATAAAGATAATTATTTAGTGACTTAGTACTATGGGCGCCTATGGAATGGACACGGGTCTAAGTGTGAGGGGTTTACTTGTTTGGATTATTCCCTCGGCATTGGATCCCACCGATTGTGAAGTAGGTTCTTATAATATCGAGTTACAATTAATTATAAATTTAATTAAATATAACATTTATTAGATAAGTAATAAATTTAAATAAATAATTAACTCTCGAATATAGTAATTTTGGGTAGGTTCGTAGAATGTTTTAAAGGCCCTAATTCAGTTAAAATAATGAAAAAATGGTTCATTGGGTAAGTATTTGTTGGGTCAATTTTGAGATCAGTTGGAGCTTATTTGGTACATTTTTATAAATATGTCAAAATAGGGACCCGGCCTAATTATGAAATTAGCGGTTAATATAAATTAAAAATATTAACTAAAAACTCATATAACGCACTTGAGAAGCCTAACAACCTGGACAAAGGAGAGGAAAGCCCTAGATTAAGATATTCGAGGTTTGTAGGGTTGATATTAGCCATCCCCTTAAGGCAAGTATACTTTATATTAGAATAACATTATATTTGTGTTATGATGATTATATATTAGAATCTGCAGAAAAGATTAGATGACTCATTAATTAAGTAATTATAATTAATTTAATTAAGTTATGTACCCTAATTTAATTAGATGATGAATACATGAACTAGTTTGATTGAATAGACAAATCAATAATAAAAAAAACTTGTAATTTGATAATAAAAACTTTAGAATTTTAATGTACATGTAACAAGCTTCAAAAGCTCCATATTAATTTGAAAATTTGACTTAAAATCGAATGTTAATTTAACACATTTGCGTAAGGAAAATAAAGTTAGGTTTAGATTGAAATACATGGGTTTGAACCTTATTGTGTAGAATAACTTTAATTATTGCAAAAACATGTTAGAATCATTATTCCAAAACTTATATGTTGGGAGGAAGGGATTTGGTCTTGTTTAGAGGTTTTAGTATGGATTTGAGGTGTTTCCATCATCCATTAGTGAAATTGAGGTGAGATTAAAATCTCGATCTCAACGGATCAATCCGAACTAGATCAGATCCATCCAGAATAGGCGGATCCATCCGATTTTTGGAGGCTCCATTCGATCCTATAGCTTGAAAATTTGGGTGAATATAGGGATTTTATGCGTTGTTCATAAAATGTTTAATTTTTGAGCTTTGGGAGTAAATTAACATTAACATATAAAATAGTAAGTTGGGGACATCACCTATTTTTAGGAACCTTAGGTTCGAGTTAAGGTCTAAATGATCGGTTTATATTAAATGTTGAGTAAAACATTAAATTATTAGTCTAACCTTTAGAAAGAGGTGCTCGTGGGTAACCCATTGGTGGAGATGTGATGGGGCACATATAACGTGATTGTGCATGGTATGTCATTAGGGGTTACGAGTTCTTCTTAGGACTTATCACCTCAATCCTACGTAGTGAGGCAGTCCGTCTCCCAAATTAGGATGATGGGGCTTGATCCTCTTGTATAAGAAATGGTATTGGGTTTTACATTAGGTTTAATAGCGTAGTGATTTCCCTTGTTATTGCTTTGTCTATAGTGTTTGGACGTCTTATAGTTATAATCAGCACTGTCACAAGTGATCCCCAAAGGCATAGGTGTAGGCCTTCACAATTTGGTTACTGGTAGTGTATGACCCAATGTGATTAAATGTGGGTTGGATATACTCACACGAGTTCTGGATTGTACAGTTTACTATTAGCTTACTCTCTATGTTTATATACTAGGGATGTATATGCAGTATAATAACCCATAGAATGTTAAAGTAAGGAATAATTAAATAAAGGACGGAATCAGAGAACATGAAATACCTTTTGGGATTGCATATTAGCATAACATATTTATAGGTTGTTTGGGTTCAGGTAACTTTAGTCAAATTAATATCGGAGGAAGATATGTCTTATTGTAAGGACATAATTTTATAAATGTCCGGGGTATTTTCTATTTATCCTAGATCACAGTATGTATGTCATATACCGCTACATTCGGCACGTCAACACGATCATCCACGACGGCCTTGATTCGAATCCATGCATCCACCATCTTCACACGTGCATCATTCTACATGCGACGTGCTGCTCAACCGTTCCCACTACTCCATGATGCATTATTGGTAAAATGGTTTATTGCAGTTGTTAATATTCGTATAAATATTTGGGAATTTTTTAGAAAATATTTTTCGAAGTCTGATTTATTTTCAATAAAAAGTAGAATTTTTTCTAAGTGTAGAAGCGAACTTTTCTCGATCGTCGAGCTCATTCGAACGACATTTCTCTGTCATTCAAGCTACATGAGGATGTCGCGTGATCTCGTTCGAGCGACATGGCCTCGTTCTAGATAGATGCCTATCTCGTTCGAGCGTCGGCGCCGCCTCGCTTTTCGTATGAATATCTGTACATATTCTACACTTTTTTCCAAGTCTTTTTCTCTCATGATTTTATGATTTTCAGCCTAGAAAACAGACTTCAATATTTTAAGGTTTTATGAATTTTTTATTCACAAAACCATTCCCATATATGTGTGTGAATATTTAAACCTTCATAGTATCGTTTCTACTCATCTGGAGTAACTTGTGGAGATGTCGATTCTTTTCCATTGCTTCCCATCTGGAGTTCTTGTGGGAGATTCCAGACGAAGACATCGAAACCGACACCTGAGGGTATTTTGTATGTGAGTCATGTTTTCAGTATAATCCGTGTAAACCGTTCTTTACAAATTATAGTGTAAATAAAAAAGGTTTTACCCCTTTGGGTGATTTTTCCTCATTTGTGTGTTTGTTTGTGATTGAATGTTCTTGCACGATCATATTGTCGTCAATCATACCTAGATGCATGTTTTAGGATTTAATTGAAAAATTGAGTTTAATTAAATAATTTCTTTGTTTGAACAAAAGCGCATTCTCGAATTGGTATTAGAGCCAATTAAACAATTATACCGTGTATTTTTTCACAAAATTTTTTAAGATATCAATTTTCTGAAAAATTGATTTTTGAAAAAGGGCATGATCAAAATGGAGCAATTATATAATAAAATGCCAGTTTTTTACGGGACAAATTATGCTTACTGGAAAGACCGCATGAAATCTGCTCTAAAAGCCATAGATGAAAGAGTCTGGGTTTTGGTTGAAAGAGGGTGGACACCTCCCTCCATCACTATTAACAACATGACAAATTTAAAATTTGTGACTACATGGACTGAAGAAGAATTTAAATGGTCAGCTTTAACTCTAAGGGTATTAATGCTTTTTCAGGATCCGTCACTCTTGATGAGTTCCGATGAATAATGATGTGTACCACGTCAAAGAGTCATGGGATGTCTTACAGCTTACCCATGAAGGAACTAATTCCGTGAAAGAATCAAAATTGCAAAACTTAACAACTCCATTTGAAAATATCACCATGCTTGAATCTGAATGTTTTGATGAATTCTATGCTAGATTATTTGATATTGTAAAACTAGCTTTAATATTGGTGAACACATTCGTAATGCTTGAGTTGTTAAAAAGATTCTAAGATCTCTGCCTAAGCGTTTTATCCATAAAGTCACTATGTTAAATTCTATGGGTAATTTAAATACACTTAAATTAGACGAACTAGTAGGAGACTTACAAACGTATGAAATTGATATGTTTCCTAAATCTGTCAAGCTTAAAGATAAGGCAATTGCACTTAATGCCCAGGATAGGAAGAGTGAGGGGTCGGCAAGAAAGAGAGTAGAGTCATCTAGAAAAAGGGAGATAGAAACGTCAGATTCCGAGTGTGACCTTGATTTAGATGATTTGGCTCTGTTTGCAAAACATTTCCAGAAAAATGGAAATTTCAAAGATAAAAAGAATTTTAAGAAAAATAAGCTTGAAAAGAAAAATGAAAAAGATTTTACAGACCCTCCTAAGAAAGACGGTGAGAGATGTTATGAGTGTGACGGTAAGGATCATAGAGCTTTTGAGTGTGCTACTAGGCTAAACAGACTTGCAAAAGAAAAGGGCAAAATTGTCCTTAATGCTACCCTTAGTGACGAGAGTGAGGCCGAGTGTGTGGACTCTGGAGATGAATCATCGCATGAGTGTAACTTCACCGCATTCATGGCTAGTCATGTGAGTAACTCTAGTGCTCCTCACGACGATGAGTATGCTACTTCATAAGGACACCTCGATAGTGATAACGATGTGAGTGAGGGGGAGGATGATGCAAGTGAGAACGATGTATGTGAGTGGGAGGATGCTGCAAGTGAGAACGAGAGTAATCTTCAACGCGCCTACGCTGAGTTATATACTGAGTCATTTAAAACCAAAAAAGAGTAAAAAAGCATTAGTTCTTAGGATCACCGATTTAGAGAGGAAGATTTAAGAGAAGCAAGAGATAGAGTGTCCTCCGCCTGCACTACCTTGAGAGAGAGAGAGAGAGTCTCCTTGTGTTGAGAGAGAAAGTCAGTTTAGAGAAAGAGAGAGACTATTTGGAGAGGGAGAGAGAGTTATTTTGAGAAAGAGAAAGGGGACTTGACTAAACAAGTGACTAGTCTTACGAGTGAGATCCATTCCTCCCTAGAGACTCGGAAGAAACTTGAAGCCCTTGTAGCCTATCTTACTCATGATCTTGAGAGAACACGGGAAGTTAAGGTTCAAATTGAGGATAGATCTGGAAAGATGGGAAATATTCTCCTCGATCCCGCTTTAGGTTTTGGTGATAGGCAGGGAACAAGTTTTTATGGAGTCTCCACGTCCCAAATAGCACCTAGACCAGTTCCTGAGTTTACTACAACTCCATATGTCCATCATCAAAAACCACGAAGGAGTGTTCGACCAAGAAAAGTAAACCAAGGTCCGCCTAAGACTGTGTTCTTTTGTACATACTGCAAAAGAAAAGGCCACCCCAGGGAGTTTTGCTATAGTTTGGGTCGGACACGACGTACTACTGCTCCACCACATCATACTAATGATTTTACCAGTCTGAGAGAGCGTGTTGAGTTTTTAGCCGCCACCTCACAGAGTTTGATGGAGGAATTTCGACGGATGTCTTTGTCATCAGTGAATGCTTCCCGTATCCCAACTAAAACCAACAACAACAAGGGTAAACAAAAGGTTACCACTTCTTGGGTACCTAAGAAAGAGGAAAAGGCCCTTGTTTTCCATATCGCTCTCAAAGCACATAATACCTCACAGTGGTATTTTGATAGTGGGTGCTCCAGACATATAATCGATGATGTCTCATTTTTTACCTACCTAGAGGACTAAGGAAGGTAGAGTCACCTTTGGATATGGGAGCAAGTCTAGCATCGTAGTATGAGGTACAATAGAGTTACCAAGATTTCCAAAGCTAGAGAATGTTTTGTACGTCAAAGGTTTGAAAGCAAACCTTCTCAGCATTATCCAGTTGTGCGATGCTGACTTTGTTGTAAAGTTTGACTGGGACGCGTGTAATGTCTATAATCAAGCCGGTAAACTTTTAGCACAAGGGGTGAGGACATAGGATAACTTCTATGGGACTATGCTCAAATCCTCACTTGTTTGTAATAGCGCCACGATCACTCCTATGAATCTGTGGCACCAACGTCTAGGTCATGTTAACTTTAGATATTTGAAGCGTTTAGCTAAAAAGGACCTAGTACATGGCTTACCAATACTTGGAAAGCTAACTTTCACGGTTTGTGGACCCTGTTAGTTGGGAAACTAAATCCGTAGCCCCCACAGGAAGTTGAATTCCATTACCACTTCACGAGTACTTGAGTTGATACACATGGATCTCGTGGGTCCTACTTGTATAGAAAGTTTGGGTGGTAAGAGGTACATCCTAGTCATGGTAGATGATTTCTCCATACATTCGATTATAGGTTTTCTCAGAGAGAAATCCGTGCTGTAGAGTTTTTAACGACCAAGTGTCGTGTCCTACAAAACCAACATGGTGTCACTATCAATAGAATGCGTAGTGACGACGACACTGAATTTATGGAGCAAAAAGTAAATTTTTACTGTGATAGCCTAGGAATTAAACATGAGTTTTCTGCTGTGAAGACTCCTCAGCAAAATGAGATTGTTGAGAGAAAGAACAGGACGATTCAGGAAATGGATAGATCTATGCTTCTAGGTCGTAAAGTTTCTAGGAGATTGTGACACCCCGCCTAATTAATCCCGGGTGATCAGTCCTAAATCAAGTTAGAAAAGGTTTCTCAGTTGGTCCATTCTTAGCATCACTGTCGTCTTTTTAATTACTAACCACCTAAGTGAAAAAATTAGACTGGTGCCAATTTTTATCTTTCAATTAATTAAATAAAACCCATGCGGAACATAAAATAATACACAATCACAGTTAACTAAAATAACCATCCACAAATCAAATACTTAACCGAATAAACCATCGGTCCAAATATCCAATACAAGTAAAGATAAGAAGAACATCTCAACAAGTCTAATACTGATAAATGAACTGTGAGCGACAAGCTCAGATAACTACTAGAGAGTCTCTACACGAATGAAAGAAGGAGGCGTCTATCAAAAACCCCGCAACATCCACATGTGCTACAGCAAAGGATACCTGGAATAGAGTCAAGTCTGGTGTCCCTGTGGATGGACACCTAAAAGGTTTTTAAAATTTTTTATAGCAAGGGTTAGTACCCAAAAACATTTAAAAACATTTAGTAAATGATTAACTTGCAGTAATAAATAAATATGCATGCTCTTCATATTTTAGTTAGTGTCGCACTCTCTTGAAGACTTCCTCACCCCTCCTCTAATGTGCACTACTAACACTTCCATTTAATTTACTAGGTCCTATGCTCCTGACCCAATACTTATTTTAACCCTTGAAATTTACCTACTCTAACCGAGTATGCCTTAATTCATGATTTTTAAGTTATTATAAACGTCAACTTAATTAAATCATTACCCTTTTTAATTTCATATAACATTCACACCTGTTATGCACATAATACATTTTTCACTATGTATTAATTATCCCATATATAATTATTTACCTAATTATATATTTAATCATATTACAGTATTCACAAACTTACTGAAATAACATTTAATACAAACTTTCGACCGAGTAAAAATACTCACAAAATATAAATTTTCCCAAGTGCTATCCCACTAGGTGTATTCACATAACCTAGTTATCCAAGTTAGATTCGCTCACTAACTTAGTTTAACATACGAATTGGAGGCGGTCATATTCCTTCCCTGAAAGTGAGATGCCCCTAACCCATATAACGAACGCTATGACATGGGATTATACTATCCCTACTCCTCAAGTTAGGGTATTCATCCACTACGCGCAACCTCCCCCTATAGCACTAGCTCATATACTAATAATATTCGATCACTTATATTAATACACACACACACACACTATATATATATATATATATATATATATATAAAATGTCCCGGCTACACCATGTACAAAATCCGTAACATAAGCCTATTTAATTTATTAAGAGTTTATGGTCCAACTCTAATTATTAATTAATTCGTACATTAATTAATTAAGTCACCTTTGGTGTCGCCCCCACCATAAAATTGGACTTACTTTAGTAGTCCGAATTAACCTCACCCGAGCCTAAATTCCCGACTCCCGAATTATTTAGCCTTTACCTAAATAAGATTTATCTCTCGGCATTCCTCAACCGTTATCCCCGGACTTGTTCACTACATCTATATTTAATCCTTACGAACACCTTACCAAAAATTCAATCTTAGTGTGTCACACCTAATTTCTCCAAAACCCAACAAATTTAAATTATGATGTCACACTAAGTCGTCACCAAATTCTAAATTAACTTTATTCACCCTTAATTATATTTAAAACCCATGTATAAATTTCTCACCAAATTAATTCATGGAAAAATATTAAATTAAAATTTTCTTCATATAAAAGAAAACTGGGCGAACTGTCAACATCTGCCGACCATCGATCGATCGACCCCAGACCTTCGATCGATCGATCGAGCAGGTCTTCGTCTTCTTCGCGAAGACAGATTCTGCCATGGACGAGTTTCATAAAACCCTAACTCCTTCTACCAGCAATCTCAAGCCTTCTTAACAATAATACAAGTTAGGAACCTTATTATGGACCTCCAGAATGCCCTCCAACGTTATTAATTCGTCCATTAACTACAAATTCTGAATTTGGGGAAATATTCATCTTTAATTCCTTACCCATTTACATCCCAAATTCCTTCACCAAATTCATTTCTAATTATCCAGATATCAACCTACCAGATATGTATCAATTTATAACATCAGATTTCTACAAGAATCCTCATTCAAATTCGTAAATCAGATTCAAAACCTCATGTTTATGCCATGAACACCAAAAACGAATTTTGATCAGACACATCACATGAATATGAATTGAAAAACAGATTCAATACTATTGCAAGTTATCCACTTGCCTTGGGTTTCGTAGTGTCTGATTCAGAGATGAATTCCAAGGTTGAAGATGATCCTTGTTGGCTCTCTAGTGATCCCAAAACTTCAATTAACTGCTATTAGGGTTCCTTAATACACTTAGCCTTTTTTTAAAACTCTATCAGCCGTTTCCTTTCTTCTCCTAACTTAGCAATTAACCTAAATCCCTTTTTTTGCCTAATGGGCCAAGCCCAAATGACCCAATTGCCCCCGTGTGGGCCCGACTATGTCTAAAAATTCCCCGTGACCCGTTTACTACCCACGGGTACACTTTTCCTACTATCTCAGCCCATTCGGACTCAATCGTACACTCAGAATTGGCATCCAAATTAATTTATAAAATACTTATCTCCCCATCCCTTTAGTCTATACCGACTCCCGGTTGAGATAAGCGCATACCCTGTCATTAATACTCGAAATGACTTAAATAATTTATTACTATTCACTTAGTAAATAAATTTCCGTAAATATTAACCATTCACTCCCTGATTAATATTTAAATAAAATTTCCCTAATTAATTCAATTAAAATTATGTCTCACAAGTAATTTTCAATTCCCGAATTAATTACATATTTAATGCATGAAAAATGCGGGGTGTTACATACTCCCCCCCTACAAAGGAATTTCATCCCCGAAATTAGGTCATCCCTGTGATGAAAAGCTCTGGATATTTCTCCCTCATATCCTCCTCCCGCTCCCAGGTAGACTCGTCAATGTTGTGATGACCCCACTGTACTCTAACTAGTGGAACAACCTTGGATCGTAATTTCCGCTCGCTACTGTCTAGAATAGCCACCGGCCTCTCCTCATATGAGATGTCTGGCTGTAAATCAATTTCTTCCAGTGGAATGTGCCAGAAGGCCCTCTCGCTCCTGCGATATTTCTTCAGCGATGCCACATCGAACACGTCGTGTATCCGCTGAAGGTGCTCCGGAAATCCCAGCTTGTAGGCTACAGGCCCCACCCTCTCGATAATAGGGAAAGTACCACGTACCTCAGTTCTAGCTTACCCTTCTTGTTGAACCTCATCACCCCTTTCATAGGGGACACCCGGACTAATACCTAGTCCCCAACCTCTAACTCCACAAGTCTCCGTGAAGCGTCAGCGTAACTTTTCTTCCAATCCTGAGCTATCTGAATCCTCCCTCGGATCAGTTCTATCTTGGCAGATGTCTCCTTTACAATCTCTGGCCCCAATAGTTTGTTATCCCCCACCTCTAACCAACAAGTGGGTGAACAACAAGGTCTCCCATATAGTGCCTCAAATGGCGCCATGCCGATCGTGAATTGGTAAGAGTTGTTATACGCAAATGCTACCAGAGGAAGATACTTCTCCCAACCTCCCCCAAAGTCTAATATGCACATTCTGAGCATATCTTCTAGCATTTGGTTGACTCTTTCGGTCTGTCCGTTAGTCTGTGGGTGATAGGTTGTACTCCAACGTAACTCCGTGCCCATGGCCTCCTGAAAACTCTGCCAAAAGTGGGCCACAAAGATCTTGTCCCTATTCGACACAATATTTATCGGTACCCCGTGCAACTTAACAATCTCTGCTATGAATAGCTACGCATAAAGCATCATCTCAAAGTCTGTGCGAATCGGCAGGAAGTGGCCCACTTTGGTCAACCGATTCACAATGACCCATATGGAATCGTGACCCTTCTGCGATGTCGGTAACCCTGTAATGAAGTCCATAGAGATTCTCTCCCACTTCCACATAGGAATTTCAAGTGACTGTAGCATCCCTGATGGTCTCTGATGGTCAACTTTCACAAGTTGACACGTGGCACATTTCGAAACAAACTCTGTTATGTCCCGTTTCATCCCTGCCCACCAATACTGCCTCCTCATATCTTGATACATATTATCCCCGCCGAGATGTACCGTGAATCTTGACCCATGAGACTCCGTCATAACAGCGCGCCTCAACTCCGCATCCTCTGGTACAATCAACCTCCCATTATGGCGTAAGCCTCCCTCTGAGCTGATCGAGTAACCCGCTGCTCCCTCAGCTAGCAACTGGATCACCCTATCCCGACAGGTCTGATCCTCTGCCTAAGCCCTCACAACCCACATAATGATCTCGGGTGTGATGGATAATGCTCACATGCAAGCCCTGGCTACATCATCCTCGTATCGAAGTTCTCTCCACTTCACTTTCCAGACTTCTGATATTTCCCCAGTCGTTCTCCGACTCAATGTATCTGCCACCACATTAGCCTTACCAGGATGACACTGAATATCAAAATAATAGTATTTCACGAATTCTAGCCATCGCCTCTGTCTCATATTCAGATCCTTCTGAGTGAAGAGATACTGAAGTGATTTGTGATCCGTGAATAGCGTGAACTGCTCCCCCAGGAGATAATGTCTCCATATCCTCAAAGCAAAAACGATTACTGCTAACTCCAGGTCGTGAGTGGGGTAATTCCTCTCATGGGCCTTTAGCTTCCTGAACGCATAAGCTATAGCCCTTTCCTCCTGATGAAGCACACTCCCAAGTCCCTGTAAGGACGCATCAATGTAAACCCGATACTCTAATCCTCCTTTCGGCAATGCAAGCACGGGTGTAGATGTCAACTTGTCCTTTAACTCATCGAAGGATAATTGACAGTGATCACTCCAAGTGAAAGTTACCCCTTTCCGGGTAAGATTCGTCAAAGGGCCCGCAATCTTTGAGAATCCTGTGATGGACTGTCTGTAATAACCGGCCAACCCCAGAAAACTGCGCACTTCTGTCAGTGTCGTGGGTTGTCCCCACTCCCTCACCACCGATAATTTGCTTGGATCCACCGCAATACCCCGGTCTGACACCACGTGGCCAAGAAACTGAACCTCCTGTAGCCAAAATCCACACTTACCGAATTTGGCATAGAGCTGGTGATCCCGCAATGTCTGTAACACTATACGCAGGTGCTCTGCGTGATCCTCTTCGGTACGCGAGTAGATCAGGATTTCATTAATGAACACGATAACAAACTGATCGAGAAACTCCCTGAAGACTCTGTTCATGAGGTCCATGAACACTGCTAGTGCATTGGTGAGCCCGAATGGCATTACCCTGAACTCGTAAGATCCATACCGCAACAGGAAAGCGGTCTTCGGAACATCCTCCTCTCGGATACGTAGTTGATGATACCCTAACCTCAAGTCGACCTTAGAGAAATAAGAAGCCCCTCTTAACTGGTCAAATAGGTCATCAATCCTAGGCAATGGATACTTATTCCGTATCGTGTCCTTATTCAGCTCTCTATAGTCCACGCATAACCGTAGTGAGCCATCTCATTTTTTCACAAATAACACCAGTGCACCCCACGGCGATGTACTTCGTCGAATGAAACCCTACCATAGAAGCTGCTGAATTTGCTCCATCAACTCACGCATCTCTGAAAGGCCATACGGTATGGAGCCCGAGCAATCGGCCGCATCCCCGGTGCTAAATCGATCATAAATTCGATTTCCCTGCTAGGTGGCAATCCTGGTATCTCCCGAAACACATCCTTAAAGTCTCTCACCACTGGTATTGAGTCCAATAGAATAGCCACCTCCTATGAGGTTTCCTCCTCAATGTAATACAAGTGTGTGCGTGACCCTCCCTCGGGTAGCGGCATTGCTATTAAAAAAATTTCCTGCCCTGGAATGGAGAACACGATGGTCCTCTTGTAGCAATCCACCGTCGCTCGATAACTAGCCAACCAATCCATACCTAAAATGACATCGTACCCCTCCATATCCAACACTAAGAGGTCCGCTGCTAAACTAAGTCTCCCAATTAAAATGTCCACACCCCGACAGATCGAGTGAATCGTAGCCCCGCTGCCAACTGGCGACTCTACACACATTCGAAGACTACCCGCGGTCTCTAGTAGTCCGACCCGTTTAGCAAAATTTAATTTAATGAATGAATGTGATGCTCCTGTATAAAAAAGAATACTACCATTATAACCATGAATGAGAAACATACCCTCAACTGCTAGCGATGCTTGCTACGTCGGGGGATTGGGAACATCTCGGACGTTATACACACGTCTGTAGTGCATCTACCCCTACGGAGGTGGGGCGGGTGGGGCTGCTGCTGCTGCTGCTGCTAATTATTCCCGTTGCCCCTTTTGGCCCTCCTGCTGTTGACCTCTGCCCCTCTGTGGGCACTCCCTCTTAAAATGCCCTGGCTGGCCACAAACAAAATAACGTTTCTGACCATCCCACTGTCGTTGGCTCTGTTGGCCCTGACGCGGCTAACCCTGACCCTGTTGGCCTCCCCCATTGTTCCCTTGGACCTAACGGCCTTGAGGAACATGCTGCTGCTGATTCGGGCCCGGCTGCCCCTACCTGAACCCCTGTCCTCCCGATCGGAACCCACCAGGATTAAACTTCTTAGCCTGATTCCCTTGCTGACTGCCTGCCAGCTGCTGAGCACCACTTGTGTCACTACTAGTAACGACCTTGCCCTGTTGACTCGGCTCCCCTGTTAACATTTTCCCCTTCGCATGGAAGCGATGATCCTGGCAGTGTACACGTGCGGCATTAACGACGTCTGTATACGTCACTAACGGCGGATTCCCAATCAAGTGTTGCCTGATTCTCCAGGCTAAACCGTCCATAAACCTCGATTTCTTTCGCTCCTCATCGCTCACCTCATTTGGCATAAAGTTTGCCAAACGGTTGAACTCTTCCTCGTAGTCTGCCACTGATCGGTCACCCTGAACTAAATCACTGAATTTATTTCTCATCTCAGTCTCTACTGCTAGTGGAAAGTATTTGCGGTCGAACCACACCCAAAACTCTACTATCGACGTCAAGTCTCTGTCCTCGGCGGTGGTAACTGATGTGACACCCCGCCTAATTAAATACCGGGCGATCACTCCTTTATTAAATTAAAATTAAGGTGAATAGTTGGTTCATTCTTAGCATCACTGTCGTGAAAATAAATTTTTCCAAATTAACACCCTACTTAATTAAGCTAAGTGTCAAAACCATTTTTCAACATTTCTGACCAATTTTATTTTTAAAGGAAAATTATTTATTTAATTAGTAACAACATTTTCGATAAGTAAGAATCATACAACAATTATCCTGGAACATAATTTAATTACTTTAAACATTCAACATCCAAAATCTCAACATTTAAAACTTAATGTAAAACATACATGCGGAATAAATCCCAAAGTAAAAGTACTAGAAATAACTGAAATACAAATGTCCCTCTAAAACAGATAAATAGTGGTAAGGGCGACACATGCCCAATAAGGAGAATGATAGAAGCGGAATCAAGTAAATGAAATCGTCTAAGCAAGTGGCATGTAACTCCCACCTAAGCTGTAGCACGTTCCTTCCAAGGGATCTAAGCAAGACGCCCCTGTGGCTGGGCACCTGTAGTACATACATATATATACAAGAGAGAGAGAGAGAGAGAGAGAGAGAGAGAGAGAGAGAGAGAGAGAGAGAGAGAGAGAAACGGGTCATATCCCGATAGTGTATATGATTTAAAAATTGTTTAGCAAGTATTTAAATTGATACAGGCCAATGCAACAACATATTAGTGCGACACTCTCTTGAGAAATTATCACCACTCTTCTAATGTGCACACCTATCGCACTAACCTTCCCAGTGGTCTATCTCCTCATATATCACGCTATCCTTCCCAATGGTTTAACTTATCTTAGGTTATTCGCAGGATTCAAAATTTAACAATTCAATTGTTTGAAAAGAATATCTCAATTAGTAACCAAAGTTCTCATTTTAACTTTATTAATCAATAAAGTTTTCCAGTGTCATATTATACTTTCTCAAAACAAGTATTTACAATTTGAGTCATCAACCATGTCCTACATATCAAATCACAGTAGGCAGTTCCAGAGTTCAGAATTTCATATATATATTAACTACTCGTAAAATATATATATATATATCATAACAGCACCCCAAATAAAACTATGGTGCGGGAATACTCTACTATCCAATCCCCGTATCAGTCGTACTAAGGGAAATACAAATTCGGAATCACTCTCGAACTGTATTAACACATACTCAAACAATATTGAGGCTAAGCATAGATTCCAAGTCTCTAAGAGGATGGCATATGTCTGCATCTCTTAGGACCGTCTGAACTATCACTGCGATGGCCTGTACCAAGGATATCTATACACAAACAATATGAGGCGAAGCATAGATTCCAAGTCTCTAAGAGAAAAGCACATACCCGCGTCTCTTAGGATCGTCTGAACTATCATTCCGATAGCATGTACCAAGGATATCTATCTTCTAGGGTACAAGTCAATATCCCCCCATAAAGGTCACATCGAGATAAGACTGTCCCAGCGCGGTAACCTCAGGGATAGCAAGTAGCGTGGGTATGTTTTTCACACATAGATAGCATATGCAAACACAATCATATAACTATACTAATATTACCATGTCAATAATGGGTATATTCTCAAATCCCATAGTTACGACTTTTATCCATATTATCATATTTTAGTAAACACTTATAACGGTTCGTTTCTAACCTTGATTCGGTATTATTCCAACGTACCACACAACTCTCATGGCTTTATTCTCCAAATTATAAAATTCAGTAGGTATACACATTTTTCCCAAAGTAACTCTCTTACGTGTCTCTTTCTTTAAATCATAAATTCACCGACCCTTATGTAATTATCCTAAAATACAATCTTTGCCCGACATCAAGGGTCCCAAAATTTATTCACATGTCCTACTGGTCTTCCCTATCTCCCAAAACATTTTATTAAGGATGTCTAAGAATTATTTCACATTAACTTGATTTTAACTAATTTAAAAAGGGAAATAGGAGTCTGCCAGGAGGGGTCGATCGATCGAGGTCTGGGGCTCGATCGATCGAACCTTTGATCGATCAAAGCTCTGGGCTCGATCGATCGATCAAGCAGGTATTGCGATTTCTGCAGAATTCTAGTTACGGGTTTCATCTTCTAACCTTCACCAAATCCATATTTTTCAATCCCAAACGTCACAAAAATGGTACTATTAACATTATATCATCCTACTGGGTATTTCTAACGTGAAGCGTGAGGATTTCTATCATTATACATGGATTAACAGCCCAAAAATTATTATAATTATCAAGAACCCTAGAATTCTCTTAAACATGGTTCTAACAAGTATTTCCAGAAATTTCCTTCTTGTAAACATCATAATTTCGTGGGTAATTCCTCTACATGACAAGGGTTTCCATAATTATCATTTAAACCATAACTACATGCGATTCCTATCTCAAATCTTTGGTTTTCTTCCATAAAACTCATTCTAATTACTCCTAAACAAATATGAAAGATGCACCAACAAAATAAGCAAGATAAACACTTGACTGGGATTTTTGGTGTTCTGATTTGCAGTTGATTTTGGTGTGGTTGCATAGCCCGTCGCGCGATCTACGCGTTGGTGGTGGTTGTGGTGCAAATGGATGGATTTTGGGCCTTGGATTGCCTTGGAAGCTCTCTCCTTCCCTCTCCTATGGCCGTCACTTGTCTTTGGTTGTTCTAACCCTAGAAAACAACCTTAGACATCTGATATAACCCTTAGAATTTCGTGGGTTTAATTACCTATAATTGTGAAATGTCCAAAACGCCCTCCCGGGGTACTCATTAGGCCTATAAACGCCCCGAGACCCAAATCAAACTCCCGAGTATACTTTTCGGACTATATTGACCCTTACGGGCGCGTTGGCGCACTCAAAATGACCATACGAACGACTTATAAAATATTCACTTTTATTTATAAATGTTTAGTCCCGACGCGACACGGGCGCGTCCCGACTCAAATTTCTAAAATTGTCATTTTATTCACTCGTGACATTCAATATAACCAATATTACATATTACTTTGCTCATTAGTAATATTCAGCAAATTTCCCATAATTACTAACTCTCGTCACGTTAATAATTATAACATAATTAATTTTCGGTTTTTTATTAAATAATTAGCTCACATTAAATTTAATAAATCCCCAAATTAATATAGCCTAAAAATACGGGGTATAACAACTGACTCTCACAACTGTAAGGCTGCCCCCGACAAACGAAAGGTAGCAAGCATCTATTTCTGTACCTCGGTACACTCTAGCATGCGCAGATGGCGCTGAATGTTCTTCTTCCAGTCACAAGCCTCTATCACATCTGTGCTACCCCGGAACTCAGGTGGGTGACCCTTCTGAAAGGTCTCCCTAACTCTCTGCCAAAATGGTGGCCCCACTGGAGCCTGAACTACTGGTGCCACTGGAGACGGTGCCTGGGGCTGTGGAAAGTGAGCTGCCATAGCTCTCATTGATGTTTCGACCGCCTGGGCCACTATCATTGCCACCTGAGTAGTGGATATCAACTCGGGCAGGGGTGGTGGTGGCGGTACATGTGGCTCCTGGTGAGCCTCCCTGATTTCATCCCTAGCCTCAGCCCTCTCCGCTCTCAGTCTTCTCGGTGGCATCTGAAATAGATTAAATCACATAAGTACACAGTTTACACAAAAATATTCACAGCAGAAATACGATATCTCACAAGCGGAAAAATGAATCAACAGTCCTAATAATAGGGCTCTACAACAAACGAGTGATACGCTAAAATGTAGAAAGACGCACAGATCCTAAGGACACTAGAACCTGATGCTCTGATACCATCTGTGACACCCGCCTAATTAATCCCAGGTGATCAGTCCTAAATCAAGTTAGAAAAGGTTTCTCAGTTGGTCCATTCTTAGCATCACTGTCATCTTTTTAATTACTAACCACCTAAGTGAGAAAAGTATACTGGTGCCAATTTTTATCTTTCAATTAATTAAATAAAACTCATGCGGAACATAAAATAATACACAATCACAGTTAACTAAAATAACCATCCACAAATAAAATACTTAACCGAATAAACCATCGGTCCAAATATCCAATACAAGTAAAGATAAGAAGAAAATCTCAACAAGTCTAATACTGATAAATGAACTGTGAGCGACAAGCTCAGATAACAACTAGAGAGTCTCTACACGAATGAAAGAAGGAGGCGTCTGTCAAAAACCCCGCAACATCCACATGTACTGCAGCAAAGGATACCTGGAATAGAGTCAAGCCTGGTGTCCCTGTGGCTGGACATCTAAAAGGTTTTTAAAAAAATTTATAGCAAGGGTTAGTACCCAAAAACATTTGAAAACATTTAGTAAATGATTAACTTGCAGTAATAAATAAATATGCATGCTCTTCATATTTTAGTTAGTGTCGCACTCTCTTGAGGACTTCCTCACCCCTCCTCTAATGTGCACTACTAACGCTTCCATTTAATTTACTAGGTCCTACGCTCCTGACCCAATACTTATTTTAACCCTTAAAATTTACCTACTCTAACCGAGTATGCCTTAATTCATGATTTTTACGCTATTATAAACGTCAACTTAATTAAATCATTACCCTTTTTAATTTCATATAACATTCACACCGGTTATGCACATAATACATTTTTCACTATGTATTAATTATCCCATATATAATTATTTACCTAATTATATATTTAATCATATTACAGTATTCACAAACTTACTGAAATAACATTTAATACAAACTTTCGACCGAGTAAAAATACTCACAAAATATAAATTTTCTCAAGTGCTATCCCACTAGGTGTATTCACATAACCTAGTTATCCAAGTTAGATTCGCTCACTAACTTAGTTTAACATACGAATTGGAGGAGATCATATTCCTTCCCTGAAAGTGAGATGCCCCTCACCCATATAACGGACGCTATGACCTGGGATTATACTCGCCCTACTCCTTAAGCTAGGGGATTCATCCACTACGTGCAACCTCCCCCTATAGCACTAGAGTATATACTAATAATATTCAATCACTGATATTAATGCACACACACTATATATATATACTATCACACTCCGTATATATATATATATAAAATGTCCCGGCTACACCATGTACAAAATCCATAACATAAGCCTATTTAATTTATTAAGAGTTTATGGTCCAACTCTAATTATTAATTAATTCACATAATAATTAATTAAGTCACCTTTGGTGTCGCCCCACCATAAAATTGGACTTACTCTCGTAGTCCGAATTAACCTCACCCGACTCTAAATTCTCGACTCCCGAATTATTTAGCCTTTACCTAAATAAGATTTATCTCTCGGTATTCCTCAACCGTTATCCCCGGACTTGTTCACTACATCTATATTTAATCCTTTCGAACACCTTCCCAAAAATTCAACCTTAGTGTGTCACACCGAATTTCTCCAAAACCCAACAAATTTAAATTATGATGTCACACTAAGTCGTCACCAAATTCTAAATTAACTTTATTCACCACTAATTAGATTTAAAACCCGTGTATAAATTTCTCACCAAATTAATTCATGGAAAAAGATTAAATTAAAATTTTCTTCTTATAAAAGAAAACTGGGCGAACTGTCAAAATCTGCCGACCATCGATCGATCGACCCCACACCTTCGATCGATCGATCGAGCAGGTCTTCGTCTTCTTCGCGAAGACGAATTCTACCATGGACGAGTTTCATAAAACCCTAACTACTTCTACCAGCAATCTCAAGCCTTCTTAACAATAATACAAGTTAGGAACCTTATTAGGGACTTCCAGAATGCCCTCCAACGTTATTAATTCGTCCATTAACTACAATTTCTGAATTTGGGGAAATATTCATCTTTAATTCCTTACCCATTTACATCCCAAATTCATTTCTAATTATCCAAATATCATCCTACCAGATATGTATCAATTTATAACATCATATTTCTACAAGAATCCTCATTCAAATTCGTAAATCAGATTATTATTTTCAAAACCTCATGTTTATGCCATGAACACCAAAAATGAATTTTGATCAAACACATCACATGAATATGAATTGAAAAACAGATTCAATACTATTGCAAGTTATCCACTTGCCTTAGGTTTCGTAGTGTCTGATTCGGAGATGAATTCCAAGGTTGAAGATGATCCTTGTTGGCTCTCTAGTGATCCCAAAACTTCCTTTAACTGCTATTAGGGTTCCTTAATACACTTAGCCTTTTTCTAAAACTCTATCAGCCATTTCCTTTCTTCTCCTAACTTAACAATTAACCTAAATCCCTTTTTTTGCCGAATGGGCCAAGCCCAAATGTCCCAATTTCCCCCGTGTGGGCCCGACTATGTCTAAAAATGCCCCGTGATCCGTTTACTACCCCCGGGTACACTTTTCCGACTATCTCAGCCCATCCGGACTCAACCGTACACTCAGAATTGGCATCCGAATTAATTTATAAAAATACTTATCCCCCCACCCCTTTAGTCTATACCGACTCCCGGTTGAGATAAGCGCATACCCTGTCATTAATACTCGAAATGACTTTAATAATTGATTATTATTCACTTAGTAAATAAATTCCCGTAAATATTAACCATTCACTCCCCGATTAATATTTAAATAAAATTTCCCTAATTAATTCAATTAAAATTATGTCTCACAAGTAATTTTCAATTCTCGAATTAATTACATATTTAATGCATGAAAAATGCGGGGTGTTACAGAGATTTTGGGCCGAGGCAGTGTCTATTTCATGCCATACGGTGAATAGGGTTTACCTTCGTCCACACACACTTAAAACGCCTTATGAATTATGGACTGGAAAGAAGCCCAACCTTGCATATTTTCGTGTCTTTGGGCATAAATGCTACATCCTACGAGACAGAGAGCAATTGGAAAAGTTTGACTCCCGAAGCGATAAGGGAATATTACTTGGATATTCATCAAATAGTAGAGCGTGCCGCATCTTTAACCTGAAGATCTCTAAAGTGATGGAGTCAATAAACTTTACTGTGCAAGATGACAAACCATAGACGTTTGTTGACTTCACCTATTTGAGTGAGGATGACACACTCCTTTTTGATGATCCCACTGTCTCTCCCACATCCAGGGTTGACCCTACTCCTGTTCTAGGGGACACACCTTCTTGGATTTGCAAGAGTCATGATCCTTTTGCCATTGTTGGCAATCCCACTTTAGGGGTCAAGACTTATGCTCTGCTAGAGAATGTTGTTAGCCATGTTTGCTACACATCTAAAGTCGAGACTGAGAATCACTAAGAAGAACTCAAGGATGAACATTAGATATCTGCTATGCAGGATGAGTTGCTTCAGTTTAAAAAGAACAATGTCTGGGAACTTGTCCCCCTACCTAGTGAGACGAATGTGATAAGTACCAGGTGGATTTTCAAGAATAAAATGGATGAAAATGGTACCATAATCAGAAACAAGGCTAGGTTGGTTGCTCAAGGATACACACAGATAGAGGGTGTAGACTTTGGGGAAACATTTTCTCCTATTGCGAGGCTTGAGTCCGTTCGCTTACTACTCGCCATCGCATGTCATCTGCGCTTCAAGCTATATCAAATGGATGTCAAGAGTTCCTTTTAAATGGCATTCTACAAGAGGAGGTTTACGTGGAACAACCAAAAGGGTTTAAAGACCCTAAGCACCCGGAGAACGTCTACTATCTGAGGAAATCCCTGTATAGTTTAAAGGAAGTACCTCGTGCTTGGTACGAGAGGCTTACTTCCTATCTCTTAGCACGAGGCTTCAAGAGAGGGGGAGTTGATATGACGTTGTTCATCAGGAGAGATAACGGTGCTATTTTAGTTGCCCAGGTCTATGTGGATAACATAGTCTTTGGATCCATGTACTCCTAGGATGCTCACCACTTTGAGGAGGAGATGAAAAGTGAATTTGAGATGAGCATGGTATGAGAGTTTACTTTCTTCCTTGGTATCCAAGTTCGTCAGCTAGAGGATGGGATGTTCATCTCCCAATCCAAGTATGCTAGAGACCTAGTGAAGAAATTTGGTTTAGACTCCATTAAGCATGTATGTACACCTTTAAATACTTCTATCAAGCTTAGTAAGGACACTTCAGGCAAGGACATAGAACAAACCTTGTATCAGAGTATGATAGGTAGTCTTCTCTACTTGACTTCCAGTCGTCCCGACATAGCCTTTAATGTTGGAGTCTGTTCACGATATTAGGCATCCCTAAAAGAGTCACACTTACTTGCTCTAAAACCTATTATCAAATACGTACGTAGGACTCTCTCCTATGGTATTTGGTATTCCTTTGATATCGATGACCATTTGTCCGCCTATTCGGATGCTGAATGGGCCGGGGGTGTAGATGGTTATAGGAGCACTTCTGGCGGGTGTTTTTACTTTGGTTCTATTCTTGTCTCCTGGCTGAGCAAGAAGCAAAACTCCATCTCTTTGTCCACTGCGGAGGTTGAGTACATTGCCACCAGGAGTTGTTGCACGCAACTCTTGTGGATAAAGAACATGTTGGAGAATTGTGGGATTTCATAGGACACCATGACTATCTCCTGTGATAACACGAGCGCGATACACATATCCCGCAATCCGGTCCAATATTTGTGCACAAAGCACATTAGGATACGCAAGCAGTTTATACGTCAATTAGTTGGGAAGAAAGTCGTATCCCTAAGTTTCGTACCGACTAACCTTCAGTTAGCCGATATTTTCACGAAACCTTTAGATGCCCTTAGATTCGAGAGTCTTAGGAAGTCTTTAGGGATTTGCATAGTTGACTGAGGGGATGGTCCGTGTCTAGGATAGGATGCATTGTCATGATCATATCATATGATTCATATTGCTAGTTTGTATCATTTGTATTCTTATTTTTTTCTTTTTATATCTTTTTAAAAAATACAAAAAGATTTTCTTTTTATAAAAATTTTAGAAAAGCACAAAAAGATTTTTGTATTTTGTTTACACCTCTTATGGATGAGCATTTAAGATAGCGGAGTCACAACTTTCCTTTCCATTTTTCACGTGACTGTTTAATAGTGATTTGAGACGCTACATAATTTCATCCATGTGCTTTACATTGTTTGGAGTCCTTGAGATGTGATTAGTGATATCTTTCTATATGTTTGGCTCCTTATCTCCTTTATTGCACACATGCACGACTTTATTTATTATTGTACTTGTCTATCACATATTAGCTTTAGTGTTTCCATCTCAATTATTTCTATATATTGAACCATATGCGATAAAACTTGACAAGATTGGAATGCATGTAAAAACCGTTTGGTGTGATTGTGTGGTATTTTATCAATGGTGAAGGGCTACGAAGGTACTCATCTATCCTTTGCGATTAAGTCACCGTTTAAATTGGACCTAAAAAATTGAGGAATTTTATTATCCGGGGTCCACAGAGGTTAAAATAGCCCAAATTTTTTTTAAGGCAATAAAAAGCAATTCTTGCCGAATTTGGGCCATTAGGTTTCACCATCAATTCTCCAATGTTTGAGAATTCAAATCACATCTCAACAAAATATAAATCTAAGGGATTTTGGTTGGAGACTTTAAACGGGTTTGCACTTCCTTGAAAGTCCTAAAAAATCATTAAATAGTTTGGGACGTTATTGGTGTGAAAATCACTTTGAGCTTTGATTTGCTGATTTGATTGAGTCAATTTCTTATAATTCCATTTTTTTTATACCTAAGGAAGATTTTGAGTTTATACGTTAGAAATATTCGATATTCATCGTGCACATTTTTTTTACACCTAAGGAAGTCTTTTTCACTCACATTTCTGCGATTTTTAGCCCAGAAAACAGACCTTAAGTTTTTAATATTTTTTGCCTTTTTGATTCACAAAACCATTACCATATATTTGTGTGAATCTTTAAACCTTCAAAGGATCGTTTCTACTCATCTGGAGTAACTTGTGGAGAAGCCGAATCTTTTCCATTTCCCATCTGGAGTTCTTTTGGGAGATTCCAGCCGACGACATCGGAACTGACACCTGAGTGTATTTAGTATGTCACTCATGTTTTTAGTATAATCCGTGTAAACCGTTCTTTACAAATTATAGTGAAAATAAAAAAGGTTTTGCCCCTTTGAGGGATTTTTCCTCATTTGTGTATTTGTTTGGGATTGAATGTTCTTGCATGATCATATTGTCGTCAATCACAGCTAGATGCATGTTTTAGGATATAATTGAAAAACTGAGTTTAATTAAATAATTTCTTTGTTTGAACAAAAGCGCACTCTCACTTATTATTATGGCTCAAATGTAATGGTATCTTTACACCATGTATCATTGTTAGGTTTAATTCTTAATGTGGATTTCTTTTTCAAGTCCTAGACCGGAGCCACCACAGACATGAGCTACTTATTTTGCAAGAGTTTCTCCAGATTCATTTAACTTTCATCGGTCTTAGGATGTACGTGTTTAGTGTGTATCTCTTTTATAGTTCCATATTCATTTGTGTTCAGTTATTCATACAATTTGTTTTTTATTCAGTCTTCCTTCTGAAGTGAGATAGTTGTATTGGATTTATTTATTTCACTTGGATTTTATTCAGAGTTGAATTTTATTATTTTCTCAGTTTATTATATTTATGTGGATGGATTCTAGCATTTCTATATTATTGTAGTTGGATGGTATCCGAGTTGTGTTATTTATTTCTCACTATGATATTTAATATTGTCAGTATTTATATTGTTATTTTATATATCGGTCATGCTTAGAATGTTAGTAATTATTTAACTCTCGCAAATTATAAATTTAAAAGTAAGCAACCTAATTGTGGATTTTACAGGGTGTAAAAACCCGAAGAAATAAAGGCAAAAACTAAAAACAAGATCTTATCATTGACGTTAGAAACATTATTTTTCATGATATTACTTAAATCAAATGTAAATTCACAACTAAGATGAAAAAAGAAACATTATGTTGTACATGTAAAAGCAACAAAAACCTTCTGGTCTTATGGTTTCAACCACCCCCACCCCCCACCCCACCCAAAAAAAAAAGAAAAAAACACTCCACATATACAAGAAAACCCCCCAAAACATAGCGGTATATCTTAGAGTGTGGGAAAGTAAATGTTGGAAACAACCTCACGTGAGAGATAGGATAAATGAGCACCTGCAACACCAAATGGAAGAAATAGTAAATGCATCAACCCTTCATTTTTAGTTGGAAAATTCCCACCCTTTTAACATATTTTTTAACCAATGTAATCCAAAAAAATCTCATACCATTGATAAAAAAAATATTGATTCTTTGAGCTATGGCCTGTAGTACAACATGTTTATAGTATTCTGAGTGTATAGAAAAATAATTTGTGTATCACGAATAACTAGCTCCTTGCACTTTTAAACTCACATACCTATAATAAATTAATGGTTCACAATAGAAAAATATCGATATTCATAATACTTTTTTTAACTTAGCCTTATTTATTGGTAACAAACACTTAACTTTATGTATTTACTTTTCTTATACTAAAATATTAGAAAACCAAAAAATTGACATTCAAGGTAACTTGAAATAAATAAAAAATCGTCTATCGAGTGTAAACCTTAAGAAGAACCCAAATAGATGTTAATAGTTAAGAAAATTCAACAATAACTAAGTTCAAATAAATCATATATATTGCCTTGCTCACAAATAGTAGACCTTTGTTAATGCCCCATTTAACATGAACAACAAAACGGTGTATTATTTCAGAGCTTAGTCCAATTAAAATTAGATAAAAGTATTAAATGATGGTACAAAATAACTTATGTAAGGACGGCCAAGAATATTGGTAATACAAAATAATTTTTTTATAATTTACATGTAAATTAAACTTAAAAATTGGTGGGGTTATGTTTCTATGTAAAGTGAGGCAAAAAAATCTTTTTTGAAATAATTAAATAAAGTTACCTTGCTCACACATTTTTTGAAATAACTCAACATATTAGATAGGTCATTTTATAATGTTCAATCCCAACAAAAAATATTAATATTGTTTTTTAAGCTTTAAATTTCTCCAAGAAAATGTATTATGATAATAGTTAAAAAAAGGTTGAGTTCATTGACTTCAAGACTAGCACTGGAAAAATTAGCTCAAAACAATCTTTTTTTATCAATCGCACACAACACAATATATTTAACCCAATCTGGATGAGACCATAAATTCAAGAATATACGCAAACCCAAGTACACACTACAAAAGGGCCTAGCTTTTGAAGCGGTAGATGGTACTTATAAGTTTCAAGATTTTTGAATGTATGTCCGGTGTGGGATCAAGATTTGATTCTATGGCCCTTGTCCACTTGGTTTTTTTTATCAACTCACACAACACAATATGCTTAACCTAATCTCGATGAGACCATAAATTCGAGATTATAAACAAATCCAATCTACTCCATGTAAGCATATTCTTTAACTCATGGGGCCCATATTCTTCAGTTGGCGGGACAAATTCGGGTTAAAAGATAAAAAAATAAAAATAAATAAATAAAAAATGGGTCAAATTGGGCAACCCATTTTTATGCCTGAAATATACCCAACCCAAGAATCCATTGCACACCAACACATTCTTTAGTGGATTTCAAATGGATTTACATCTATATATTGGTATTATCTCTCTTCATCTTTCTTCAACAATTTGTCTTGAGAATTTGAGTTTGCTACTGTAAGGATTTATTAAATAGGAAGACGATGAGGTAAGAATAAATTTCTTTTAATGGCAAAAAGATAGTACAAAAAATACAAATGAAAATCGACTCACCCGACCAAAACCCAGCCCACTTTATGTTTCATCCCACATTTGACCCGCCGAAATCTAAACCAATCCATATTTGGCCTGCCCAAATCTATCCAAACCCGCCTAATTATCGGTGTTATTCATGACTTATCAAATAAAATTTAATTACAAAAAAAGCAAAGCATATAACCGAAATCAACCCATTTTTTTACCTTTTTTTAAATATATCATCGACTTAGGACCTCATTTGATTCGACCTCTATGTGTACACATAGACACTCACATATAATCATGATCTTTATGTTCTTTCTTTATTCACGTGAGAATCTTCATAAAATTTTATTATTTTAGATAAATTTCATGATTGGATATCTTTAACGAGTCCTCGGTTATCTTGATTTTTATCTGCATTTTTAGGTGAAACAAAATTTTCGCCTTATTTTCTTATTTATTTCTAGAATATTGTAGTAACAGATAAATAGCAAAAAAAATCTTTCTCTAAGAGACTTCTTCTTTACAAATGTAGCAGACACTCCGTAATCATGAAATTAACATCTTTCTTTATAAAAAAAATTGATAATTTTTATCAAGATATTAATGATTACAACAAAATATAAAGCCTATAATCAGCCAAGTCAACCAAATAAAATATTTATCTTCTGTTTCATATCTTTATTCCATCGTTATTTAATAGTGAGACTAAGACCCTCCCGCATTGTTAATCCGTTGTTGGCATCAGAATCTACAATCGTTATATATATCTATTATCCAATTCCCCCCCACCCCCCAAAATGACTATTGGTTCATTGGAAATCAAAGAGTGGCAGTGTCTTGATGGGTTTTGATTAATAGTTTTTTTGTATTTAGTTTCATCTACAAAGATTTATTAGGCTCCACTCTTGTATGTTTTAAAATCGTAAAAGGTCCCATAACCATCCAAAATACCCTGTAACTTCTTTGTAGCCACCCATCTTTGTTTTTACAGAGAATGACATGTGTCTCATATTTGTTATAATAGGACCAACAACTAAAAAAATAAAAACATGAGAGTGACCACAAATAAATATTTTCAAATGGGACTGAATACTAGGGGTGACAATTCGTGTGCGTCGTGTCGTGTTCGGGTAGTGTCATGTCGGGTTCGTGTTAAGTATTAGTCAACACTAACCCGACCCATTTAACTAATCGTGTCAGATGAGCAAACACTAACCCGACCTATTTATTGTCATGTCGTGTTCGGGTTGACCCGCATAACCCATTAAGTAGAATATAAAATAACTTTTTTCTTCTCTCTTAGCCAATCATACCAATCATAGGCCTACAATAACTTAAATTTAAGTAATTTCAACTTCTTGCAACACATAAATAATTTATCATCCGATTCTCTATGAATTTTATAGAATGTCTATCAAGATATATAAATTATCTAATATATTCTCCATAAAATACGAGTTAAACGGGTCTATTCGTGTCATTTTCGAGTTATACGAGTTTGACACTAACCCAACCCGTTTATTATTCGTGTTGGCGGGTCGTGTCATATTCGGATTCGTGTCAATAAATTATCAACCTTAATCCGCTAACTTTGTGTCGAATTATCGTATCGTATCAAAAATTATCACCCCTGCTAAATACTTAACACACACACGCACATATATAAATGTACCACTTAATTTTATCTTAATGAGCCATGGTGCTTTAAAATACAGTTTACAATGTGTTTAAAAAGTTAAGGAAAAAATGTGGAGACCTTTATCAAAACTATATATATATACATCCAAACAAAAGGGTGTGAGAAAGACCGGGCGGCGGCCAAATTTTTTGCAATGGTACTTCACCAGATCAATTTTTGATGTAACGTTTATAGCCATGAGAACCGATCCGAATCTTTTATATCGTTATGAAAGTGATCAAATGATATATAGAACAAACTAATACGAATTGGACATAACCATATCATCACATCAAGACCCAACTACAGTAGAAAATAATTAATTACAAGGAACGATCTAGTGATCTAGTGATCTATGGACATCCTTTCCTCGATTAAATCCCTTGCTTTGTTTTAATAACACAAATCAAAAAATAGTAATATGAAGAAGCCCAACTATTGAATAAAATTAATAGATTATGTACTTTTAGGACTTAAAATAATATTGATTATGGATATAGGACAACAAACATTTCGTTTTCATTTTTAATCCCTATGTTCAAATTAAAGGGACACGTGGCATGCTGTGATTGGTTGACGTTTTATGAATATGGGTCTGCGCCAGCGGCTTTATTCAAAAATAGGGACTAAAACTATAAATAAAATATTTGTTGTCCTATTTTCAAAACACATATTACAATAGATCCTAAATTTACAAAGCCCCTAAAATTAATCAAAATATTTTGGTGTATATGGGGTCTGAGATATAGTGGGAGGTTGACACATATTGTGAGATAATTAAGTAATATTAATAGTTCACTCTACCACCAATGATATTGTCTCCACTTAAACCACCGTCCACAGCGACATAGGGGTTTATCATAAATCATATCCACAATTTGGTGATAATGGGGATTAAACCCCAAACCCGTGATGGCATAAGTCACACGCCATACAAATGGAGATGAAAATGCCTCAATGTTAGAATATTGTAAATCTAAATATTTGAAGTATTACTTTCGCTCACTAAGGCGATGGGGATGTAACTCTTTGGCTACCAAATTAACTATGACACCACAATGTTATAACCCACCTCCTTAGGGAGACCAATGTCCTCATTGGGATGAAATCAATCATCACCTAACATATTCTCACACTTATTTTCGTTGGGTATCGACTCTAATATCATGTTATAATATCCCAGTCCACCACCACTGATATTGTCCCCACTTAACTACCACTCACACTACTGCATGTTGTTTTATTCCAATTCATATCTACAAATTGGTGTCATAAACCACATGACTTACTATTGGAGTTTAAATGGACCCGATATCATAAAAGTGAATATATATATATATATATATATATATATATATAATGCTCTTGTGCGGACCAATCCGCATTTTAAGAATGCGGACCGGACATGTGTCATCTAACAGTGCACTTAGAAATTATCGCCTAAATTATAGGCACACTCTCTCTCCTTTCTGGGTCACCGACAGGTGACACATGTTCGGTCCGCATTCTTAAAATGCGGACTAGTCCGCATAAGAGCAGGACTATATATATATATATATATATATATATATGTATATATATATATATATATATATATATATGTATATATATATGTATATATAATTACTTTTCATTACATACTCCATATGGGACGTAACTCTTTCGCTACTAAATCGACCATGCAACCTATTTTTGATAATCCAATTCCTTAGGGAACCCCAAATCTTCATTGGGATGAAATCAACCATTACCCAACATGTTAGCACATTTATTCCGATTAGATAGTGGATCTGATACCATTTTGTAATACGTCACTCAACCACCATTGATATTATCCCTAAGTAATCACCCACTCATAGCGTTATGGGGTTTTATTCCAACTTATATTCACAAACTGGTGCCAATAGGTTATGAACACCTGATATGTGGTGTCATAAACCACGTGGCTTATAAATTGACTTGAAAAGCCCCCGGTGTTAGAATAGTATAAATCTAGATAGACGAACCATGGTTTTTCTCCACCCAAGCGATGTGGGATGTAACTCTATGGCTACCAAATCAATAATGCACCCGTATGTTATAATTAACCATCAGATATAGATAATTAAATTGAGTATTTGGATTTTACATTGGATCCCATATATATTTTATAATTATCGTAACAATACCCACAATGGATACTCAAACATTGTATTGCTAGTATTTCGTATCCACTTAATTTTATGATATTCACTTCTTATTATGTTAATTATCTAACCATTGCATTTTTTCTCAGAAGGATGCTCGGTCTTGACCATTACTATGTATTCTCATCTTAGTTTAGACGGACGTTCGACGTTATATTTATTATTATTGCACGAAGACCCTAACGGATGGTCGAGCATAACTATTATTAATTTTATCATCTTAGTCTCGACCGATGTTCGAAGTGTTATTTATTATTATTGCAGTGAAGATACCATGAATGATCAGGAGTAAATATTATTTAATATTGTCATCTTAATATTTAAGGATGTATGTGTGTTATTTATGGTTACTGCAGTGAATCCTTAACAAATGGCCAGGCTTAACAATTATCCATTCTTCTCATCTCAATTCAAATTGACGGTCGACATGAAATTTATGAAGGGAGTACCCTATCATGCATTTTTATTGTATTGTGATCATATTTGTTTGAGCCATGGACTGTTGGGAGGATAAATCATAAGAGATTGAACAAGAGTCCATGACCTACTAAAGTGAGTGCGACAAAGATTCCGTTATATAGGATATAGGAAAGAGTAGTAACACGTGGTGAGATCATAGAATTTGTTGTGATTATCTTGGGATTTTTGTTGAGAGGGCATATGTATATACTTTAATATACGCGCGCGTATGAGTATGTGTAGTTCTCTTTGAGCATTTATACGAGCATATTGAGTTTTTCACTCATACTCTACAATTTATATGCATTTAAGATTTTATACGAGTTTTGTATTGATCCTAGCTTTGTTGAAGTTTTAGGACGCAGGGACGATTAGATAGCTTTGTACCCCAATTTATTTATTTTGAAAAGATAGTTGTATTTATTTTATATTGTAATTAAAAAAAGACTTTGAATATTAATGAGAAAAATCAATGTTTTATTGTTTGAGTTTCCACAAATATTTTAATTAGTTGTTGGGCATGACTAAATGGTTCGAAAAGAGGTTTAATCTTTCACTTATTTTTACTTTTTATTTTTAGTAGCACATCTTGGGTTGTTACGTTAATAGATACCAAGTTTCCACACTAGTGTCTAAAAAATCTAAAATGAAATTATATTCTTGTTCACTAAAGGTTAAATCTTGCATATTAGTTAAGGTTATTAATGACATTGAGAGATCACATTTGAAAGAAATATTTCATGGTTTAAAGTTCGTTATTAAGCCCAAAGAATGGTGAAATTAGTTGTGCAAACTTGAAAAGTTGACTTGTCAATGCCACCTCAATTTGCCAAGATTGAACAATTAATGTTAGTATTCTACAAATAATATCAATATTATCCTTTTTATTACCAGTGAGTTTGAAGTGACACTCCTACTTGAACTTATCAAGTTTGCAAAATTAATGTTAGGGTTGGCTTTTTGTTAGTTCTAAAATCAAGTTGGATTAAATATTAAATGTAATAAATTTTTAAAACTAAACATTAGGGGCCCGATTAATTTGGGAAAATAAGTCCGAGTTCCCCCAAAAAATCTAAATTTATTTTAGAACAATGAAAAACCAGGAAATGTGTTTAAATTCAATATTTTTCCAAATAAATTACTTGAAAATAATTTTTAGAATTTCCACATTTTTTAGAAAATTGAAAAACTAATTAACATGTTTCAATTCATATTTAAACATGATTTATCATTGAAAATTATATTTAGACCCTCGATTTTTTTGTAAATTACATTTTAACTGTAACGCCCCGACCCCGATTTAGATTACCATTGGTATAACCCAAATCCGAATTGGGGTGTTAAAGGGGGGAGGGGGGAAAATTTTACTTTGTTATTTAAGAATTTTTTTTATTTAATTGATTTAAGGACATGATATTCATTTGTCATATTTTAATTTTTCAAAAAAAGAATAAACGTTTGACATGACTAATAAAATCTTTCTCTAAGAGACTTCTTCTTTACAAATGTAGCAGACACTCCGTAATCATGAAATTAACATCTTTCTTTATAAAAAAAATTGATAATTTTTATCAAGATATTAATGATTACAACAAAATATAAAGCCTATAATCAGCCAAGTCAACCAAATAAAATATTTATCTTCTGTTTCATATCTTTATTCCATCGTTATTTAATAGTGAGACTAAGACCCTCCCGCATTGTTAATCCGTTGTTGGCATCAGAATCTACAATCGTTATATATATCTATTATCCAATTCCCCCCCACCCCCCAAAATGACTATTGGTTCATTGGAAATCAAAGAGTGGCAGTGTCTTGATGGGTTTTGATTAATAGTCTTTTTGTATTTAGTTTCATCTACAAAGATTTATTAGGCTCCACTCTTGTATGTTTTAAAATTGTAAAAGGTCTCATAACCATCCAAAATAGCCTGTAACTTCTTTGTAGCCACCCATCTTTGTTTTTACAGAGAATGACATGTGTCTCATATTTGTTATAATAGGACCAACAACTAAAAAAATAAAAACATGAGAGTGACCACAAATAAATATTTTCAAATGGGACTAAATACTAGGGGTGACAATTCGTGTGCGTCGTGTCGTGTTCGGGTAGTGTCATGTCGGGTTCGTGTTAAGTATTAGTCAACCCTAACCCGACCCATTTAATTAATCGTGTCAGATGAGCAAACACTAACCCGACCTATTTATTGTCATGTCGTGTTCGGGTTGACCCGCATAACCCATTAAGTAGAATATAAAATAACTTTTTTCTTCTCTCTTAGCCAATCATACCAATCATAGCCCTACAATAACTTAAATTTAAGTAATTTCAACTTTTTGCAACACAAATAATTTATCATCCGATTCTCTATGAATTTTATAGAATGTCTATCAAGATATATAAATTATCTAATATATTCTCCATAAAATACGAGTTAAACGGGTCTATTCGTGTCATTTTTGAGTTATACGAGTTTGACACTAACCCAACCCGTTTATTATTCGTGTTGGCGGGTCGTGTTATATTCGGGTTCGTGTAAAAAAATCGGCAACCCTAATCCGATAACTTCGTGTCGAATTATCGTGTCGTGTAAAAAATTACCACCCCTGCTAAATACTTAACACACACACGCACATATATAAATGTACCACTTAATTTTATCTTAATGAGCCATGGTGCTTTAAAATACAGTTTACAATGTGTTTAAAAAGTGAAGGAAAAAATGTGAAGAGCCTTTATCATAACTATATACATAAACATCCAAACAAAAGGGTGTGAGAAAGACTGGGCAGCGGCCAAATTTTTTGCAATGGTACTTCACCAGATCAATTTTTGATGTAACGTTTATGGCCATGAGAACCGATCCGAATCTTTTATATCGTTATGAAAGTGATCAAATGATATATAGAACAAACTAATACGAATTGGACATAACCATATCATCACATCCAGACCCAACTACAGTAGAAAATAATTAATTACTAGGAACGATCTAGTGATCTATTATAAAGGACATCCTTTCCTCGGTTAAATCCCTTGCTTTGTTTTAATTACAAGGAACGATCTAGTGATCTAGTGATCTATTATTGCTTTGTTTTCTAGGTTCATGAATCCCTCGCCCTTATTTATATCAATTTTTAGCTTTCTTATTCAATATTTTGATTCATTTAAGTCTCTTAGGCTTTAAAATATAAGTGAAACACGTTTTCTCCCAAGTTGCAAAATACAAAAGCCAACCACCCACTAAATGATCCAACCACCCAATAAATGAGTCAACCACACCATCTAATTTTTATTTTTATTTATTTTTATTTGTTTTTGGACATAAATCCATCTAAAACGGGTCCAAAACATATTTTTTGAGGATGACGAAGAAGGGAAAGTTGTTCAAAATTAAATTTTACATTTGCCTGCAAAGATTCAAATTTTTTAAGCACTTTCATTTATTTGAAGAAAAAAGGATTTATTTATTTATATATATATATATATATATATATATATATATATATATATATATATATATATATATATATATATATATATATATATTTTTTTTTTTCTCCAAATTGCGTAAAACTTTACCAAGGTGCTTAAATAAACCATATAAACACAAATAAATTCCCATATGAGCATGAAAATGTAGATTTTTTTTGTTAATGGCGCGTTGACATATAAATAGGTCGAAATACAAGTACGTAATAAAAAGTGCGGGTATTACATTCTCCCCTCCTTAGAAAATTTTATCCCCGAAATAAATCCTAAGTCACTCAAACAACTGTGGATATTTCTCCCGCATCTCGGCTTCTCGCTCCTAAGTAACGCCTTCAACACCCTGTGATTCCCAAAGGACGTTCACCAAAGGGATAAACTTGTTGTGCAGTACCCTATCCTCACGATCCAAAATAGATAAAGGTCGCATCAGAAATGTAGTATCTTCCTGCAACTCGATATTTTGCCAGTTGATCACATGACTAGGATCGTGCAGACACTTTTTCAACATAGAAACGTGAAACACATTGTGGACATAAGTCAACTGAGGAGGCAATGCCAAATGGTAAGAGACTTCCCCAACCCGCTCTAAGATCTCAAAGGGGACAATATATCGAGGGGCGAGCTAGCCCTTCTGGCCAAACCTCTTGCTACCGGTTCGGGCCCTAACTTTCAATAACACATGGTCACTTACTCGGAACTCTAGAGGTATACGACTATTATCAGCATAATTTTTCTGCCCAATCTGGGTCGTAACAAGTCTATGTCTAATCAACTCAACCTTCTCACTCATCTCCCTGATCATATCGGAACTCATGAGATGCTTCTCGCCAACCTCTACCCAACATACCGGGGAACGACACGGTCTCCCATATAGTGCCTCAAAGGGGGCCATCTCGATGCTTGACTGATAACTGTTATTGTAAGAGAATTTTGTAAGAGGCAAGTTCTCATGCCAACTACCCCGAAAGTCTAAAGCACACGTTCGCAGTAAATCCTCCAAAATCTGAATAGTATGCTCAGATTTCCCATCAGTGTCGGGGTGATAAGTCGTACTCAAATTCATATTCGTACCCAATTCCTCCTGAAGCTTCCTTCAGAACCGAGAGACAAACCGAGGATCCCTATCTGAAACAATAGTGAATGGAACACTATGTAGTCGAATAATATCTTGAATATAAAGTCTAGCCAATTTTTCTATGCTATCTATGACTCTAATCGATAGAAAATGTACTGACTTAGTGAGACGATCTACTACAACCCAAACAGCATCGTGCCCTCGCTCAGACCGAGGCAAAGCCATAACAAAACCCATAGTGATATGCTCCCACTTCCACTTGGCAATTGGAAGTCGTTGCAATAATCTAGCTGACTTCTTGTGTTCGGCCTTCACCTGCTGGCATGTGTAACACCTTGCCATAAACAAAGTCGCATCTCGTTCCATCCCTGACCACCCAAAATCTTTGCAAAGGTCCCTATACATCTTAGTAGCTCCCGGATGTATACTGAACCGAGAATGGTGAAATTCTGTCAGAATCTCAGCTTGAAGCTCCTCAATTGCTAGGACAATCAACCTACCTTATGTCGAACACCACCATCCTGATCAACTATGAGAGTATCGAATTCCTCGCCGCGCTGAATGTGGTTTCAAAAAATCATGATCTCATCATCACATAATTAAGCATCCAAGACCTTCTGATGAACGACTGTCCTAACCATCAGACCCCATAAATAGACCCTGTCGTTATTCCACTGAACATGCAAGTCATAACGCTGAAGTTCAGCATACATATTTCCATGATAGCATTTCATCGCTGCTAAGGCAGGACCGAACTTCCTGCTAAGGGCATCAGCCACAACATTGGCCTTTCTCGAATGGTACTCCAACGTAAAGTCATAGTCTTCAAGAAGATCGATCCACCTTCAATGCCGAAGGTAAAGATCTCACTGAGTGAAGATGTACCGAAGACTCTTATGATCCGTGAATACCTCAAACCACTCACCATATAGGTAATACCGCCAAGTCTTCAAAGCAAACACCGCTGTGGCTAACTCAAGATCGTGAGTGGGGTAGTTCCTCTCATGCGTCTTAAGTTATCGAGACACATAAGAGACCACCCGAGCCTCCTGCATAAGAACTGCACCAAGACCAGATCTAGAGGCATCACAGTACACTGTATACCCTTTTCCACGCTTGGGAAGAATAAGAATAGGTGCTGAGGTAAGCCTAAACTTCAACTCTTGGAAGGAAGCTGCACACTCATCTGACCACACAAAATGAACATTTTTTTTGCGTCAATCGAGTAAGGGGCGATACAAATCGAGAGAAATCCTGAACGAATCTCCTGTAGTATCTAGCCAAGCCAAGAAAACTCTGAATCTCTGTGACTGTCTTCGGTCTTTCCCATCCTAGGACGTCTTCAACCTTGGATGAATCAACAGAAATGTATGCACCGGACACGACATGGCCAAGAAATTTGACCTCATCCACCCAGAATTCACATTTGTTAAACTTTGCATATAATCGATTCTCCCTAAGTACCTGAAGTGTAGCACTCAAATGCTCCTCATGATGAACATTACAAGCCGAATATATAAGAATATCATCAACGAAGACCACCGAAAATCGGTCCAAGTATGGTCGGTAAATACGATTCATGAGGTCCATGAATGCAACAGGGGCATTTGTCAAGCCGAAAGTCATGACTAAAAACTCGTAATGTTCATACCTCGTTCGAAAAGCTGTCTTAGGGATATCTTCCTCCCTAGCTCGCAATTGGTGATACCCAGATCGGAGATCAACCTTGGAGAACCTGCCCGCTCCCCGTAACCAATCAAATAAATCATCGATTCTAGGCATGGGATATTTGTTTTTCACCATCACCCTATTCAGTTGCCGATAATCAATGCACAGTCTGAGAGTTTTGTCCTTTTTTTTTGCAAAAAGGACCGGTGCTCCCTAAGGGGACACACAAGGACATATAAAACCCTTTCTAGTGAGATCATCCAATTGAAGTTTTAATCCTTATAACTCCTCAGGGGCCATCCGATGAGGAGGGATGGAAATAGGTATAATACCCTGATGAATATCAATAGCAAAATCGATCTCTCGACTCGGGGGTAATTCGGGAAGTTCCTCAGGAAATACATCGGGAAAATATCGCACTAAAGGATAATCTACAATCATACGTATACGCTCTTCTTATTCCACAATGCTGCTTAACCATCCAAAGAAATGTCTCTAACCTCAGGTATAAGAGAATTTACAAGGATAATTATGCTCTGCTCACTGCCAAAGCAATAACGAGACCTATCTGGGAGAGATAGTGACACACTGTGCCGATGGCACTCGATAGTGGCATCGAAACTGGACAACCAATCCATATCGAGGATAACTTCAAAGCCATCCATATCCATAAATATAAGATCATAGTCCAGAATATATTCTCCAGCTATGATTACACAATTATGAAAAACTTTGCTAAGGACGACACCGCCACTTATGGGCAATCCCACAAATATGGGTGGGTTAAACTCAACTACCTCTAATCCCAAACGGAATGCTAATGAACTAGATATAAATGAATGATATGATCCTGAATCAAATAAGTCTTTCACCCAAGTACTAAATAGCAAAATCATACCTTTCATAACTGTTGAGTTCTGAGTGGGGACTGGCAGCTAAGAAATGGCATATGCACGACCCTGGCTAAACTTGCTAGTCTGACCGCTCGGCACCTGAGTTTGCCCATGATTCTTGTATCCCTGACGAGGATTTTTAGAGCCTTGTTTGTTCTGTTGATATTTTCCAGAGAAGAAATGTTGGCGCGGATGATTGGGACCCGAAAAGCTCGAGTTCCTTCCAGATATAAAACTGTTGCCCTGTAGGCTAACCTGTTGACCACTGTTTCGGGGCAGTCCCTCTTGAAATGACCGTGGAATCCGCAAAGATAACAAATATTCGGGAGATGTGTGGAACCCTGATCACTGCTACACTGCCCTGGGGAATCGGCACTGAATGCTGCCTTCAGTTGGGAATTAATACCCCTCGGTCCACCCTTGAACCTCTTGTTTCCACCAGCTTGGGACACACTAGTATCCCTACTTGGATCACCTCTAGACTCCTTAATTTTGTCCCAAATAGTATGGGAATCTTCTGCCTCAATTTTGAACCTGATAGCTTTGTTCACCGCCTCACCAAAGCTCAACTGATCAAACCCCACCACCAATTTACTAATGTGGGGGTTCAATCCCTTCATGAACAGTCTAGTCTTTTCATCCTCACCAGTCTTCACATCCTTCACATGCTTTGACAAACTCTCGAAGCGTACTAAATAGTCATTGACAGATAATTTACCCTGGATGAGTTGGGTAAATTCATCTTTCTTAGCATCCTGGTAGGCTTTAGGAAAGTATCGATCAAGAAAAGAAGCTTTGAATCCATCCCAATCCAAGGGTTCGGTCAAACTTGCCATGTGTGTGGCCCACCACCGCTGGGCTTGCTCAGTCAATTGGAAAGTAGCAAGCTTGACTTTGTTCCCAGTCGGCACGTCAAGAACATCCATAATCCGCTTGACCTCATCAATCCACTCTTCTGTAGCATCAGCTCCTTTGGTACCACTTAAAGTTGAAGGGTTGAATCGTCAAAAATATTTCAGCACAGAGGCTGCAGTAGTACTTTCCACAGTCCCGCTACGATTACCCCTCTCTCGCTGCATGAGAGTGTCAGCTAACTGGCGCACGTCCCTTTCCATGCGTTGAAGCTCTTTATTCCCAGAAGCGGCATTATTACGCCTAGATTTCATCCTATAAGAACATCTAATTTGATATAGTAGTTTATTTGAGGAAACATAAACAAGGAAGACGTGTTATCACTCCGTCGCACATGTGGGTCCTAATGCCCTGATACCAAGTTGTAACGCCCCGACCCGGATTTAGATTACCGTTGGGATAACACAAATCCAAATTGGGGTGTTAAGGGGGGAAGGGGGAAAAAGTTTACTTTATTATTTAAGAAAAATATTTATTTAATTTATTTAGGACATGATATTTATTTGTCAAATTTTAATTTAAAAATAAAAAATAAACGTTTAACATGACTAATAAATTCAACTTATTAATTTGTCCATAAAAGACATGTAATACCACACTTAATCTATCGAAATAAGGCTCACTGATTAAGACAACACAATAGTCCGAATCCCTTAATAAAGTTCCAAAATATTAATTAAAGTGCTCCAAATATAAATCATAAACATATTATGAAATGGTCAACAGAGCATATAACGTCGAGTCACACCCTCCGCATTCTTACCGAGATCCTTTCTAGTGTCACCAACTGAAGTACTCGGGGAGGGGAAAAGTAAGGGGATAAGCGAATGCCCAGTAGGGTGGGAAATACTAAGCAATAATTTGATAATCAAAGTACTATACATATACAATATCTTTCAGTATTTTGTAAAATAATTTCCAATTCATTAAATGTTAATACAACAACATGCAATGCACTCGGGATATACGCCTAAATCAGACTTACGTATTTTTCATGCCTCGTGCCAGGGACATAACTGATTAATCCAACTATGTTGCAATTTAATAAGATCCATTTATTCAATTTCATTAAACCATTTATTTTTCCACTCATTCATGAATATTACTTTTATTAATTTGAGGATTGCTAACATCCATGATTTCACGGCCTTTCACCGTCGGTATCGACCAGACATATGTTATACTGGCCAGGTTGTTTGGAGTCTTTCACCACTAGGGACGTCATGCCCTCCTTAATTATTCTTTCCGGCAAAATTCGTATATCATTCTCTTTTCATATATTCACATTCTTCCAAATATTCACATTCTTACAATTATTCTCATTATCCCAAGTACTCACATTAATCTTTCGTTGTTCCTTCTTTACTTCATTATTTGCCTTACTTTTAAAATAGCCGAGGAGGCCAACTAACAAAAACATCGTACTTTGAACACTGACATCCAATCATCATTTACCCTATTTATTCATTAATGCATTAACACATTTTTAGTACCATCAAAATGATTTTACTAGCATTTAAAGTAAGGAAACATTATCTTCTACTAGTTTTTCACATAATTACCAAAATTACCATTATGCCATTTTTTCACAAAAAATGCATCCTTTAAATGGGTTTTCAAGGAAAAAAACATATCTCTATAAGACCTTATTGTTTTTCTATAATATTTTACTCATTTAATCATAAACTTAATTATTAAAATTTCCATTTTAATGTAGGGTTCAAATATAAGGTTTTAAATGAGTTTTCTACACCATTTTAAGTCATTATCATCACTTTTTAACATCATCAAAATAGGGCATGAAATTTATTATTCTTTTAAAACATGATGAAATCTATCTATTTAATTTCAAAATATATCATTTATCATGGCTAAAAATTATTCAAGTATATTCACATGAAATGAGAATTTCTACCTAAGAAATCCATGCATATGCATCCTACACATTCATATTCAAGTAGTATTTGATTATAACATTTTTATTTAACAATTTTCATGTTCTAATCATTCATTTATATAAGCATAATATTATGAAATTTAATCAACAAAGCTAGTTCATTTTAACACATAAAAGCATGGGTTTGTATAATAGAAAATACAAGAACTAGCAATTTTTCTAGAAGAAATCATCTTTCATCAACATGGGTGTTTTAAGCTTTTGAAAATATAAATTTAGGAAGAGAAAACCCTACTTGATTTATGAAGAGGAAATAACTTTGGAGAAGAAAACTTCTAGTCCTCCTAGAATGCCCTTATGCTCCCAAAATCAAGTTTTCAAGCCACACCAAGTTGCCCCGCCCCTTGTGTGATGTTTTAATGGAGTTTTGAGCTTCTTTAATAGAGTTTGAGGAGAGAGGATATGGGTATAAGGGTGAGCTACGAAATTTAGAAGTACTTTTGCCCTTGAGGATATAAGAGAGAGGAAGAAGATGGAGGAGTTTATATATTTTTGTTTTGGTTTTCTAGGTTCATGAATCCCCCCACCCTTATTTATATCAATTTTAAGCTTCCCTATTCAATATTTTGACTCATTTAAGTCTCCTAGGCTTTAAAATATAAGTGAAACACATTTTTATCTGAAGTTGTAAAATACAAAAGCCAATCACCCGGTGAAACACGTTTTTTTCCCAAGTTGCAAAATACAAAAGTCAATCAGCCATTAAATGAGCCACCCACCCACTAAATGAGTCAACCACCCAATAAATGATCCAACCAACCATTAAATGAGTCAACAACCCAATAAATGAGCTAACCACACAATAAATGAGTCAACCACCCAATAAATGAACCAACCACCCAATAAATGAGCCAACCACCCAATAAATGAGCCAACCACACCACCTAAAATAATTTTTTTTTTTTTTTATTTTTAATTCTATGTTTTATACTTTTCTTGGACATAAATCCATCATAAACGTGGTCAAAAACATATTTTTTTGTGGATGACGAAGAAGAGAAAGTTGTACAAAATTAAATTTAACATTTGTATGCGAAGTTTTACATTTTTCTAAGCACTTTCATTTTTCTGACAAAAAAATGATTTATTTATTTATATATATATATATATATATATATATATATATATATATATATATATATATATATATATATATATTGTCCAAATTGCGTAAAACTTTACCAAGGTGCTTAAATAAACCATATAAACACAAATAAATTCCCACGTGAGCATGAAAATGTAGATTTTTTTGTTAATGGCACGTTGACATATAAATACGTCGAAATACAAGTACGTAATAAAAAGTGCGGGTACTACATTAACACTCAAAATTTTAGAACATCACATGTTTAACCTTAATTTTAGGGGAAAATGACATGACACCATGCCCCCTAAAATTATTGTATATTATATTTTGCCTATGCACTTTTTTGTAGATTATATGTTGCTCTCAAACATACTATAAATGATATTTTTCTCCTTAAACGTTCTGTAAATTAAATTTTGACTCTCCTATTTTTAAAAATTACACTTTAAAGTAATTGTTTATTTTCAATAAATGAACGAGTTTCCTAAGTTTTCTAATTTTTCTACGAAAATGATATTAAAATTAGCAATGAAATTTTGAAATATAAAATAAAAAATAGTTCTAAAACTAAACATGCTTTAATTTTTCCAAAAAATTTTACTTTAAAGGAAGATGCACACATATACATCTCTAAAATTTAAAAAAAAATTATATTGCCCACTACTAAAGGCTTCTAAGAATTACTCTTTACCACCATATGCACTATCATTTAAACATACCTACAATCACTTTTAAGCACACAATGATATTTAAAGAGTAATTGTCTGTTGCCCTTTGCAACATAACTCAATTTATATTATTTGTTATAAGATCTTGAGAAATAGGTCTCATTTACATAATAAATATAATTTTGGTAGGGTCCAAAATCACACAAGCATGTGCTCGGCACAAGTGCTTAGCCCACGTGTGTCTATGATTGATGAAGAGTCTAAGTCAGAGAAGACTCCTTCAAGTTAGACATGTCAATAGGTCGCGTCGAGTCATGTTCGTGATAGTTTTTATCCTGTTCGGGTCATATTATGTTCACGTCTAAACATGTGACTTTTTTATCGTGAGAAAAAACCATATTCATTCTCGACTCGTTATCTTAACATGTCATATCGTGTTCACCCGTTATTACCCATTAAGATAAATAATTATTTTGAATCGTATACAAGTTGAAATATTATATCATTTTTAAATTAATGAATCATAACGGGTCGTACTGGGTGTTAACAGGTAAAGGGTCAACACTAACTCAATCTGTTAACTATCGTGTCCTATTGGGTTGGTATTGATATGATCCTAAACTGTTAAGGGTCCACCCATTAACTTATAACTTCGTGTCATGTTATCATGTCATTCCTCATTTTGTTAGGTCTACTTTAAGTTAATAACTTCTAACGACTGATTATGACAAAAGATAGGTCCAAACTATATGGGATAACTATTTACAGAGCTTAGGACACTCCTAAGGTGCTCTATAAATGTAAATCTACCCCCCATGAAGTCACATGCTATATTGTAACGTCGAGCAATACTAAAACGCTGCCGACCAGTTCCCAAAAAAATTAAAAAAACAAACCATAGCACCCTCACCCCATGGACGTAGGCACGTTATCGAACCACGTATATATTTTTTTTGTGTGTGTGATCGCATTAATTTATGTTACATTCGTTATTGTTTGGCTTGTGTGCATTGAATATCGTCGTCTGTACAAAATTATCACCTACATTTGCCATCATCATTTATACAAGCATGATATTATGAAATTTAATCAACAAAGCTAGTTCATTTTAACACATAAAAAGCATGGGTTTGCATAATTGGAAATACAAGAACTAGCAATTTTTCTAGAAGAAATTATCTTTCATCAACATGGATGTTTTAAACCATTGAAAATATAAATTTAGGAAGAGTAAATCCCTACTTGATTTATGAAGATGAGATAACTTTGGAGAAGATAACTTTAAGTCATCCTAGAATTCTCCTAAAATCCACAATTATGCTCCCAAAATCAAGTTTTCAAGCCACACCAAGTTGCCCCACCCCTTGTGTGATGTTTTAATGTCGTTTTGAGCTTCTTTAATGGAGTTTGAGAAGAGAGAATATGGGTATAAGGGTGAGCTACAATATTTAGATGTATTTTTGCCCTTGAGGATATAAGAGAGAGAAAGAAGATGGAGGAGTTTATATATATATATATATATTTTTCTGGGTTCATGAATCCCTCCACCCTTATTTATATCAATTTTAAGCTTCCCTATTCAATATTTTGACTCATTTAAGTCTCCTAGGCTTCAAAATATAAGTGAAACATTTTTTTTTTCCAAGTTTACATTCCGAAGTTGTAAAATACAAAAGTCAATCACCCACTAAATGAGTCAACCACCCACTAAATGAGTCAACCACCCAATAAATGAGCAAACCACACCACCTAAAATAATTTTTTTTTATTTTTATGTTTTATTTTTTTTATGGACATAAATTCGTCATATACGTGGTCAAAATTATATTTTTTGAGGATGACGCAGAAGGGAAAGTTGTTCAAAATTAAATTTAACATTTGTTTGCCAAGTTTCATATTTTCAGAGCAATTTTATTATTTTGACGAAAAAATGAATTTTATATATATATATATATATATATATATATATATATATATATATATATATATATATATATATTTTTTTCCAAATTACGTAAAACTTTGCCAAGTTGCATAAATAAACCATATAAACACAAAAAAATTCCCATGTGAGCATGAAAATGTAGATTTTTTTTAATGGCACGTTGACATATAAATACACCGAAATACAAGTATGTAATAAAAAGTGCGGGTATTACATTAACACTCAAAATTTTAAAACATCACATGTTTAACCATAATTTTAGGAAAAAATGACATGACCGCATGCCCCCTAAAATTATTGTATATTATATTTTGCCTATGCACTTTTTTGTAGATTATATGTTGCTCTCAAACATACTATAAATGATATTTTTCTCTCTAAACGTTCTATAAAATAAATTTTGACTCTCATATTTTTATAAATTACACTTTGAAGTAATTTTTTTATTTTCAATAAATGAACGAGTTTCCTAAGTTTTCTAATTTTTCTATGAAAATGATATTAAAATTAGCAATGAAATCTTGAAGTATAAAATAAAAAATAGTTCTACAACTAAACATGCTTTAATTATTCCAAAAAAATAATTTTACTTTAAAGGAAGGTGCACACATATGCATCTCTAAAATTTTTAAAAAAATTGTATTGCGCACTACTAAAGGCTTCTAAGAATTACTCTTTACCACCATATGCACTATCATTTAAACATTCGTACAATCACTTTTAAGCACACAATGATATTTAAAGAGTAATTCTGTGTGGCCCTTTGCAACATAACTCGATTTATATTATTGGTTATAAGATCTTGAGAAATTGGTCTCATTTACATAATAAATATAATTTTGGTGGGGTCCAAAATCACACGGGCATGTGCTCGGCACAAGTGCTTAGCCCACGTGTGTCTATGATTGATGAAGAGTCTAAGTTAGAGAAGACTCCTTCAAATTAGACGTGTCAATTAGTCGTGTCGAGTCATGCCCGTGTCAGTTTTTATCGCGTTCAGGTCATAACAGGTTCACGTCTAAACATGTGACTTTTTTATCGTGTAAAAAAACCATATTCAAACCCGACTCGTTATCTTAACGTGTCATATCGTGTTCACCCGTTATTACCCATTAAGATAAATAATTATTTTGAATCGTATACAAGTTGAAATATTATCTCATTTTTAAACACTATTAGACCCATTAATTTATTACCATTACTAACTCTCTCATTTAGTAAAATTTCTTGTGATTAAATTAACATTCAACTTCACAAACTCTTTGTAATTTCCCAAAATATATCTTTATTACTTAAATTAATGAATCATAACGGGTCGTACTGGGTATTAACGGGTGAAGGGTCAACACTAATTCAATCTATTAACTATCGTGTCCTATTGGGTTGGTACTTATATGACCTGAAACCGTTAAAGGGACACCAATTAACTTATAACTTCTTGTCGTGTTATCATGTCATTACTCATTTTGTCAGTTCTACTTCAAGTTAATAACTTCTAACGACTGATTATGACGAAAGATAGGTCCAAACTATATGGGATAACTATTAACAGATATTAGGACTCTCCTAAGGTGCTCTAGAAATGTAAATCTACCCCCCATGATGGGACATGCAATATTGTAACGCCGAGCAATACTAAATTCTGCCGACCGGTTCTCAAAAAATTTAAAATAGCAAACCAAAGCACCCGCACCCCATGGACGTAGGCACGTTGCCGAACCACGTATATATTTTTTTTGTGTCTGTGATCGCATTAATTTATGTTACATTTGTTTTTGTTTGGCTTGTGTGCGTTGAATATCATCGCCTGTGTAAAATTATCACCTACAATTGCCATCATCTTTGGGAACGATTTGAGTTCTTTGCTGCTAGACAATATTTCGAGATGTCCCACTCACCCAACCAGACACTAAAATCTCGATGACTAGGAGGATCATCATAAACATGATCGTGGGGACTAAGAAGGCAATCCCTTAGAGTATAACACTCACGACGAATAAGATGGTCGTTTGTTGTAACCGTTTATTGAGGAGGCATAGGTTATCCCATCTGGGTTGGGGGTATTTCCATCTAGATTCCCCTCCCCTCTCCCATAAAAAAAACTTATTTTTGTATGAATTCGTTCACACAATCCTTCGAGGATAGAGTGCCCCCCATAGATCTGGGATGAAACACAAGTCGCTAACTCCTCACCCTTATACGAATATGGCTCATAGCCGAGGAGGGAGCACTCAGTGACATAACATATCCCCTCCTAGCGTAAAGTGTCATGGAAGGAGACCACACTCTGATGAGCAACGATGAGACAGAGAGATCTACAATCTAATTAAGAGAGAGGTGGATAGACACCCAGACCATTAAGGGGATTGCATGACCAAGAAGCCTATGAAAAGATCCCTTGCATGTTAGATAAAATCACCCTTCAACAAGGATATAGAGGACTTTGATCCTCCTAAGAAATTTACTTCCCTACCCGATCTATGTAATGGGATGTGTCTATTTATCTATCTCTTGACTCAAAATGGGATCAGGTCTGAAAAAGGACTAGGATTGGGCTAGGAGGGCCTCTTATTGCCTTCTTTTTTCTTCTCATCAAATAATTCAAGATCTATGAAGGTAAGATAAACCCAATCGATCACATCATGCAGTATCGCCAAGCGATGATTCTATGGAATACCAATGAAGGCTTGATGTGCCTAATATTTCCCCCCAGTCTTAGATACACTTTCCAGAAGTGGTTTGAGAAGTTACCACACCGATCAATTGCTTCCTTCAAATAGTTGGTTGAGGCCTTCAAAGCCAGGTTTATCACTAACAGCACCCATCTTTAACAGATGGACTCGCTTCTTATAATGAAAAAAGACTTAAGAAACACTCCTTTTGTACACTAGAAGGTATTGAGAGGTGTATAATGAAGTGAAAGATTGCATCAAGACAGTTACGGTGGCTTCCTTCAAGATTGGTTTGTCGAGTAGCTCCATGCTTTGTGAGTCTTTCACTAAGCGAGATGACATTACGATCAATGACATTATGGTAAAGATTGATAAATATGCCAAGGTTGAAGACACAGTGGCCAAAGTTAGTCAAGAAGGAGATCGATAGAATTAGCCTAAGAATGGGGACAAAGAAGGGACGAACAAGAAATAAGGGAAATGGCAGGAAAAAAAAAGAGAACTGATCGGAAGGATCTCGAGAAAGCATTTAAAGCCATAAATACAATTCTCTTAATCGATCTACAAGATCTTCTACAAGATCAAAGGTCATAAATACTTCAAGTGACCAGAGAATATGATCAACGATCCTAAGAAGAGATATACAACACTGAGGTATGCATATTACAAGGATTATGGCCATTAAGCTAAAAAATTCAAGGAACTCAAATCCACCCTCAAGGAGCTGGCCCAAACTAGGCACATCAATGACTTCGTCGAGGATAAGTAAGGTAAATCACACCTTGTGCATGACCAGAGATAGGACAACGCACTAGACGAGGACTTGGGGAATGAATTCATAGTAATCCATGGGGTCTCAGGACTAGTACGCAACCTAAAGCCAGATAAAGTTTTGGACGAATGTCTGGGTCATGAATTTGTGATGATTCATGGATCCTCAAACCCAAATCAAATCAAGGGGAATGCCCTCAGGATGGAAGTAAAGAAACTTACAACAGTAATGGATGCATTTTAGATTTACCCGGTCAAGCCCATTCTGGGCAAACACTAGAGACATGAAGATATTGATTATTGAAAGCACACTGTATGCATCGATGATGATTTGGTCAGTGTAAGGACTCCACATCGTGATGCTCTTATGATCACTCTCAGGGTCACTAATTGGGATGCGGACAAGCTATTGGTGGATTAAAAGAACCCCTCGTATGTAATGTACCACAAAATACTTAACCGGCTAAATATGCACGTAAAAGACCTGTAAAAAGCCATTGTGCCCCTAATTGGGTTTACAGTAATAATGACTTTCTCCCTTTAGAATGTTGTTCTCCCCGTTCGAGCAGGAGGAATCTCTAAGCGCATCGAGTTCCTAGTGGTAGATGTAGATTCACCATACAATGCTATATTGAGTAGAGGGTGGTTGCAGGCTATAAGGGCAGTGTTATCCACTTACCACCAAAAGGTAAAATTCATCACTAATTAGGGGATTATGGAAATATGTGGAAACCAGACCTTATCCTAAAAGTGTTCCATAACTTACATTCGACCAAAATAAGAGAAAGTTGTGGAGCCATTGGAGGGATTTGTACCCTCTAAGTAACAGCTAAAATATAGGTGACCTGGTGTTAAAAAAAACCAAGATTATTCGTGATGAACGGGTCATAAAATCGCTTCAATATGTGGGACATTTGCACTTGCATTGAGTGGTGTCCAATAATGCAGTTAGACCATATCTAGTTTTTTAGAAGAACGAAGGTCAAACTCCCATCTATTATATCGAAAAACCTTGCTCGAAGTTGATAAGAAGTACCTCCCATTAAATAAACTTTCATGCATACTAGTGATAGCCTCCCATAAGTTAAAATATTACTTTAAGGTACACACTACCATTGTTCTAACCTTCTTCCATCTGAAGGTGATGCTCAGGAAGGATGACACATCTGGATGGATGTCAAAGTGTTCAGTGTAACTGGGGATATCAACATCTAGTTTCATCCTAAGACCTTAGTCAAGGGGAAAGTCCTAGCTGACCTCATCATTGAATTCTCCAGTGACTAGGAACCAGTGAAGATAAGAACTAAAAGATAATAATCAATCTAATCACCAGTTGAAAAATGGAAAAGGTGGACCCTCTATGTCGATGGATCCTCAAATTCTAGGGGGTAGGAGTTGGGATAGTGTTGGTATCCTCGGAGTAAATTATTCTCAAATGGGTAATTCACATGGGATTTAGAGAATCCAATAACGAAGTAGAGTATGAAGCCTTAATTAATGGGTTAACAAAGACACTCCACCTGGGCACTTATAATCTTAACATCTTTTCTGACTCAAGGCTGGTATCAAGTCAGATATTAGGAAACTATAATGCTAAGGATGAATGTATAGCGATGCACCTTGATGAGGTCTAGCACCTGGTCTCCCAGTCTAAGCATATACAAGTGTAACAGTTCCTGATTTGGAATAAAAGTCACGCAGACATGCTAGCCACACCCGCTTAAGTTATTCATGGAAGATATAAAGTGAATGATCTAACTAGATTACATTGATCGCCCTAACATCAATGAAGGGAAATTTGCTGAGCATGTTATGGCCATTGATAAGTCCATAAGATGGATGTATCCAATAGTGTGTTACCTAAAAGAGGATGTCCTTCCAGAAGATAAGAAGGAGGCGCACAAAATCCGAGTGAAATATGCTCACTTACACTTATCAGTAGACCAAAATCTTTATCGATGCTCTGTTTTAGGACCTTACCTTCAGTGCTTACACCTAGATGATGTCGACTAGACCCTCAATGAGTTGCACGAGGGGATATGTTGAAGCCACATAAGGGGTAGGTTATCGACATTTATAGATATTAAAGAAGGGTATTCGTGGTCGTATAAGCATTAGGATGCGGTCGCCTACGTCCAAAAATGTAAAAACTGCCAACTTTTCTCCCCGTTAGTTCATTATACCACCAATGACCTTAAGTCCCTAGCAAGTCCTTGGCCTTTTTCATAGTAAGTAGCTCGGGTACGATTTTTACATAGATATATAATATATGAACAATCACATAGTCATATATATATATATATATATATATATATATATATATATATATATATTCACATTGTTTTAACTTAGGTACAATTACGACCCATAATTATAATTATCCGTACTCTTCTCTTTTATTCTCATTTATAAGTTACTCCATACTTACTTCTCATCTCTCGAAGTATTATATCTCCCTAAGTATGATTTCGATAGGTACTCTCACTTACCTTCTAGTCTAACTTCCTAATAAGTCTCGATCTTTCATTAAACATTCGCATGATTTCATATGTGCAAATTGCTCCCCGTTAACCCCTAATTTCATCTTACATTAAATTCTCACTTATCGAGGTTTACCTAGACCCTACTGGTCCTATTTATATCCCATTATACTCTAACAATAATAATCAAGGGTTTCTATACCTTTTAATCGGATTAAATCAAAATAAGGGGGAATAAGCAGTTTTCCAGAATGGGTCGATCGATCGACCAAGCAGTTATGGCGAAAACTGCATTAACCCAGCTACGGGATTGCCTCTCCAACCTTAACCAAATCTCCATATATGATGCCCAAACTCCCAACCAACATTACTACAAGTACTATATACACAAATACATTATTTTCTACGTAAAATATGTCTGAATTCATCAAACATAACAATTTAATGGGTAAAATCAACATAAACTTCAAGAACCCTAATCTTTTCTTTTAATTTCAATTCTTCCAATTCTTTTCTAGATTTCCTACTTCTAAATCCATACAAATTCGTGATGTATCCTCTACATGTGATTTAATTGTCCAGAATGTGATTTCTTCTTCTACAACATGTGATTTTAAGTCTGAAAACTATATTTTCTTTCATGAAACAAGTCCTTAACAACCCTAGACTAACATGATTGAGACATTAACTAAAAATAAATCACGATAGATAATTACCTGGAAATTTAGTTTCTGATTTGTTGAAGAAAGTGGTATGGTTGCGTTCCCCGTCGCGCAATCTACGATTTGGTGGTGGTGGCGGTGCAAACGGGTGAGTCTTTGGCCTTGAGTTGCATGGAAATCTCTCCAACTCCTTCAACTCCTAAAGGTTGATATAACCTTGGAAAATTCGTGGGTTTAATTACCCAAAAATACAAAATGTCTGAAATACCCTCTCGGGATGTCAATTAGGCTTAAAAAATGCCCCAAGTCCCAAACTAAACTCCCTGGTACATTATCTTGACTATCTCGACCCTTTCGGACACATTGGCGCACTCAAAATGACCATACGGGCGAATTATAATTTATTCACTTTTAATAATAATAATAATAATTTAATCCCGACACAACACACGCGCGTCCCGATTTAATTTCCACAATTATCAAATTATATACTTGTGATAATTTTAATAAATTTGATTATACATATTACTTTATCCATTAAGGAATATTCAACAAAATTCCAATAATTACTAACTCTCATAATGCTAGTAAATATTTAAAATAATTTTGGGATTAATATTAAATTAATAAGTTAATTTAAATTTAATAAATTCCCAAATTTAAAAGGCATAAAAATACGGGGTATTACACCTGCATAATTAAATATCGGGTAATCAAGCCTTTATTAAATTAAAACAATTGTCTCATTTGGTTCATTCTTAACATCACTGTCGATAACCAAATTAATTACTAATCACCTATTAGTTAACTCAAGCGATGCCAAATTTTTATCTTTAATTTAACAGAAATATAACTAGTTCGAAAAATTATAACCAACATTCATAATATACTAGAATCCAAATGTTCACAATATATAATGAATAAAAGTCTTGTCGGATAAACCATCGGCTAAAATCCAAAACCAAGTAAATAATCTGCATCTTAAACTACTAAATAAAGCTAACACTAGTCTGAAACTGAATAACTGAAATGCTGACAACGGATAACGTGTCCATACATGAAATACTGAAAAATGAGATCCTACACTAGACCTTAATGAAAGAAGCGTCTAATCAACATCATGTCAGCATCCACGCTGCTACAACTCCGAGTCCCTGGAGTGAAGTCATCAACTCGGGCGTCCCTATGGCTGAACACCAAAAATGTTTTGAAAATAGTTTTATAGCAGGAGTTAGTTCTCAAAACATTTTGAAAATATTTAACACGTGTTTATCTTAATCTAAAATCAGTTATTGATTGCACGTGTTAGGTTTTCGCACATTTTCTTGAGTTTCCTCACCCCTCATCTAATGTGCACGCCAATGATAAGCACCCAAAAGCGTCCATTTTTTACCCCGAATAGATGCATTATAGTCGCTCGTTTTAATTAAAAATGTCCTTATGTCGTATTTTATTATCTTTCAGGTCAATACGCAGTAGTAGTGTTAAATGATGTTAAATCAAGTAAATTGCGACGCAGAAGCGAATAAAAGCGTGCAGCGAAGAAATCAAAGAGATCGCGAAGTCGGGAGTCCAATTTGAGCATACCGAGATGTGATCCGATGCCCCAAAACAGTCCCGTAACCTTAACTTAGCCCAGACCGAACCCAGTCCATACCCCGATCCTGGTGTGTGTTGGGTTTGTGCTTTTTCAGATTTTCTTAGATTTTTATTTTGAGTCGTTTTATTTTTAGGATTTATTTAGGATTTTTAGAATTTATTTGCATATTTTTATATTTTATTTTTATTAGTTTATTTTATTTTGATTTTTATTAGTTTTTAGTTTTATTAGGATTAGTTTTTAGGAGTTTATTTTTAGTTTATTATATTTTATATATATTTTTTTTTTGGACTTTAGTTTTCATTTAGATTTTAAATTTTTATTTCTTTTACTTTATTTTCGTTTTTATATAAGCTTAGGATTTTATTTTTTTTAGTTTTAATATTTTTTATTTTTATTGTTTTTAGTTTGTTTTATTTTTAGTTAGATTTTATTTTTTATCTTTTAGGTTTATTAATTTTAGTTGTGTTATTTTATTTTAGGGGTACAAATTTAAAACACACACACACTCAAACATCCTACACCACAAACACACCCTAACACCTCTCCTCACCCACACCATATTACTCTACACCCTCACATACCAAATTACCCTCCATACACTACTCATCATCTCCTACCTCATACCCTTTCTCACCTACCATTCTTCCAACCTCAACCTCCATAGCTATCCAACCAAACAAAAAGAAAAAAAATATATAAAAAAACAAACCCACGAACCCCTCACCTCTTCTCTTCCCAACATACCCCCATACCCGTCACCAATACCGCCCAGCACCGACCTCTAACTCACGCCTCACCCGCCAGCAGTTCAACCCGATCCGACCGCCCCAGCCCATACCAAACCCAACCCGGGGCAGGCCCGATCCGAAACCCATTCAGCCCGCGGTTTGTCCTGCCCCGTTCCCCATTTTTTGAACCTAGCAACTTGGACCCCCTCTCGCCCCTTCAACATCCATCTGCAGCCGGAGTAGCCACGACCCGGATTCACCTAACCCGTGCCGGCATCGGCGAGCCCAGCTGGCGAGCCTTGCTGCCATCCCAAAAATTTAGTTAACCCAAATCCCACCAAATCTCCAACAACAAACAACATACTTTGTGGCTCTTAAAAGAAGGTGATGTCAACTTATAAAAAGAATACTCTCATCAGGAAAAAAAAAGATACGCAGAGAGAGAGAGAGAGAGAGAGAGAGTATAATATGTACATAGTAGGTTCATAAAATATTCCAGAAAAATACAAAAAAAAACTATAGTTTTAGGTCTAGAAAAATTTGTAGTTTCATTTTTTACTTTTAGTTTTGTAATCCAGTCAGATTTTATGACGAGTTTGGGACACGTGTTCATGCACACAACTGATTCAAGAAATTATTGCGTATCGTATTTCTTACTCTTTCTCTTTAATTCTTGTTTGTTAATTGTGCTTGTGCAAAAATTTTAATCATGTGTGGCTAAACACCCCGTTCAAGGGGTGGGATGAAACGCATATGTTGAGTTGTTTTATTTGAATAATGATTCATTGATGTGTTCTAGGCTAATTAAATTGGGAAAATCACACATTAATTTATGTAACGAGAGTTACTAAATTAATGGTGCAAATTAATATTTGATTTTTGGATTTCACTTAGAGATAAGTATTATTATTAAATTAAAATATTAATTCTGTGTGTGCAATTCAAAGATTCGTACAAATTTTAATAAATTAATCTTAGTAGATATTTTATTGAGACGAGTGTGAATCTTAATTTTTTTTATGTTGTGGCTATTCCCGATTTAATTGCTGAAAAAGACAAAATTGAATTTAGGATTGTAATGAGAGTTAAATTTTAAATTCAATATTATTTCGAACTATTCAATTGAATGATTAGGACTTTAAATTAATTTGACTACGCGGTGTAATCCCACCTCTTGTTTCTTCTCATAAAATCTCAACTAGATTACTTTTTATTTTTTATAGTCATTTTTGTTGCATAAAATGTCGTTTCCTCCCTTGAAAATTGTTTTTAAAATATTAAAAAAAACATTAAAGAAATTTTTTAAAACACAAAAAAGATTTTTAATAAAAATTGGAATTGCAAAGTTTCATGATTACCGTTTCAACACTAGAAATTGGATTGATACCCGAATTTGCCACGATACTAAATTTTTAACAAGTTTTGTAGGTAATTCCAGGAATTTTGATACTCGAAGTTTGACCGCAGCGACATTCCAAATCATATCCGAAGGAACACAAATGAATTCATATCAAATGGCGCCGTTGCCGCTTTCTTGACGTGGAGACATGATTGAAGACTTGTAATTTTATTTATCTTTTTTAGTGTAGTTCTTTCTCCTCCCTCCTCCTTAAACTGGTTGTATAGGAATTTTTTTTTAAGATTGTGTATTAATTTGGGGGGCATTTTGACACCATATTATTTTGTAATAATTATTCCATAAAAAAAAAGAGAAAAGGGAAACCGGACAAGGTAGAGAGAAGGCGTCCAAAGGCGAGGATTTTGAAGCCTCTCTACTTTGGGACGGTAGGACTCCCGGGGATGACTGAGATAGGCAAGATCTCCCCCCGGTCGACTTAACTCGGTCTTCACCCCACGTGTGTAAAAACCGTGGGAGGTAAAAAAAATTATCCCTCGTGAATCTCCTACCAACGAGTTCATTTTTTGTGTGATTAATTGCTCCTATGTGCTTTTAATTTTTGCATCGCACTTAAATTGAATGGTTTGATGAATTAATTTACCTAAGATCTATACCCGGTCATTGAAACGAGAAGGGATTTCATCACTCGACTCACTCGCTTATCCATTATGTGCTACATGAGCTGTCATTAAATTTAAAATCAATCAACTAGCTAGCTCCGTAGGAACACATTTTTGCAACAGGCAGTCACAAAGATAAATTCCGTATTTTTTGTCGCCAGCGGACTTAATTAAAATTTGACTGCCCCTTTGACTAATTTTGAAGATAATAATTGGCTACGTGCTTGTTAGGATTTTTTCTTGACTCGTGTGTGTCCAATTCCATTCTTTAGGTAGTCGATTTTAGTTAGTTCGACCAACTCAAGAGTCCAATTTTTCCATTTTTCGAAAAATACCAAAAATATTTTCCTTCTTTTTTAAAAATATTTCCAAAAATCCCAAAAAGAATTTCTTTTTCTTCCCATATTTAAAATACCAAAAAAGATTTTCCTTTTCTTATTTTCAAAAATCACAAAAAGATTTTCTTTTCTTTTGAAAAATATTTAAAAATCGAAAAATATTCCTCTTGTCATGACCGAAGAGCATCCTTTACGAGAATACTTTGGCCATTTCACATTTTCTCGAAGTTTGTTTGATGATAAGCCCGAATCGACCCTTGATTAATTAATTAAGGGCTTTAACTCTCAAACGCACACCGTTGATACTCCTGTGTCATCCCTTCACACATCTCATCTTCCATTGTCTTCGGTGCCGAGTGTCAACCCATCACATGCTTCGCCACGCACACACTACTTTCTTAGCGATCACTTGTCCCATGCGTGTCCATTTATATTCTCTCCATCTGAATCCACCTTGGAACATGTGTATCCATATGATACTATTTTGGACCCACCCCTGACGTATTGTCACGACATATCTAATGTCAAGGGGTATGAGTACCCGAGCTATTCATGGAAGCCTGATCATCCTTCCATGCAATATGAATCCCAACGCCATGTTGTGGATCCTTACGATTTCCAACAGTCATCATCGCCACCTTGTGCACCTCATACCTATCAGTCCCCTTCTTATGCTCCTCATGCTGATCAAACTTTTGTCCCTCACGGAGACGCTTCTCCCGTGAATGCTACACTTGACCCTTCTCCACACACTTCATATGAGTATTCTCCACATCCTAGTGTTTCTAGCGAGTTTTGTCCACCTCACCCACCACCGACGCCCATCACCACTTCACCACCACCTTGCACATCCGCTCTCGAAAGTCTTTTGCACAAGTTTGCGCAAACTCTTCAATCTCAAACTGACTCACTTTAAAGGCTTGAACAACGATTATGTGATTTTGAGTGTGCGAACGAGACGTATTCCACCCCAAGTCGACCCTTTATTCCACCTATGTGGGATGAGTATGTGTCGTCTTGTGCTACTGATCTTGAGTGTGACCAACCCTATCTTCCTGAGAATCTCGATATTGAGACCACTCCGTGGTCCGGAACCCAATTTGACAATTGTGTTGACGTATCCCTTGATTATGAGACTGATCCTACACCAGCATATCCCCTTGAACCCACCATTGAGGTTCGTTATTCCCATTCCATAGAATCCTTATTTATGCCAGAGCCTACACCTATTGAGCCCACTGCGTGTGTTCCCGAAGAACCACTTCATCCTAGGTTAGCTCCGGCTACGAGTGCTCACCATTTTCTTGATATTTAATCTAAGATGGTTTCTACCTCCCTCTATATGGATACAACTGCATCATATTTGGCTCCCCTTGAGTCGAATATTGATGTCGATTCATCTCTCTCGGATCTTAAAGCCTCATTAGACCCTTTCACCACCTTGGATGGTGACGTAATGGTGTCTAAGTTGATCACTCCCTCGCTTATTTCCACACTTCCTCTCACGAGTTCCCTTGAGGATCACTCCGTGCATCATGAGGAATGTGTGTCTCCTACTCGTGAGTTAGATCATCTTCCCTCACCCTTTGTCCTTCCCGACCCACACTCTGTCCTTTCCACCCCACCACTTGATTTAGAACTTGTTATTGCACCTCACCTATTCCCATCTACGTATTTAGGTCCTCGCCTACATCCATCCTCCACCCTAGTGCTCCACGATCCCATTTGTGCACTTTTCATTGGCCCCACCATCCATGTGAGTATTCTTGATACTCTCCACTTCCGTGACACCAAGCTTGTTATTCTATGCCCGCCACTCTCTTGTGGTGTTGATTTTTTCCATCGACAGCTCCCTAGCGTGTCATGACACGACCATTATCACCGTCCATTTATAGAACGGTCGTGAACTTTCTCTGAGGTCCACCCCATTATTATTTCCAAACCATTTTGCCTCCCCCACCAACTTGAGCACCATTCTTATAGGGCCCTTGTTTCCCTCACATTTATGCTCAATAAGGCCCGTGCTCGGCGCCTCTTCACCCTCTCCCTTAACATTCATCCATATAATCTACTACCCACCCACCCCTGTTCCACCGATGCTTTGTATCGAGTGATGCACTTTTCTATACAAGTGCATTGACCTCTTTTAGCCTTTATCCAACAAGACTGATGCTTCAGTCTTGTTTGGGGGTGATTTTCATCACCCAATTTTTCTGCCGCCCCGTACTTTCACAGATCTTATCTTTAGGGTGAGCTTGGTTCGGTCTGGTTGAAGATGTTAACTTAGCGCTACCGGGAGGCATACCGTTATTCATTGTTTCTGAGTATGCGTCTTATCCTGTTTGGGGGTGGTATTTCACACCACCCAATGATTTTCACATGCTTTATAGACTTGTACGTTTTTGTATCGCATTTGTTCTTCAGGTTCTATCTTTGCTCCAGAGTGACGTACATTTCACTAGTCGTTCATTATGGTAATATCTTTCCTCCATTGTGCTTTTATTTTTATATATGGTTTTTAAACATCGAGGACGATGTTCTCTTTTGTTTGGGGGTGGGAAATTTATCAAAATCATACCTCTTTTGAAAATTTTCAGAAACAAGTGATTTTAAACTTTTTGTGTAGTTAAATTTAAATTTTTATGATATGATTTGTCTATCATCCCTCTTTTAGAAATCTCAAAATACCCGTATTCGACCCTAAAATTACACATTTTACAAATAAATTAATTAATACCTCTGAAAAGCGTACTTGCACTATGAATTCCTAAACTCGGCAATTTTACACTATCACGTTTACAATCAAAAGTTGAAGAGTAATTATATTCTCAAGAGAGCCTTAAAAGATCACTAGTGGCGACTTAAAACCCGTGAGATTTGAGCTTTTCACCTTTTGAGGGTTTTTACGTATATTCTAGTCACAAGTTGACTCAACTTTCTTTGGATCTTGCACTTATTCGTTGCATGGTCTCATTATTTTTTCAAATTTGGCTTAATCACTGAGAATGACATTACTTTCGAGTTGTAAGAAACATGTGTCTTGTAGTTTGTGCCAAGCACTAAACCGATTTTTACGTACACTTACCACATTATCATTCAACCATTGTTCATATTTTCCTTACCCATATATGTCCCATATACCATCCATATATCATTCCCAATCATTACCATTATTTTTGAGAAAACGAGTGTTTGAAATTATAAATGTAAATTGTCTTCATTTTCGTTATGAAAAGAAAAATGTATTGCAAAAAAAAAATGAGAAGATCAATAAAAAAGCAAAGAAAAAAATAGAAAAGTAGAAAAAGAAAAGCACGCGATCAAATAATGAAGACAATAGTCAGTCAAAGTGTATTTCACTCTTCTCAAAACACTCCCATCATTCATCTTATTTATTTCATTATCCCTACATACCTTTCATAAACCCCATTTTTCCCCCTTGGTAAAGTGTTCGGGTAAACGAGAAGATTATATGGTAAATAACTCGACATTCTCGACATAGTGTTTAGCATTCATTCATGAGATCAAATTTCTTTCATGTATCCATTATTTTTTATAAAGTGTGTGAGATGTTTGACATTACTTACATTTACTCACATCCTCACACACTAGAGATATACACTTACCCAATTCTCAGAGAGTTCTCAGAGAGATATATCCAGTGAGAATTAAAGTCAAAGCATTGATTCTATAAAGGCGATCTTAGAATTACTCTAATGATACTCAAGATTACTTCACACTACACATGCTGAGTTGTATGAAGGATTACACTTTTGGTATTAAGTAATTTCATATCTTATTTTGATAGTTGAATACGGTGTTCCTTGATGTCCTTTTAAGTTGGGTTGTATAGAATTTCATCATCTACTCAGAAATTGCATTGTAATAAGTTTTTGAATTCTGTGGGTACATTCACTGCAAACCCTCACGAGACACCACTCGTCCTGTAGGGCAACCTATAGGTTTAACGGCTTGTTGCACATGCTAAGTGCAATCGCCAGTGCCTGCGAAAGTGGTACACTTTTGTTTACTTATCTCTGTTTTCTCTGTAATTTTTGCTCGAGGATTAGCAATATTCTGTTTGGGGGTGGTGTGATAAGCATCCAAAAGTGTCTATTTTATACCCCGAATAGATGTATTTTAGTCGCTCGTTTTAATTAAAAATGGCCATATGTCGTATTTTATTTTTTTCAGGTGAATACGCAATCGCAGTGTTAAATGATGCTAAATCAAGTCAATTTCGACGCGAAAGCGATCAAAAGTGTGCAGCGAAGAAATCAAAGAGATCGTGAAGTCGGGAATCCAATTTGAGCATGCCGAGATATAATCTGATGCCCTAAAACAGTGCCGTAACCTTAACTTAGCCCAGACCGAATGCAGTCCATACCCCGAGCCTGGTGTGTGTTGCGTTTGTGCTTCTTTAGATTTTCTTAGATTTTTATTTTGAGTCGTTTTATTTTTTGGATTTATTTAGGATTTTTAGAATTTATTTGCATATTTTTATATTTTATTCTTATTAGTTTATTTTATTTTGATTTTTATTAGTTTTTAGTTTTATTAGGATAAGTTTTTAGGAGTTTATTTTTAGTTCATTATATTTTATATATTTTTTTTGGACTATAGTTTTCATTTAGATTTTAAATTTTTATTTCTTTTATTTTATTTTAGTTTTTATATAAGCTTAGGATTTTATTTTTTTTAGTTTTAATATTTTTTATTTTTATTGTTTTTAGTTTGTTTTATTTTTAGTTAGATTTTATTTTTTATTTTTTAGGTTTATTAACTTTAGTTCTGTTATTTTATTTTAGGGGTACAAATTTAAAACACACACACTCAAACATCCTACACCACAAACACACCCTAACACCTCCCCTCACCCACACCATATTACTCTACACCCTCACATACCAAATTACCCTCCATACTCTATTCATCATCTCCTACCTCATACCCTTTCTCACCTACCATTCTTCCAACCTCAACCTCCATAGCTATCCAACCAAACAAAAAGAAAAAAAATATATAAAAAAAAACCACGAACCCCTCACCTCTTTTCTTCCTAATAGACCCATACCCATCACAAATACCGCCTAGCACCGACTTCTAACTCACGCCTCACCGCCAGCAGTTCAACCCGATCCGACCGCCCCAGCCCATACCAAACCCAACCCGGGGCGGCCCGGTCCGAAACCCATTCAGACTCGCGGTTTGTGTTGGCCCTTTCCCCGTTTCCCGAACCAAACAACTCGGACCCCCTCTCGCCCCTCCAACTTCCATCTTCGGCCGGAGTATCCACGACCCGGATTCACCTAACCCGTGCCGGCGCTGGCGAGCCTAGCTGGCGACCCTTGCTGCCATCCCAAAAATTTAGTTAACCCAAATCCCACCAAATCTCCAACAACAAACAAGATACTTCGTGGCTCTTAAAAGAAGGGGATGTCAGCTTATAAAAAAAAAGACTCTCATCAGGAAAAAAAGATACGCAGAGAGAGAGAGTGTATAATGTGTACATAGTAGGTTCATAAAAAATTCCAGAAAAATACAAAAACAATATAGTTTTAGGTCTAGAAAAATTTGTAGGTTCATTTTTTACTTTTAGTTTTGTAATCCAGTCAAATTTTGTGACGAGTTTGGGACGCATGTTCATGCACACAATTGACTCAAGAAATTATTGCGTATCATAATTCTTACTCTTTCTCTTTAATTCTTGTTTGTTAATTGTGCTTGTGCTAAAATTTTAATCATGTGTGGCTAAACACCCCGTTCAAGGGGTGGGATGAAACGCATATGTTGAGTTGTTTTATTTGAATAATGATTAATTGATGTGTTCTAGGTTAATTAAATTGGGAAAAATCACACATTAATTTATGTAACGAGAGTTACTAAATTAATGGTGCAAATTAATATTTGATTTTTGGATTTCACTTAGAGATAAGTATTATTCTTAAATTAAAATATTAATTATGTGTGTGCAATTCAAAGATTCGTACAAATTTTAATAAATTAATCTTAGCGGATATTTTATTTAGACGAGTGTGAATCTTATTTTTTTTATGTTGTGACTATTCCCGATTTAATTGCTGAAAAAGATAAAATTGAATTTTGGATTATAATGAGAGTTAAATTTTAAATTCAATATTATTTCGAACTATTCAATTGAATGATTAGGACTTTAAATTAATTTGACTTTGCGGTGTAATCCCACCTCTTGTTTCTTCTCATAAAATCTCAACTAGATTAGTTTCTCATTTTTCATAGTCATTTTTGTTGCATAAATTGTCGTTTCCTCCATTGAAAATTATTTTTAAAATATAAAAAAAAAACATTAAAGAAAAATTTTAAAAACACAAAAAAGATTTTTTAATAAAAATTGGAATTGCAAAGTTTCACGAATACCGTTTCAACGTTAGAAATTGGATTGATACCCGAATTTGCCACGATACTAAAATTTTAACAAGTTTTGTAGGTAATTCCAGGAATTTTTATACGCGAAGTTTGACCGCAGGGACATTCCAAATCATATCCGAAGGAACACAAATGAATAGATATCACCTAACGTTCTATACTCAGCCCACCTAGATATACTACCCAAGCTAACTAGACTCACGTATTCAACTGAACTTATCTACTCTCCTAATTTCCCGTACCACCCATACAGTACGCTATATCATTAACATATCTCATATGTTAATTATGTATCTTATAACATTTCATACCTGCTATACTTCAATCTTTATAATTAAGTTTCACCACTTAATTCTTACAACATTTCACATATGTTATCTTTCAATATGTACAATTAAGTATGACTACTTAATTTGCTTTCTCAGATACACACAATCTACTATCTACTGTAACACACAAGTAGTAGTTTCTCATATTTATATATGTGTGTGTGTGTGTGTGTCTATATATATATATATATATATATATATATATATATATATACACACACACACACAAACTTCCTATATATATACTATCTATGGCATCCCCCGGAATGACAATCGTGATGAATTGCATACTTTTAAATCATATCCCCATACATCTCATACATCAAGGGTATATGGTCCCCGTACATCTCATACACCAGGGACAAATGGTTTGGTTAACACAGGAATATAATAGGCATTCACACAGCCTAATTATCCGTATATTTCAGTAGGTATTCACATAACCTAATTACTCATATTTTTATGTAGTATCTTTTGCTCGCATACTTCCCATACTTATTATCTTACAATTTTTTGCTCTATCGTATTCAGTCGAGTATTCATACAACTCTAAGGGTCCAAGTTATCCCTTTATTATTTTAGTAGTTAAATCAATATTTTACACTACTCTTATATATCTCAAGTTCATTCGAAACAACCATAATTTATTCTCACTCTCCCGAATTAATTACGTTACTATTTAAGCGCAACCCAATCTAGTGTCAATTCTCTCAATAAGACTACTAACCCATCATACCATGGACCTACTGTATTACCATAAGTCCCTCATAATAATTTAAAGAGGCCCCAATGGTCACCCGATAATTTTCACAAAGTTTCGAAGCTTAATTAGGTAAAAATCTCAAATCTGGGCAAACCGAATCGATTCTCCCTAGGGCCGAATCGATTCTAAATCATACAAGTCGTCTTCTTCGTTGGGAAGTTGCATTTTTCCACCATTTTTAGTCAAGAACTCTCATGATTTTATTACAAACTTAAAACTAATAATCCCTAATGCTTTCCACATATATAAGGGTATTTTCCAACGTAAGTTTTTCATCAAAACATCATAATTTCAATATCATTGAGGGATTAAATCATCTTACCATTTAAAACCCTAGATTTATAGGTTCTCCATTATATACTCATAAAACCCAGAAAAATTCGGGATTCTTAATACATAATTTCAACTATCTTGTCCTCTACAGATATCCATTCAAACTACATGCAATTTCCTACCCAAACATGCATAAACTTATTCTTTTCTTCCAAGAACATTCATTAAATCAAATCTAGTTGGAAAACCCTACACATGGGTATTATAACTTCAATTCATTTGTATATAAACACTTTCCTAATAGATATGATCTGATTTCGTGGTTGAGATGATGGATTGATGACCTCTTCTTCAAATCCCCACTCCCAAGTCCTTTATGGTACAAGATGAGGGTGAAAGCTCCAATAATTCTTCAAAAACCTCCAAGAACTTCTCTCCCTTTCTCCTCCAATGATTTCTCTGTGTTTTCTAAGTTGTTAAACCTAACTTATGCCACTTATCATCTTATATAAAACTACAAATTTCGTAGGTCTCCCAACCTCTATTTGCAAAATGACCAAAACGCCCTCAATAGGTGTCGGCTTGGTCTAAAATTGACCCGGAAGCAAACTATACCCACGGATATACTATTCTGACTAATTTGACCCATCCAGAATCATTCGTGACCTCTAAATTACCATCTGAGTCACTTAAAATATATTTCTTATCTCTACCTCAATTTAGTCTACACGCGACTTCCGGTTGAGATAAAATAAAATACGCATATATCACTCGATATGCCGTGTAACAATAATCGTCAATTATTTACTAGTCACACTTAGTAAATATTTTTCCACAATATTAATCAGTATCTATCTCTAGATTGATATTTAATATTTATATTTATTATTTAATCCTATTTAATTACATCACTCGCGTAATTTAAATAAAACGTATTTTCCCAATTAATTCCCGAATTAATTAATTTCAAATACATAAAAATACAGGGTGTTACATTATATATATTCTAGTGGAAAATAATGTTGAGTCTTTTATCGTAATATAATATTTACAAGGTTATGTATAACCTTCAGTACAAAGATTAATATGTCGTTACTAAGATTAGAAATTAAAAAAGTGGACATCGTGAAGTTAGTTTTTAGAATGTGTGCCCAAATATTTATCATTTTTTCACACTTTATCTTGTAATTTTTGTGAGTTGTGTTTTACCGGGAACATTTTTCCTACATAAATTTTTCAGAACATGGGTCCCAAAGCTTTCTTTCATTTTTCTTGCCTTCAAACAAATCCTTAGATATTAGATTAAAAAAGATAAATATTAAAAAGTGAAGAGAATTAACGCAATAAAAGTTATGTTAACCAGGTTCGTACCATAACTGCCACCACCTAAACATCTCCTCACGCCCTATATTACTCTATAACACCCTGTATTTCTAAATATTTAGAATTTAATTAATTCAAACATTTTAAATTACACATGTGTAGTAATTTAATTAAAATAAAATATTGTGTGTTTTTTAAATATTGATCGAGAGATTATGATTAATATTTATGGAATAAATTTACTGTGTGTAGTAAATAACATGTGGTAATTATTGTAAATCGTAGCGAATAATATCGACAGGGCTATTTATATCTCAATCGAAAGTCATGTATAGGCTATTATAAGGTCGAGATAGAAAATTCAATCCACAACGAGCTTCAAATAGTGAGCAGACTGTCAATTTTATGCTAGGCCAGAGTTCTAGTTACACAGGCCCCACCCACCAGCAATAGCAGTTCTCGAGGTCTATCAGTAGACCATGAGACATAGTGTAGATGGTTCGTGTCCAAGTCTGGAATAGGGTAGCCGTGCGCCAGGTCAGGTGCCCCACATCCAGGGTAATAGGTTCAACCTCGGGTGAGCTTATACCATATCTTAATTTTCTGCACCTTCCGACGATCCATCAATGATGGAAGGTATGATTCTTCTATACAGTAATGGGTTAAGGCATTATTTGATTGTAGCGCATCGCATTCTTTAATTTTGAGTTCCTTACTGTTCAGTTTGGGGCTAGAGGTAGACCAGTTTTGTCCTCCTATCTTTATAAGTCTTCTAGTTTGTGGCGGTATAGTTCTTGATTGGGTCTGTCGTGCGATCATGACTGGAGATTATATTCTGCAGTGTGATTTGATCCTTATGGACATGATTGGATTCGAGGTGATCCTTGGTATGGATTGGCTATCATGTTTTGAAGTTATCATCGAATGTCATAGACACAGTGTCTTAGTATCACTTCCAGACGGGTCTCGCCATCGCTTTAGCAACGAGCAGTGCATTGATTATCCTTGCAAGTTTTTTACCGTTCAGGAGCAGAAATATTATTATGGTTGGTTAAGGAATTATGGTGGCTGAGGATGAGCCTAAAGATATGGTGTTAGATTACCCAATAGTTCAGGAGTTTCCCAATGTGTTCCCCGACGATATTCCTGGGTTGTCTTCACATCGAGAAGTGGATTTTTCCAATGCACTAGGGTGTCTTGCCCATCTTTATACCACCTCAAAGAATGGATTCAGTGGAGTTGCTAAAGCAAAGGGTTAAACTGGAAGATTTAACCAGTAAGGGCTTCATTTTCCCAAGTGTCCCCGTGTGGAGCTCAAATGCTCTTTACGAAGAAAAAGGACAATTCTATTCGACTATGTATCGACTACAAGCGGCTGAATATGGTAACAGTGAAGAACAAGTACCATATGCGTCATATAGATGACTTGTTTTACCAATTACATCGGGCGGACAAGTTTTTAAAGATTGATCTTTCTTCTAGATACCATTATTTGTTCATTAAGGAGAAGTACATCCCTAAGATGACGTTTCAAACTCGGTATGGTCACTACGAGTTCCTAGTGATGCCCTTCGATTGAACCAATGCCCCGATGACATTCATGGATCTAATGAACCATATTTATCATCCCTTCTTAGACCGATTTGTGGTGGTCTTTTTGGATGACATGCAGGTATATACGACCTCGAATATAGATGTAAGGACACAAATTTCCAATTGAGTCCATGTATAGTATTGGCTCAATTCCGGACAAAAACATTTATTCATAGGATAGTGTGTAATTGTAATATTCTCAAGCCTATGAAGTGTTAGTTGAAGACGTAGCGGCAAAGAGTATAAAGCTTCATCAAATGTGTCGGTTTGCGTGCCTCGTTTCTACGTCATCAACTATAGTTCCATGCTCCCAAGGTATGAATGCAATTATATATATATAGGAGCTTGGAACAAAGTTTATTGGGTGTTAGGTTTAATAAAAACAGTGGTTTATTTTCAGAAAAATTTAATTAGAACTTTAAAATAAAATATATAAAGTTTCTGGGCCAAAATTGAATTTTATGAAATTTCTGAAAGTCGTTCGATAGTTCGTTCGAACGAGTTTTTTCGTTCAGACCAAATGTCGTTCGAACGAGGTTTGCCAACGAGCTCCCACTAAGGTAAACTGGTCCGTCGTTCGCTTGTTCGTTCTAACGAGATTTCCAACGAGATTCTAACGAGTCCAAACTGGATCGTCGTTAGAAATCTCGTTCGAACGAGATGTAGTTCGAACGAAATGTCATTCGAACGAGTTGTCAGGCGGGAACAGTTATTGGAAGTTTTTGGCAGTTTTTCACCCACTTCCCCACTTGGTTTTTAACTAACTTTTTCAGACTTTATCTTGTGCGGGAATCACATTTTCCAACTAAACATTTCCATACCATTTTCATCTCTTAGAGAGAGTTTGAGAGCAAATTGTTTTTAGGAAAATGTTCAAGTTTTGAGTGTTAATTTTCAAAGACAAATTCCATCACTCTAGTGTTTACACCCAAATGAGTTTATTCCAAGTTCTTCTAGTCATATAACTTGCTTGGAGTTTGGCACTAGTTTTCTCTACTCCTAATTGAAGAGAAGTTTTGGGCTTTGCTTCTACCTCCCACGAAGAAAGAAGAAGTGTTTTTTTTTATGTTGATTTACCCACACGGAGAAAGGCTCCATGTACGGGTGACGGTGACCATATAAAGTCCTATCGGTGGATTCCGAGACCGCGGTGGTGTTCCAAGGTTATCCGCTAGGAAGAGGTGTCTACAAGAAGAAGCGTCGAGGCTTGAGAGGGATCGAGTCGTGCGTTGTAAGTCTATCTGTCTTGTAATTGTAATTCCGTATCTAGTGGATTTGTGGCTAGGGTCGTCCGAGGTTTTTTCCCGTCTTGGGTTTTTCCTCGTACATCGCGGCGTAGTGTGATTGGTTTATTTTATCTTGCACAATAATTTAGAATGCATGCTTAGGATAATTTCAAGATAAAATTCGGTTTAATTATCACACTTCATTTAATTTGGGACTAAATTATATATATTGGGTAAAGTTGTCTAATTCAAGTCATTTGCATAAAATTGGTTTGGCCTAACTTTGGAATAATGATAATTATAACTTAGGCAAATTCTAGGACTTGGATTAATTAATCGGTTTAAGTGAATATATTAATTGTTGGATTTAATTTCACTTGGTTTTAGTTTCATTTGTTTAAAGAAAATTAAAACTTGGTAATTGTTTGTTTTGTTCAACCATAATCCATCATTATAACGCTCCCGCATTATCTCGAATTTACACAAAAAGGAAATTATACAAAATTAAAAACCGGGGATCCAAATACGCTTTCAAATTGGTATCAGAGCAAAAAACGATAAATTATTTTGTTAAAGATCCGTTAATTTTTTTTTTTGGCTAAAATGGAATTTTCCCCATTTTCAAAATTTCCTATGTTCGATGGTTCAAACTATGCGTATTGGAAAGCGCGTATGAGATCGGCACTAAAATCTATCGATGAGAGAGTTTGGATGTCTGTTGTTACCGGGTGGTCCCCACCAACTCATTTAGTTGAAAATGAACGTGTTCTCAAACCTGTCGATAGATGGACTGAAAATGAGTTTAAACTTGCTAATTTCAATTCCCGTGGTTTAAATGCCTTGTTTAGCGCTATCACACCGGATGAATTCCGACGTATTATGACGTGTGAAACCGCTAAAGAAGCTTGGGATATTTTACAATTAACTCATGAAGGAACTAGTGTCGTTAAAGCTTCAAAACTCCAAAACCTCACCACTCAATTTGAAACTATCAAAATGAATGAAAAAGAAACTTTTGATGAATTTTATGCTAGACTTTCTGATATTGTTAATTCATCGTTTAACTTGGGAGAGAAAATACCTGACGGCCGTGTAGTAAAGAAAATTTTAAGGTCCCTACCCGATAGATTTAGTCCAAAGGTGACCGTTTTAAATTCTTTACCCACTTTAGCCTCTACGAAATTAGAAGAGCTTGTAGGTGATTTACAAACCTATGAACTAGATATGTTTCCCTCTAAAACTGAAAAGAAAATCAAAAAGGGCGTTGCTTTAAAAGCTCGAAAAGAGGTCAAACAAGTAGTAGAGAGCGATAGTGATAGTGACTCGGAAGACATGGCTTTATTTGCTCAAAAATCTAGAAAATTTCTTAAAATTAACAAAGATAAATATAAAAATGATTTTAAGAAATTTGAATCTTCTAAGCATGACAAGAATGAGAAGATCTCTAAAGCGGAGAAGATTCCTAAAGCCGAAAAGATCCCTAAAACTAGTAATGAAAATTTAGATAGGGACGAGTCTAATAAGTGTTTTGGTTGTGAAGGTTATGGCCATAGGGCTTTTGAGTGCCCCACTAAACTTAGGAAAGAGGGTAAGCGACCCATTTCATATAATGCAACCCTTAGTGATAGTCATAAGGAAGAAAAGCCCGATTCCCCCACTAAGAAAAATTTTGTGGCTTTTATGGCTAGTCATGTGAGTGATAGTGAGAACTCATCGATTGATGAAACTTTAACACATGACACTTCCAAGGTCATTGTTTATGATTCTCTTGTTTTTGATGATAGTGAGAGTGAAGAAGAAAGAGAGAGTGAAAATTAAGAAGAGGTTAATGTGAGTGAACTTCAAAATTCTTTTCAAGAACTTTATAAAGAATCTATTAAATTGAAAAGAGCTAATTTGAAGTTAGAAGCTAGTTTGAGAGAGAGTGTCAAGGTCATTGATGAAAATGATTTAATGGAGGACCTTAGGACTCGTGAGAGGACTCTTAAAGAGAAGCTAGAATATGTAGAAGGCGAAAGAGATAGCCTTAGGGGTTTAATGGAATCCTTGAAAAAGGAGCTTCTTGCTTTTGAAGAGCGAAATGTTTTTCTAGAATCTAACATTTTAAAATTGGAAAATAAATTAAAAGATTCTAGTAATGTAAAATTTGATTTGGAGTGTCGTTCGAAAAAACTAGATAAAATGTTAGGAACAGTCCAAATTAAAAATGACACTTGTGGTTTAGGCTTCAATTCTTGTAATGAATCTACCCCTAAAGCCAAAACCAATGTTTTAGGAGAATCTACTAGGAATGCATTTAAAGATCACTCCTTAGGTAAATCTTTTTGACATGTTTTTACTTGTACCCATTGTGGTCGAAAAGTTTATCTTAGGAAATTTTGTTTTGATCTTAAACGAATTCCTAGAAAATCCCATAGTAATGTAACCACGGTAGTTAATGTTCCAACACCCCAAGATAGTCATTCTTCATTAATTTGGGTTAGGAAATCCGACTTGGTTGCATTGCAAAATAGGGTTTTTGATTCTCATTTACTTTCACATGCTTCCTCCCTTGCTAAATCTAAAGGATGAATGTGTTAGTGTGTGCATACTTTAGCCTTTGTACTTCATGCTATATTCACATGCTAAATGTATGCTTGTTTAATCATTTTCTAGTCTATGCTCCATGGTTATCACATGCTAGAATTATGATTTTTGGTTTATCTTTTGTATTTTATTTCCTTCATTTTGTTTGCTTTAAACGAAAAATACAAAAAGATTTTTGTTTATCATTTGGATTCTATCTCTCGATTATTTAAGCTTAGTGAAAGATTCAAATGCTTTTTGTTTATCCTTTTGAGTATATATATTTATTTTTGGTAAAAAAGGTTAAAAACTCAAAAAGTTTTTTTTCTGTGTGTATTTTAGTTTGACACACTTTAAGTGGCATATACTTGTGTTTGAATTCCATCTTTAACGCTCCCACGTGGCTAGAACTTTTGGTTTAGATTATCAATCCTTATTATGTTCTTTACCATAGTTTTATGGAGTAGTTGGATTTTGTGTTGTTTAAATGGATTCTGTTTTTATATGCCTCTATACACACATGCACAAGCTCTTTTGAAATTTTAACTTCATATGTATATTTGAGCTATGTGAGGTGTTCTCCTATCAATCTTGTCATCTACATATTTGTGACTTAGGAGGACTAGTGCATGTCAAAATCCGTTGCATGTGAGATTTGTGTGAAAAATGAAAACATGATAAATATAATTATGCACGGGGAAGGGCTCCGAAAGGACTAAGTGATCCTTTGCGATAGTAAGCCACCATTTGAACTGGACCTAAAAGAAATTCGTGGTCCAAAGGCCTAAAAACAGAATATTTGGCATTAAAAAGAAAATAAATTGCCAAGGTCTATGTTTGATTGATATATTCATTCAAATTTAATATAAATGCATATTGAGGGAGATTAGATGGTATATCAACGGTTTGCACAATGTTCGTTTATCCTAGTTGCGTATTTCATATCATGACTCTATTGGTTTGTAGAATCATCAATATGCTAGGCTTGTATGCATTGTGCATGTTTGTTCATTGAGTTCAATCTATATTGTCACATGAGGTTATATTTAAATGTGATGAAGTTTGCAATCAAATGAGAACTCCGTGAACGTTTCTTAAGTGTTTGGGTCTAAATTTAATTGTTGCTAGTTCACACCCCTACACTTCCGTTTCCATATGACACATTTTTGCCATACGAGTGTGAAAGACTCCTATTATATGTTGTATGTGTCATTTGTGTGTTTATATCTATATATGTGTACTTGAGTCTCTTTGATATATATATTATGTATGCATCTATTTGATATTTGTTTGTCTTTGCCTTGCTTTTATTGCCCATATGCTTTCATGTCTTATCACTTTGAACTTCAACATGCTGTTTATTAGTTCTTTATCCTTTGCCTATTCCTGAACAAAAAGGGGGAGAAATGATAGGGGAGAAATGGTATCTAATCCTATTATTATCGTATCTTAGTTTGGGGGAGATTTATCTTAGATAGGGGGAGAAATGGTATCTAATCCTATTATTATCGTATCTTCGTTTGGGGGAGATTTATCTTAGGGGGAGACGTCTGTCTAAGTATGTCATTTGTTTGATAAATGGGAGAATTAATTTAGGGTGAGTAATTAATTAATTACATTTAATATTTTGATATTCCCTATGCATTTGATGGGTTTGCTTAAGTGTGCAGGATTTCTTCTAAAGCGGCATTGTTCAATGGCAAAGCGTTTGATCCGTGGGTTGAGTCAAGTTTGGGCGGGGTATGTATTGTGTCTAGTGAGCTTGACGGCCCTTTAGGATTTTTGTTTGGTTTTTGTCCCGGAATAGACAAAGGGGGAGATTTGTAAGGACACAAATTTCTAATTGAGTCCATGTATAGTATTGGCTCAATTTCGGACAAAAATATTTATTCATAGGATAGTGTGTAATTGTAATATTCTTAAGCCTATGAAGTGTTAGTTGAAGACGTAGCGGCAAAGAGTATAAAGCTTCATCAAATGTGCCGGTTTACGTGCCTCGTTTATACGTCATCAACTATAGTTCCATGCTCCCAAGGTATGAATGCAATTATATATATATAGGAGCTTGGAACAAAGTTTATTGGGTGTTAGGTTTAATAAAAAACTGTGGTTTATTTTCAGAAAAATTTAATTAGAACTTTAAAATAAAATATATAAAGTTTCTGGGCCAAAATTGAATTTTATGAAATTTCTGAAAGTCGTTCGATAGTTCGTTCGAACGAGTTTTTTCGTTCGAACCAAATGTCATTCGAACGAGGTTTGCCAACGAGTTCCCACTAAGGTAAACTGGTCCGTCGTTCGAACGAGCTTGTTCATTCTAACGAGATTTCCAACGAGATTCTAACGAGTCCAAACTGGAGCGTCATTAGAAATCTCGTTCGAACGAGATGTCGTTCGAACGAAATGTCGTTCGAACGAGCTGTCAAGCGGGAACAGTTATTGGCAGTTTTTGGCAGTTTTTCACCCACTTCCCCACTTGGTTTTTAACTGACTTTTTCAGACTTTATCTTGTGCGGGAATCACATTTTCCAACTTAAAATTTCCATACCATTTTCATCTCTTAGAGAGAGTTTGAGAGCAAATTGTTTTTAGGAAAATGTTCAAGTTTTGAGTGTTAATTTTCAAAGACAAATTCCATCACTCTAGTGTTTACACCCAAATGAGTTTATTCCAAGTTCTTCTATACATATAACTTGCTTGGAATTTGGCACCGTTTTCTCTACTCCTAATTGAAGAGAAGTTTTGGGCTTTGCTTCTACCTCCCACGAAGAAAGAAGAAGTGTTTTTTTTATGTTGATTTACCCACACGGAGAAAGGCTCCATGTACGGGTGACGGTGACCATATAAAGTCCTATCGGTGGATTCCGAGACCGCAGGGGTGTTCCAAGGTTATCTGCTAGGAAGAGGTGTCTACAAGAAGAAGCGTCGAGGCTTGAGAGGGATCGAGTCGTGCGTTGTAAGTCTATCTGTCTTGTAATTGTAATTCCGTATCTAGTGGATTTATGGCTAGGGCCGTCCGAGGTTTTTTCCCGTCTTGGGTTTTTCCTCATACATCGCGGCGTAGTGTGATTGGTTTATTTTATCTTGCACAATAATTTAGAATGCATGCTTAGGATAATTTCAAGATAAAATTCGGTTTAATTATCACACTTCATTTAATTTGGGACAAAATTATATATATTGGGTAAAGTTGTCTAATTCAAGTCATTTGCATAAAATTGGTTTGGCCTAACTTTGGAATAATGATAATTATAACTTAGGCAAATTCTAGGACTTGGATTAATTAATCGGTTTAAGTGAATATATTAATTGTTGGATTTAATTTCACTTGGTTTTAGTTTCATTTGTTTAAAGAAAATTAAAACTTGGTAATTGTTTGTTTTGTTGAACCATCATCCATCATTATAACGCTCCCGCATCATCTCGAGTTTACACAAAAAGGAAATTATACAAAATTAAAAACCGGGGATCGAAATACGCTTTCAATAGAACATGAGGAGTACCTCCGTACAACATTGCAAGTGCTCAGGGAGAAGCAGTTGTACGCTAAATTCTGTAAGTACGAATTCTCGATGGAGGAGGTCAAGTTTCTTGGCCAGGTGGTTTTCGACGAGGGAATTTCTGTCAAGCTATATAAGGTGGAGGCCATCCTGGGATGGGGTAGGCCAAAAACAGTTACTGAAGTACAAAGTTTCTTAGGTTTGGTCGATTACTACTATCACACCCCAAACCCAATATCCATACAAATCATTTATTATTAGAATAATTAGATAATAATCTTGAGCCCAATGGAAATATTATTCATTTATCAATATTTTCCTACATAATGTGCATAATGAACATGGTATTATTCTTGTACCATAACGAAATCAATATCAGAGTCATAATTAAGCGGAAATGTAATACTATGATTAAATATTACAATCATCAACTCAATCCATATTAACTCAATATATACAATAAGTGAGTATATGAAAATCCTCCGTGTGACAATGATAAAATCCCCATATTTAAACCACAGCTCTTTTCAACGGTGCAACTCTCAAAGTTACTGGTCACATGGTATCCTAGCTGGCAGTGTACAAACCTGAAATTCTAAAAATATAAACCGTAAGCATTAAGATTAGTGAGGTACTCCCTCCCTGCAATGGAATAACAATTCTATATCGAATTTTTGGATATAAAATCCGAAAAATTATGCCCATTGGCAATAACAAATCCTGGATCATAAGATCAAAATAATTCTGCCCATTGACAATAACAAATCCTGGATCATAAGACCCAAATAATTCTACCCATTGGCAATAACAATTCCTGGATATTTGAATATCCAAAAAAAATTTGAATACCAATGTATTCTAACCAATCCTTCTCTTATAGCTATATGCATATCCACATATCATTCATGTATCTATGTATACGAAATAATCATAAGTACACTCACCTTGACAGTTTAACTGGCTTTTCCCTTGCCTTTATTCGGTACTTGTTCAGTTATTTATTCTTCCCATACTGTCACTATTATATTAATAGTATCATCATAAGAACAATAACAATCCAAAGAATAACTTAAACATAACTCAATTCATAAGCATCATATGATTCCATTCAAATCATTTATCACAAGTGAAGTTCCATCTAAATTCATGTTAATATATTTGACATATCCAAATCATATACCAAACATAAATTCATTTATTCTTGTTAATTCAATCCTTATTATATTAGGATTCCAATACAAAAGACGGTGCGTCATTTCAAGTTTCCTAGAGCAAGATAGGCCTATTGCTTTACTACATCGCAAATTTGCCCTATGGGCTCCTCTATTGTTCAATCAACTTTCAAGAATTTTCATAATTTTTACCCATCATAAATTTCTATGATATTCTGATAAATATCAGTAAACATATTGAATAATACAAAATTAAAGTTTCCTAACTTTTAAGGTTCATTTTCTATGTCAAGCAAAACATCCAACACATGGCGTGCATACTTTCACCCTTGGGGCAGATTTCATACTCGAACTTCAAACCATCACCCAAGATTCATTTCTTGATATTTTTACATAATTTTAGGATATTTTATGAATATACGGGCCTATGTTAATTTCCAATTGGAATTAATCAATTTCAGTAATCATACAAAACGATATGGAAGTTTGAATAAACAAGGTTAGTAAATGAAGCAATTTAAGGGTTTACTCATTCAACTTCGTTTAAACTTGCATATATCCATACATATACACCCAATCATGAAAGATCAATAAACAATTAAGGATTTCTATAATATAAATCATAAATACAAGAAAAATAACAAGATTCATGGGTGGAATTACCTTAGGAGATTTTATGTAATTTTCTATGAATGTTTCTGAATTTTTCTCCTCACTTTCTTCTTCCTAACCTTCACAATTGTTTTTCCTCAACCTAAAACTCTCCCAAACTGAAAGGAGGATATCTCAAGGATTTAAGTCGGTCAAACCAACCTCCACCTCCAACCAATCAATTTAAGACACTTATTGGGTATAAAGGACAAATTACCACTTAAACGAATGAACAAATTTGCCTTTGGTTACTAATTTCGGTATAACTTATTACTCGGACCTCCGTTTCACACACCGCTCATTGTGTTACAACTCTAACTCACCTGTATAAAACTATATAGTTTTCACCTCAAGTCAGTTGTTATGTTATAAATGTCAAAACAAGTCTTAAACATGAACATTTCTATCGAAAACTTCAAAATTTTATATTTATAACTAATTCAACAGTTCATGCCTTCTGAAGGTAGGATTAGACTAAACATAATGACTTAACATTATATATACTGATAACATATTATACATATCACATAAGCTAATCATGATTTAAACATAATTTATCATAATTATATTCAGGTTGTCACAATTCTCCCATGTTAGGAAATTTCGTCCCCGAAATTGACATACCTTGGTTATCTGAATAAAACAAATACGGATAACACATCTTCATGGTATTATCCATGTCCCATGTAGCCTCTTCCATGGAATGCTTTCTCCACTCAACTTTCACAAGTGGGATCACTTTTGATCTCAATATTTGTTCCTTCCTAACCATGATAGCAAGTGGTTCTTCCACATAACTCAAGTCTTCCTTCAAGTCAATAGGTTGTTCCACCAACACATGTGAAGGATATTATACATACTTTTTTAACATAGAAACATGGAAAACATCATGTAATCGAGATAACTCTGGTGGTAACGCTAACTTGTAGGCAACCATCCTGACTTTCTCAAGAATTTCATAAGGTCCAATGTAGCGTGGACTTAATTTCACTTTCTTTCCAAACCTCATTACTCCTTTCCATGGATATATCCGAAGAAACACATAATCCCCTTTCTGTAATTCCAAATCTTTCTGTCGCTTGTCTGCATAACTTTTTTATCTTCTTTGAACTGTTCTCATTTTATCTTAAATAATCCTCACTTTTTTAGTGGTGACTTCAATCAATTCTGGACCCTCTATCTTCCTTTCACCAACTTCACCCCAATATATCGGCATACGACACCATCTACTATACAGTGCTTCATATGGAACCATAACAATAGTAGACTGAAAACTATTATTATATGCGAATTCTATCAAAGGCAAATATTCATCCCAATTACCTTTGAAATCAAGCACACAAGCTCTAAGCATATCTTTCAAGATTTTTATTATCCTTTCAGACTGCCCATCAGTCTGGGGATGAAAAGTCGTACTAAACTTTAAGTTAGTACCCATAGCATACTTCAAACTATCCTAAAATATGGATGTAAAAGTAGGGTCCCTATCTGAAAGAATAGAAACAGGTGGTCCATACAATCGAATAATTTCATTAACATATAATCTAGCATACCTATCAACTGTATACGTAGTCTTGACTGCTAGAAAGTGAGATGACTTAGTTAACCTTTCTACCACTACCCAAATTGAATCTGACCCCTTTTGAGATCGAGGAAGCCCAACCACAAAATCCATGGTCACATGATCCCATTTCCACTCCGGTATTGGCAATGGTTGAAGCAAACCCGCAGGTTTCTAATGTTCCACTTTTACTTAATGACATATAAGGCATTTAGAAATGAAATCAGTTATTTCCTTCTTCATATTATTCCATCAATAATGCTCCTTCAAATCCTTGTACATTTTAGTACTACCAGAATGCATAGCATAAATGGAATTTTGAGCCTCATCTAAAATTTCCACTTTCAATCCATCCACATTAGGCACACATAATCGCTTCTTATACAATAAAGTGCCATAATTAACAATACAAAAATCATCAGACTTATCGTCTCGGGCATCTTGTCGTTTCTTCTCAAGAAAAGGATCCTGACTTTGCAAATCACGAATATGAGTAGCTAATAAAGGCCTCACGCTTACATGAGCAAAGAATATGTCCCTATCTGCTAGTTGCAATTACACTCCCATCAATCTTAACTCCATAATATAAGAAACTCTAGCACACTGAATGCAAGATAACCTGCTCGAAGCCTTTCTACTCAAAGCATCTGCAACTACATTCGCCTTCCCCGAATGGTAGTGAATTGTACAATCATAATCTTTAATTAACTCCATCCACCGCCTATACCTCAAATTCAACTCCTTCTGAGTAAATAAATATTTTAGACTCTGATGGTTAGTAAAAATTTCACATACTTCGCCATATAAATAATGACACCATAATTTCAAAGCAAACACAATAGTAGCAAGTTCCAAATCGTGTGTAGGATAATTATGTTCATGTGTACGCAACTGCTTAGAAGCATAAGCAATAACCTTACCATGTTGCATAAAAACACAACCCAACCCCTGATGTGAAGCATTGGTATAAATAACAAAACCATCTCCACCATGTGTAATAGTAAGAACAGGTGCAGTTACCAACCTCGTCTTCAGTTCTTCAAAACTATTTTCATAATCAGAATTCCATTCAAACTTAATATCTTTCTGGGTTAATTTAGTCATTGGAAAGGCAATCAAAGAAAATCCCTTATTAAACCTTATATAATACCCAGCTAAACCCAGAAAACTCCTCACCTTAGTTACGTTATTGGGCCTCTCCCACTTTACAATAGCTTCTACTTTATTGGGATCAACACATATACCATCTCCAGAAATAACATGGCCTAAAAGTACAACTTTTGATAGCCAAAATTCACATTTGCTAAACTTATCATACAATTTCTTATCTTTCAACACATTCAAAATAGTTTTGAGATGTTTTTCATGTTCAACCATATCATGTGAATAAATCATAATATCATCAATAAAATCTATCACAAATGAATCAATGAAAGGATGCAGTACCCGGTTCATAAGATCCATAAATACAACTGGAGCATTAGTCACCCCTAAAGGCATCACCAAAAACACAAAATGACCATACCGAGTGCAAAAAGCAGTTTTAGAAATATCACTCTCCTTCACCCTCAACTGATGACAACCTGATCGCAAGTCTATCTTTGAAAACACTTTAGCACCCTGCAAATGATCAAATAAATCATCTATACTGGTGCACCCCATGGAGATACACTTAGTTGTATGAACCCTCTATCAAGTAAATCATGTAACTGAATCTTGAATTCTTTCAATTCAACAGGTGCCATTATATACGGTGCCATAGAAGTAGGGGTTATCCCTGGTTCTAATTCAATACTAAATTTAACTTCTCTCTTTGGTGGTAACCCAGGCAACTCGCTAGGAAATACTTTTGAAAAATCTCGTACTATAGGAACATCAACTAATTGTAAATCCTTCTTCGTAGTGTCAATAATATATGCAATAAAACCCTCACAACCCTTACTTAACAATTTCCTTGTCTGAATAGCTAAAATAATGCAACTAGGAACAATTTTCCTTTCCCCCACAAATTTAAATTCAAACTCACCGGGAATTTTAAAAAAACTTCTTTAGGAAAATGATCCATGGAGGCATAATATTTGGATAACCAATCCATTCCCAAAATTCTGTCAAAATATGAGATACCTAATGGAAGTAAATCTATAACTGTATCTCTAACCCCCACAGTCAAAACACTATCACGAAAAACATATTCAGCTACAGTCATATCCCCCGTCAGCTTGTAAATACCCAACCCTACATCTAAACGAGTACATGATGTATTCAAATGTATAGCAAATTCAGAGGATGCAAAAGAATGCATGGAACCAGGATCAATTAAAACATAAGCACTTCTATCAGTAATAAAAAGTGTACCTGTCACCACATCTGGAGTAACTTGAGCTTCTTTCATTGTAAAGAATCGTCCACCTGGCCTGGAACTACTAGTTTGTCCTCTGCCCCTACTTTTCACTGCACTGCCTGGAGATAACACCATGCTTGCTACTTCACTAGGTGTTTTTGAAGTCTCTGCTAACTACAGACAATTCTTATTAATATTCCCCACTTGATGACAATGATAACATTCCAATCCCTTAAGCTTACGACACTCAGATTTATAATGCCTTTCCTCTTTACAAAAGAAATATGTAGCACCTCCTATTAGGGCCTCACCTCTCCCTGACTGTCTAACTGAACCAAAAGATCCTCCACCCCTGGTATCTCTGCTAAATCTCCCCTGACCTCTACCACTATCTCCACCACCTCTCTGAAATTTATGAGATTCCATCTTAACACTTCCACCCTCACCTCCCTTAGACTGAGATGCGTCGAATATACTTTTCTTAATACTCTCTCTACGGGCGACCCCTTGGTTTATTTGCCTTTCTGCTATCGTGGATTTGTTTACCAGAGAAGCATAATCTTCTAACTCATAAGTGGTCACGCTATTTTGAATGGGCCAAATGAGTCCATCTTGAAACTTACTACATTTATCTTCTTCATCCTCCACATACTTAGTAGCAAATATAGAAAAAAAATAGTAAATTTAGCCTCATACTCCCTCACAGACAATTTCCCTTGGGTTAAATTTATAAATTCCCTCTCCTTCTCCCTCCTATAAACATTAGGGAAATACTTAACATACAAAGCTTTAATAAATTCATCCCAAGTAATAACATCAGTACCCTCCATCCTGGGCACCAAATGGTTGCTAGTTTTCCACCAATATTTGGCCTCTCCTTTCAGCTTAAACACACCTAAATTCACTTTCTGGTTATCTGGAACGTTCATAACTGCAAAGATAGTTTTTAGATCCCTGGCCCACATCTCAGTTTCTGTAGGTTCAACTTACCCTGAATATTATGGAGGATTCGGCTTCAAAAACTTCTCATGCATGGAATATTTCATTTCCTTCCTTGCCTTTTTCTCAATTCTAGCCACAGTCTTTGATTCTAGATACCTAGCCTGTTATTCTGCCATTTATGCTATATTTCTTTCTTGTTGCTCTAACATCATCATCATTGCCTCTGCCATTATCTGCATCTCTGTAGGTTGCTCATGTTCTTCATCCCTTCCTACAACACTCTGCTATATTTCAGTATCCTCTGTATGAGAAGCTACTATTTCTTCTCTATGTTCTTCATTCCCAGGTTCCATATAGAACTATATGTAATAAAAACAAGTTATAATAACCAACATAAATAGTTTATAATACTAAACTATTGTTTAGTATATTAACAATTCATAAATTTCAAATCAACTTAATAACAGCCATCTAATCGTCACACACATCCAGAATTAATAACCTAGACGCTCTGATACCACTAATTGTCACACCCCAAACCCAATATCCATACTAATCATTTATTATTAGAATAATTAGATCATTGTTGATACCAAATTTAATCTGCTGACATGGACCAATCATATGAAGACACATGGCTATCTACATGGCAACAACAAGCACTTCTGAGATGATCACACACTCCAAGGAACAAGAGTACAACGAGGAAGACTAGTTCTTCGAGGAACACTTCTTCCCCGAGGAACTAACACGCTCCTAGGAACAATACCTATCCGAGGAACTCTTGAATATCGAGAAGCTTAGGCGGTCCGAGCAACTCAGGCGGTCCGAGCTGCACCTCGAACAAAGCATTAATAGCTGGATAACCAACAGTTCAACTGGTTCATTAAATGCTTATCATTCAGACGCACAAGAAAAAAGGGCATTAAATGTATTACCCTTTCATATGTATATCATTTAATGTATTACCTTTTCACATTTACAGCCTCAAGGCTATAAATACATTGCACAATCCTCATTGTAAAAGGATCCGAATCCAGACCGGAATTTTTTGATAGAATTTATAATCGAGAATTCCAAAACACCCAGCAATAAAATAATAGTGGATGTAGGCCATTCTTATAAGGCTGTCCCAAGTATGATGGGAAGACTGACCCTGTCCTTCATATAGAACAATACCAAGCTTCAGCCGACATCTATGTTGTCCTAGATGAGATGAGATGCAGAGCATTCTCGGGAACACTTATCTGCTCAAATATGGTATAATAATCTTCCTCGGGGTAAGATTTCAACTTTTCTTCAACTGGACGAGTTATTCATTGGGAATTTCTTCTTTGGAGCAAAGCTAGTTAAATGAGTATCACATTTGTTAAGTGTTAGACAAAAGGATGGTGAGATTATCAAAGATTATATAACTCGTTTTAATAACGAGAAACTCGAAGTCATTGATTATGAGGAGAAGACAGCGATTACTTCTTTGATGAGTGGACTACTGCCAAACAATTTGTACTACACTTTGGCCAAGGATCCACCTCGAACCATGTCGCACCTGATGGGAAAAGCGTCCAAGATTATGAATGCCGAGGAGGCTATGTCTGCGAAGAAGAATATGGACGCCAAAGAAACCAAGGTGAGAGGTGATAAAGCTAAGAAGAAAGAACATAAGAACAATAGTGGTGACAAATAATCCATAAATAGGTCGTCATGGGAGGTCTTGAGGAAATTTGATAATTACACACCTTTGAAGGCAAATATTAACCACGTCCTGGAAAAAATTAAGAACAGCGAAGAGTTAAACTGGCCAAAGAAAATGAAGGCAGACCCTGACACAAGGAATAGGGAAAAATATTGCGAGTTTCACAAGGATCATGGCCATATGACCAAAAATTGCATAGCTCTTCAGAATGAGATTGAATCACTCATCCGACGAGGAAATCTATCAAAGTATGTTGATCGGGGAGGCGAGAGAAGAAACAACGACCGAACTAGAGAGAGGTCTAGATCTCCTCGTCGAGCAGAGGATAATAAGAAGAGAAACCATGAAGTTGATCCAGAGGATGACCCCGATCTTTCCTAGAAACAAAGGCAGCCAGAACGAGAGGTATTTTCAATACGCTTTGGGTCATTTGACTGCAATGTTATTACAGGAGGAGATGAAGGAGGAGGATACCTTACTTCAGAAAGAAAAGCTTACCTCGGTGAGGCTCAAGCTTGCTCGTACATTCAGCGAATAAATCTAGCTGAGGAAGATCGCCCGAGAAAGGTGAACAAGGAGAAATTGGTCATCGTTTTTTCAAAAAATGACCTCGCAGGTGTTTTATATCCTCACGATGATCCACTGGTGATCAAGATGAGAATGAAGGAGGTAATGATTTCAAGAGTGCTGGTCGACAATGATAGCTCGGCAGACATCATGTTCTACTCGTGTTTCGATAGTTTAAATCTAAAGCTATCTCAACTGGAGCCTTACCACAGACCCCTCATCAGTTTTGCTGGCGAGAAAGTATTTCCACTTGGGACGATCAAGTTGGATATATTCATTGGTACGTGGACTGCTTGTCGGACAGAAAGAATACGTTTCTTCGTGATGGATAAGAATTTCCAATCACCGTACAATATCATCATGGGAAGAGTAGGATTGAAGAAGTTCGAGGCTGTACCATCTACAGTGCATCAGTGCCTAAAATTTCCAACAAAATTTGGAGTAGGAGTTGTGAAAGGTGATCAGAAAGTAGCTCGGGAATGCTATTATTCATCCGCCGAGCAAGAAGAATTGGAAGAATCAAAGAAAAAGACTACTACCTATCAAGTGTATGAAGGTGAAGAAATATAAACATTGGATCCTCGAGATGAGTCGCAACTCATGAAGGGTCAAGTGGTGGAAGCTACTGAAAACATCATTTTGGACGACGAACACCCTGAGCGAACTACTCAAATAGGTACATCATTGGAAGCCTCATTAAAATAGGAATTGATAACTTTCCTTAGAATCAGAAGACAAACTTTTGCGTGGAGTCATGAAGATATGCCTGGGATAGACCCAAACTTCTTATGTCACGAGCTCAATGTGAAAAGGAGATCAAGCCTGTGAAGCAGAGAAGAAGAGTATTCAGTCCCGAGAAGAATCAAGCTATACAGGAGGAAGTCGAGAAGCTCCAGAAAACTTGTTTCATTGAATATGTTAAATATCCAGATTGGTTAGCTAATGTTGTGATGGTAAAGAAGAAGAACAACAAGTGGAGGATGTGTGTAGACTTCACCGACCTCAACAAAGCATGCCCAAAGGATCACTTTCCATTGCCCCGAATTGATCAACTGGTGGATGCTACCTCGGGACACGAGTTGCTGAGCTTCATGGATGCATATTATGGTTACAATCAGATCAAAATGAAACCTGAAGATAGGGAGAGTACTTCTTTCATTACCCCTAGGGGAACTTATTGTTATAATGTTATGCCTTTTGGTTTGAAAAATGGAGGTGCGATATATTAGAGGCTGATGAACAAGGTATTTGCTGAACAAATCAGTGACAATATGGAAGTCTATGTTGACGATATGCTGACGAAAAGTCTGACTCGAGGAGGTTAGAGAAGAAGCAGCCATCAGAAATGATGCATATCAACAACGAACAACTCTATTCTACAATAAGAGGGTGAAGAAATACGACCTAAAAGAAGGAGACTATGTGCTGAAGAAAGTAATTCAAAAGCATAATAAACTGGAGGCAAACTGGCATGGACCATATCGAGTTACAGAAGTTGTTCGACCAGGAACTTATCTAATAGCAACTTTAGAAGGCGAGGAGTTTAAGAATGCATGGAACACAAAGCATCTCCGTAAGTATTATCAGTGATGTATATGTAACGCAGTTCCATCAGTATGAATAAAATGAAGATATTATGCTAAAGTCTCTCCTTTTTATTGAGAATTTTTCGGGGAATACTAGTGCTACACACTACTCGGCAAAACTCGGCAAATCTGCTCAGACTGCTCAGCAAAATATTCCTAAAAATGCCAACTTCGGTTGGTTAGGAAACAATATATTCCTAAAAATGCCAACTTCGGTTGGTTAGGAAACGAAATATTCCTAAAAATGCCAACTTCGGTTGGTTAGGAAACAATATATTCCTAAAAATGCCAACTTCGGTTTGTTAGGAAACAAAATATTCCTAAAAATGCCAACCTGTTTGGCTAGGAAACGAAATATTCCTAAATATGCCAACCTGTTTGGCTAGGAAATGAAATATTCCTAAAAATGCCAACCTGTTTGGCTAGGAAACGAAATATTCCTAAAAATGCCAACTTGTTTGGCTAGGAAACAAAATATTCCTAAAAATGCCAACCTGTTTGGCTAGGAAACAAAATATTCCTAAAAATGCCAACATGTTTGGCTAGGAAACGAAATATGCTCGCAAATGCCAACTTATGTTGGTCGAGAGGTACATATATTCTCGAAAATGGCAGTTAAGGTTGGTCGGGAGATACAACTATTCCAAATCTACCAAGTATGGCTGGTCGGGGATAAAAACCCACTAACTGTAGTTGGTCGACAAGAAGAATTTATCGACCTTGGTTGTTCAGACACATTTTATGGAAAATATAAAGTTGCTAACTATGGCTAGTCGAGGATAAAAACCCACCAACTGTAGTTGGTCGACAAAGAAAATTTACCGACCTTGGTTGGTCGGAAACATTTAAGAGAAAAATCTACCAAGTATGGCTGGTCGGGGATAAAAACCCACTAACTATAGTTGGTCGACAAGCATAATTTAATGACCTTGGTTGGTTGGAAAAAATTTAAACATTTTTTATAGTCGTGACTTTATTATTAAGTGATCGAGCAATATTATTGAAACTTAAAACTTTTTAATTATTACTGAGTTGGTCGACAAACAACACAATACTGTTATCTTTTTAACAGATATGCATAAATGTAAAGTGTTTGATAACTACAAGACAATAGCAATTAAGATTTGCAAACAAAAATGAAAGTCTTTCATCGAATTCAAAATAAATTACATTGATAATGAAATTACAGTTACATTGACATGTATACTAACTATTACATAAAAAATTCCTATTCTACTGGTATCTTCCCCTCTGCTTTTGACACAGGTTCCTCGCCAGCAGGAGGATCATTTAAAGGCAGAGGAGAATCAATGAAGTTGAGATCCTTCAACATCCTGACATTCATCACGGATGGTCGATCTAAGAGATGCTCGAGACGAGATACCTCGATTTGAGAATGTAATTTGTAGTCACCGAGATACTTTGAAATTAAGCTCCGAGGAATGGCCCGAGCAGGAATCCAATCCATGTCCAAATTGTATGGTTGCACAGGCAAGTCGAGCAACCCGGTATCATGGTAGTCCCACAGATAATAACCTTGTTCGAGCTTCAGCACACCTAAGGCATTCAGCCAGCCTTGTTTGTAGCCTTCATTATTGGCATTCTGGATACGATCGTCCAAGTGGAATAGTGCTTCATTGTATCCAGCCATCCAGAACTCCCTGGGCTGTTTGTGGAATTGATATGTTAGCCTTTCTAGCTGCTCGTGGAGATTATTGATGAAAAGCTCCTTATTCTCCAAGACTGACTTCTGCGCAGAGAGCTATTTTTCCAGGTCCCTAATCTTCTTTGACATATCAGACAATGCCTGGTTCTTCGCCATTAGTTGTAAGGCCTAGTTCTCTAAGGTAGACTGAGTCCTCTGTTCCTCGACAAGAACCCGAGCTGCTCTTGCTCATCCCCGAGGAGCTCTTGCTCATCCCCGAGAAGATGTGGAAGGGCCCGACCTCTTCAAGGTGTCCAACTCGTCCCTCAACTTGGCGTTCTCAACCTCTAAGAATGAAAATCCCTCGTCCGTCACTGGGATCAAGGCACTAGAAGTGGAAGCTGCAGACTTCAATTGTGACAGCTCCTCGTCCGTCACTAGGTTGTTGTTTTCCTTTTCCAGCAACTCAGCAATCTGTCTACATTCTTCGACCTCACCTCTCAAGGTTCTCTCCCTTACATTGTACCCAGCAAAAAGCCTATCGTAGCCCTTGTCAACAATGATCTGCTGGTACTTCTTCTCGTACCCTTCATACAACAAGGCAATGGATTCTTTGTATTGAAGCTGAAGGTCTTCGAGGGTGCTTTGAATATCCTCGATCATTTCATAATAGGCAACGTTATTGGCTACAGCCCGATCAAGCAGACACTTCAGATATTGATATGCTTCCACTGCCTGTTCTGAAGCATCTTGGCCAAGGATATCGACAACTTGTGCTGCACTCAAGTCTGTGTGACCATCCTTAAAGTACTCATTACATTATCGCAGCAACTTTGTATCATGAGCAGATAGCAGCTCCATCCTGGCCAAAAACTAGCAGAGAAAGGAAAAGCAATCATCAATAACAAATATAAGCAGAGTATGAATAGAAGATGAACAACAGTATGCAAAAAGAACTCAAGTTTTATTAGATCATAATTCAGAGTTACACATTCTGGATTACATTTGATAAAAAGAAACAAAATAAAGAGAAACCCGAACAACACTAAACCTTTTTCTTATCTCCTAAAACCTTCTCGGGAGGCTGGGATGAAGAGGTAGGTTGCTCGAAGGGAAGGGATAGTTGCTCGGGGAGAGTAGGCAGATGCTCGGAGGAAGAAATGACTTGTTGATTTTCCTCAGTAGCAGGATGGATGGCTAGGGCATGATCTCCCATCACCATCGAAGAATCTTCGGAGGTAGCTTCGTCCTCTTCTAAGTCTTCTGGAGTTGGAGGGGGACCAGGGATATGTCTCTGGAAGAGCTCAGAAGACTCGTCAACCTTCATTTCCTGAAGGGAAGCAACCCATCCATCCCTAAAGTATTTGAGACTGCCATAGTCCACTTGAGACACTATGGCAGCCAACCCCTTGTTCCACCCCTTGTCCCAGCCAGAGCTGAAGGACTTCTTCACAGCAGCTTTCCTCTTTAGCTTCTCCGAGGAAATTTTCTCGGACAGCAGGTTCTCAGTAGCCTTTAATTTATTTTCTTCTTCCTTCTTCTGCCGACCTACTTCTTGAAGCTGGCCCAACCTTTCCTCAGCAACCCTGTTCTTATCTTCAAGCTCTCCAGCAGCTTTGAGCTTCTCTTCGAGCTCTTTATTTACCTTCTCCATGGCATTCTTTTTCCTCTCCAACTCCTGGAGGCATGAACAGCTCGAGCTTTCTCCTGCTCGTTGGAAGCAAGATTCTTCTACCAAATAGCCTTATCAGTGGTGTACTTCTGGCGAGAGTCTTCCAAAGACTTGATAGCCTCTTCCATAGATCCCTCCACACTGGACGAGGAGCATGAAGCATTAATTACTTCATCCTTTTTCAGGATTATGTTGAAGCAGCTCGTCAATTGTGAACAGAAAAAGAAAGCAAGTTAGAAACTGAAATGACAAAGGAAATATGAAAAATTTAAAGTAAAGATACTTACAGAAGCAAGGTGACGAACAGCTAACGAGGTGACCATATCCCGAGTAAGGTTTTCTTCAGTACCTTGGACCTCGAGAATGGTCCAGGACTTTACCGAGCTCATGGCAGAGCTCGGGGGAACAAAAGTGGGAACTCCAGTCCCAGCAGCTAGGGGCTGAGTAATGGTGTCAGCCAAATTGACCGAGGAGCTCTTCTTCAGCCTCCTCGGGGGACCAAGTACAGATTGAACCAAGGAAGAACCCTTGGGCGGTGATATCATAATCACCTCTCCAGGAGAAGCAGACCTGCTCGGAGCCACTGCGGGCTTCTCAGCAACCTTCACAACTGCAGTATCTGAGGAAGGCGCATCATTCTTCTTCGTCCCCTCCCTTGGGACATCAATCCTACTCCTCTTTGCCTCCCCAGAACCAGAGGAAGTTTTCTCAAACAGGGTAGAAGGTCTTCTCTTCTTCATCCTTTCACTTAAAGGAATATGGGATTCAGGCGATGAGCTGGTGGAAGCTGGTACTGGCTCTGATTCAACCAAGGAAGAACCCTTGGGCGGTGATATCACAATCACCTCTCCAGGAGAAGCAGACCTGCTCGGAGCCACTGCGGGCTTCTCAGCAACCTTCACAACTGCAGTAGCTGAGGAAGGCGCATCATTCTTCTTCGTCCCCTCCCTTAGGACATCAATCCTACTCCTCTTTGCCTCCCCAGAACCAGAGGCAGTTTTCTCAAACAGGGTAGGAGGTCTTCTCTTCTTCATCCTTTCACTTAAAGGAATATGGGATTCAGGCGATGAGCTGGTGGAAGCTGGTACTGGCTCTGATTCATTTATCACTGGACGAGCAGTGAAAGAAGTGGTGTAGCTCTTGTACTGGAGCAGATACGAAGCCGAACTGAGGTGCTCGTCGGCAACACTTTAATGCAGACTCCAGATAAGTTTCAAATTCCTTATATTGACATCTGCTTCTTTTGGGCACTTTCTCTTGTTCTCAGCTGCAAATAAATAAACATTGTTATCAGTGGCACATTTTATCAAACATAAAAGAAACATGATTTCAAAATAAATAAAATGAAATAAAAATAACCTATCCCATTGCCATAAGGAGGGCATCTGGGACCCTGGTAAACCTCATCTCCAGTTAATGGAGGGTGTTGCCAATTTTTTATGACAACCCCATGTTCAAAATAATCCCTATTGGCATCAGGGAGATTGACTACTAAAGCTCTATTTAAAAATCTAGTTTTTAAATAAAAAATATTATCATTAACTGCCCATCTATAGCAGTACATGATTTCTGGAATTCCTATACGAGTTCCATGCACTTGATTTAATCTATGCACCCCATTAACTATTCTCCATGTGTTGAGGGTTATTCGTGCAAGAACAACGTCAAAGTACTGACAGAATTCCAGACACAAAGAATTTGGTGGAAAAGAAAATCCACACTCAGCAAAAAAGAGACTGGGGAACCAATGTCCCTCAGCCAAATGGAAGTAATTAGAAGGCTCAGAAAGCTCTTCCAAAACAACCCATGAAGGAATGGAGAAATCAGAACGAAACTTCTCAAGAGACTCAACAGGGTAAACCATGGTGAATAAAGAAATGAAGAAGAAGGAAGAAGATCTTACAGGAAAAGAATGGATCTGTTGACAATGAACGACGGAAAAGATGAACGCACAAGAGAGTAGGAAAAGACGACGTAAAACTCGAAGATAAAAATTTGTAAAGGTAGAAGACGATGGGAGTGTCTGTGAAGTTTAAATACCTTGCCTTGGGAAATGGTGAAGTAATGATTACAAAAAAGGATGATTACATTACCGACGGCTAAAAAGATGAAAAGTGGCGCGGGAATCAAAGCGGATAACAGCGGCTAAAAAGATTAAAAGTGATGCGGGAATCGAAGCACGTAGAAAAGTCCAAAAAAGCATGATTCTACGAATTGGGAAGGAGAAATAAATACAAGGTAAACACTCCTAAAAATCAGGAAGACTATTTAAAGCTATCATAGTCCGAGAAAGAATGTCCCATACTCCTCAAATTTTGAACTATGAAACATTGGGGGCTTTTGTTGATACCAAATTTAATCTGCTGACATGGACCAATCATATGAAGACACACGGCTATCTACATGGCAACAACAAGCACTTTTGAGATGATCACACGCTCCGAGGAATAAGACTACAATGAGGAAGACTAGTTCTCAGAGGAACACTGCTTCCCCGAGGAACTCACACGCTCCGAGGAACAATACCTCTCCGAGGAACTCTTGAATACCGAGAAGCTTAGGCGGTCCGAGCAACTCAGGCGGTCCGAGCTGCACCTCGAACAAAGCATTAATATCTGGATAACCAACAGTTCAACTGGTTCATTAAATGCTTATCATTCAGACGCACGCGCAAAAAGGGCATTAAATGTATTACCCTTTCATATGTATATCATTTAATGTATTACCTTTTCACATTTACAGCCTCAGGGATATAAATACATTGCACAATCCTCATTGTAAAAGGATCCGAATCCAGACCAGAATTTCTTGATAGAATTTGTAATCGAGAATTCCAAAACACCCAGTAATAAAACAACAGTGGACGTAGGCCATTCTTATAAGGCTGAACCACTTTAAAATTCTTAGTCTTATTTATTTATCTGTGATTGAATAATTAGAGTGATCTAATTTTTTACATCAACAATCATAATCTTGATACCATTGGAAGTATTATTCATTTATCAATATTTTCCTGCATAATGTGCATAATGAACATGATATTATTCTTGTACCATAATGAAATCAGTATTAGAGTCATAATTAAGAGGACATAAAATAATATGATTAACTGTGATTAAATATTACAATCATCAACTCAATCCATATTAACTCAATATATACAATATGTCAGTATATTAAAATCCTTCGTGTGATAATGATAAATCCCCATATTTAAACCCCAACTCTTTTCAACGGTGCAACTCTCAAAGTTACTGGTCACATGGTATCCTAGCTGGTAGCATACAAACCTGAAATTGTAAAAATATAAACCATAATTATTAAGCTTAGTGAGATACTCCTTCCCTACAATGAAATACCAATTCTATATTGAATTTATGGATATAAAATCTGAACAATCCTGCCTATTGGCAATAACAAATCCTAGATCATAAGATCCAAATAATTCTGCCCATTGGCAATAACAAATCCTGGATCATAAGACCCAAATAATTTTTCCCATTGGCAATAATAAATCCTGGAAATTTGAATATCCAAATAAATCCTGAATACCAAAGTATTCAAACCAATCCTCCTCTTAGAGCTATATGCATATCCTCATATCATTCATATATCTGTGTATATAACACAATCATAAGTACACTCACCTTGACAGTTTAACTAGCTTTTCCCTTGCCTTTATCCGGTACATGTTCAGTCAATTATTCTTCCCTTCCTATCATTGTCACATTATTGGTATCATCATAAGAACAATACCAATCCAAAGAATAACTTAAACATAACTCAATTTATAAGCATCATATGATTCCATTCAAATCATTTATCACAAGTGAAGTTCCATCCAAATTCATGTTAATATATTTGACATATTCAAATCATAGACCAAACACACATTCATTTATTCTTGGTAATTCAATCCTTATCATATTAGGATTCCAATACAAAATACGGTGCGTCATTTCAAGTTTCCCAGAGCAAGATAGGCCCATTGCTTTACTACATCGCAAATCTGCCCTATAGGCTCCTCTATTGTTCAATCAACTTTCAAGAAATTTCATAATTTTTACCCATCGTAAATTTCTATGATATTCTACCCAATATCCGTAAACATATTGAATAATACAAAATTAAAGTTTTCGAATTTTTAAAGTTCATTTGCTATGTTAAGCAAAACATCGAACACATGGCGTGCATACTTTCACCCTTGGGGCAGATTTCGTACCCGAATTTCAAAGCATCACCCAAGATTAATTTCTTGCTATTTTTACATAATTTTTGGATATGTTATGAATATATGGGTCTATGTTAATCTCCAACTAGAATTAATAAATTTCAGTAACAATACAAAAATATATGGAAGTTTTAATAAACAAGGTTACTAAATGAAGCAATTTAAGGATTTACACATTCAACTTTGTTTAAAGTTGCATATATCCATACATATGCACCCAAGCATGAAAGGTAAATAAAAAATTAAGGATTTATATCATATAAATCATAAATACAAAAAAAATGACAAGATTCATGGGTGGAATTACCTTAGGTGCTTTTACATAATTTTCTATGAATTTTTCTCCTCACTTTCTTCTTCCTAACCTTCACAATTGTTTTTCCTCAACCTAAAACTCACCCAAACTATGTTTGCTGAAAAAAGGAGGATATATCAATGGTTTAAGTCGGACAAACCAACCTCCACCTCCAACCAATCAATTTAAGACACTTATTGGGTATAAAGGACAAATTACCACTTAAACGAATGGATTGATTTGCCCTTGGTTAGTAATTTCGGTATAACTTCTTACTCCGACCTTCATTTCACACATAGTTTGTTGTGTTACAACTCTAACTCACTTGTATACAACTATCTGGTTTTCACCTCAAGTTAATTGTTATGTTATAAAAGTCAAAACTAGTCTTAAACATGAACATTTCTACCTAAAACTTCTAAATTTTATATTTGTAACTAATTCAATATTTCATGCTTTATGAAGGTAGGATTAGACTAAACATAATGACTTAACATTATATATACTAATAACATATTATCCATATCACATAAGTTAATCATGATTTAAACATAATTTATCATAATTATATTCAGGTTGTCACAACTACCGCAGGTTCGTATAAGATTTCTTGAGGGTCTCTTTACCCCTCAGCATGTTGAGTTGAAAGGATGTACACTTTGAGTGGTCGAAGGAATGTGAGTCATCCTTTCAGGAGCAAAATTTTAGGGTGACCTCTATGCCCGTTCTCATCCTCCCAGAGCGTGACAGGGGTTACACTATGTATTATGACACTTCAGGGTCAGGGCTTGGTGCATTTTTAATACAAGATGGGTAGGTAGTTGCTTATGCATCTCGTCGGCTGAAAGTGCATGAGAGGAACTACCCCACCCATGATCTAGAGCTAGATTTTGTGGTATTTTCACTCAAAATATGGAGATATTATCTGTACAGGGAATGGTTTGAGGAATTTTCTGATCATAAAAGCCTTCAGTACATTTTTACACAGTGTTATCTTAATCTCCGTCATAGGCGATGGATGGAGTTTATGGAGGACTATGAATTTTCATTGGAGTATCATCCCGATAAATCTAATGTGGTGGCCGGTGCTCTTAGCCGAAAGTCTTCTCTCACCCTTGCAGCGATGAGGTGCCATCAGGTGAAAATGTTCGGTGAGTTGTAAAAGTTTGATTTACACGTCTAGTGAGGTTACGATGGGGCATAATTTTGGGGTGTGGTAGCTAGGCCACTCATTTAGCAAAGTGTTCTTAATGTCCAATCATGTGAACTCGAGTTAATTAAATATCGAGATCGTATTCAGAATCAGAAAGTATTCGACACTCTTACCGTGGATAAGGACAGCGGGGTAAGACACAAGGGTCGATCGATTCTCCCTATAATAGATGAGCTTCAGAATGAGGTGATGGAAGAGGCCCATCACTCGCGCTTCAATATACATCCCGGTGCCACCAAGATGTATAAGAACTTGTGTAGAGACTTTTAAAAGTCTTGCATGAAGAAAGATGTGGCATCGTATGTAGCCAAGTGCTACACTTATCAGCAAGTAAAGGCGGAGCATAAAAATCCAGCAGGGCTATTGCAACCACTACCTGTAGCAGAATGGAAGTGGGAGCATATCATGATGGATTTCATCACGACTTTACCACGGTCTAAGTGTGGTCATGATTTAGTATGGTCTATAGTGGAGCGACTCACAAAGTTTGGACCCTTCTAACCGATCAAGGTCAAGGACAGCATGTCTAAGTTGGCGAGGTTATATGTCCAAGATATACTCAGACTTCACAACACGCTAATATCGATCGTCCCCAACAGGGATTCTCGGTTTATATCTCATTTTTGGAATAAGTTCCAGTAGGAGTTAGGTACCGATCTGAATATGAGTACGACATACCATCTTGAAACTGATGGACAGTCACAGTGAACCATCTATATTTTGGAGGATATTCTGAGAGCTTGTGTGCTTGACTTTTAGGGTAGTTGGGCAGAAAATTTGCATCTGGAAGAGTTTGACTACAATAACAGTTATCAAGCGAGCATCGAGATGGCTCCCTATAAGGCTCTTTATGGAAGACCATGTCGTTCTCCAGTTTGTTGGGCTGAGGTGGGTGAGAGTAATATCAGCAATTCATAATTGAATCAAGAGATGACAGAGAAGGTTTGGGTAATTCGGTAGAGAATCATGACGACACAGAGCTTGAAAGATTATTATGCCGATAATCGTCGAGAACCCCTAGAGTTTTGGTTAGGCGACCATGTAATGCTGAAGGTTAGAGAAAGGACTAGTAGTCAATAATTTGGGCCGAAGGGGAAACTGGCCCCATGGTACATCAGCCCCTTTGAAATCTTGAATCCGATTGTGGATGTGTTGTACTACTTGGCTCTATATCCATAATTGTCCCAAGTTCATAATGTGTTCCATGTCCTCTATGTTGAATAAGTATCTTCATGATCTTCGGCATGTCATCGGTTGGAACCTTATCGAGTAAGAGGAAGATGTCACGTTTCCCATACGACTGATGTCTATTCTGGACAACGAGGACCGGGTCCTGTGCAACAACGACACTCCCTTGGTAAAGGTTCTTTGGGAGTTTTAGTACATTTAAGGTGCTACCTGGGAACGTGAGCCGGAGATGTGGGGGAAGCATCCGGAACTCTTTCCCTAGTTAGTTGTTCTTATTTCGGGGATGAAATCTCCTTAGGTGGGGAGAATGTAATACCCATGCCCTCGATTTTATCTCTTCCCTTGTAACATTGTAATTACAAAATAATGAGATTTGATCATTGTTGTAGTCTTCATACTTGTCGAATCGAGGTCGTAACAATGCAAATTTTGAACCTAGAAAAATAGAAGTCGTTCGAACGATGGGACATTCTCGTTCAAATAGGTCATTTGAACAAGGTTCGAATGAGACTTTTGACGACTTGATTTTGATCCATTCCTCATGAGCATTGGAATCTATTGAGAAGTGTCATTCGAATGAATGAGAAAACTCGTTCGAACGAGACTTAAAAGTCGGTCGAACGACTAGACCTGAAATTGTTTATTTCGATTTGCCCTTGTGTGCTGTCACATTTTGGACCATTGATCAGATGATGTGTCGACTTCTGGTGAGCCCAAATGGTCAAAAACACGTCTAATGTGAGGGGGTTTAAATCATTTAAAGAGTGTTCTTGGGGTTTTAATTAAAGAGAGGTGAGGAGGTTCTTCCCCCATAAATTATTATCATCATTTCTCTCTCTCTCTCTCTAAGCTCCATAAACCCATCTTCTTCCCTAAGCTTTTTCCCCATAACCACCCCTTGCCAGCACCTCCAAACACCATTATACACCATTTTCAAGCTTGTTGTTAATCATCAAAACTCTTATCAAGGAAGGAAGTGGGTAGATCCAAGCTTATTAGAAGGACTTTGGAGTTATTTTGAAGAGCTTTGGGGAGTCTTTGGAGCTAGGAACTTCCATCTTCATCCTCTTAATTATATCCTCTTCAAACTGTAAGGTAGGGTTTTCCTCTTCATATGATTTCAATCTATCTATGAAATAATTGTGTACGATTCATGCTAGAGATAATAAAATGACAATATATACCCCAAATAGAGGTACTTTAGTTGCTAATTCTCGATAATATGGGTCTTATGTGCTTAAATATTTATTTTGTAGGTCAATTGTGCATTGCAGAGTTCAAATGCTTAAATCAAGATAATTGCGCGTTTTATGGAGCTAATTACCAATCCCGTAACTTCACCCGAGCCTTAACCTAGCGTAAACCTACCCTAAACGCATGTGTGTGTTTATTTTATGTCTTTTTATCATTTTTTTAGATTTTTAGTTTGAGTCATTTTTATTTTTAGGATTTATTTTAGATTTATTTAGAATTTTTAGGATTTATTTTCCAATTTTTATATTTCTTTTTATTTAGTATTTTGATTTTTATTCTATTAGTTTTTAGTTTTAGTTTTAGTTTTATTTTATTTTATTAGGATTAGAATTTTTAGGATTTTATGTATTTTTAGTTTTATTAGATTTTTCACTTTCTTTTTAGGATTTTAATTTTAAGCTTTATTAGATATTATTTTTATTTTTATTTTTATTTCTTTTTAGTTTCAATTTTATTTGAGTCTTTGTTTTACTTTAGAAATAGGATTTCATTTTTTAGGTTTTTATTTTATTTTATTTTTATTAATTTTAGTTGTGTTCTTTTTTTTGGTGTCCAAATTAAACACACACACACACCCTAAAATCTGCACACTACCCCACACACCCTAAAATCTACCCTCACCCTCATCCTATTCCCTACACCTCTTTCTCTCTCTCCTCACCCACCATTAACACCCACACAAACCCACATCTTCCAACACCAAACACACACACCCATCTCTCATCTCTAACCTCAATCATCCAAACCCCCACCTCCATTAAAACCCAACAACAAACCTCAACCACCACCTCGCCGGATTCAACCCGAAACCGGCAGACAACCCCCTGCCGACGATCTGTTAGCGATTTCGTTTCAACCCGGGGCAGTCCCCTTCTACTGCCGTTTCCCCTCCCCTGAACTCATCCGCCACAGCGTCCTCCCCTGTTAAACCCGTGAACCCCCTAATTTCGGCGACCACCTGCTCGCCCCTCTCTCTCTCTCTCTCTCTCTCTCTCTCTCGTTCCAGCCAACCCCATCTCGACCTCTCCAAACCAGAACCGAGTCCGACCCGACCTCCATCCCAACCGGACCCGAAACGACCCTTTAACCAGAAAACCCCCATACCCATTTCAAGACCCATTTTAACTCCCAAGCCTTTACACGGTTTCCCTACCTGCCGAATGCAAACCAAACCAAAGCCAAAAATGAAACTTAATTCCCCATGTGCCAATAAAACCCCTTTTCCCAATATACCCTTAAAAATCCCCAACTACCTCTTTTAACCAATTTCCAAAATACCCTCACCCAAATCAGATTTTTGTGACCTCACACCTCTCAACCCACATGCTCCTCACACCATATCCACATGTGCACTTCCATTACCCAATTTACCCCCATGTGCACACCACTCATGCTTCATGCATTTACTATATATTGAAGATGAAGCCCCCAATTCAAAGGGCTTTTTGGAGAGAAGAAGAATAGAGAGAGAAAATTGTAGAGAGAGTTAGAGTTTTTGAGTTAATTTTTTTTAGAGAGAAATTTTTTTTAGAGTGTGTAACTATTAAAAAAAATTGTTGAACAATTGAAGTCTAGTGCTATTTCAAGAGGAATTTTGGTTTGATCATCTCTTCCTTAATTTTCATTACATGCTTTTAATTGTTTCTAATTTTTATTAGATGATGATCATGGAGGGGTAATCACCCCATTCAAGGGGGTGATTGAAACCCTCATGAATCCAAATCAAATTAGTTGTTAATTTTAATTTTGATAATTTCCTTTGAGTTGTGTATTTGATCCCCACTTTATTTTCACATTGAGAAATGGAAAATCAACCTTGAGAAAGGTAGGAAAATTTAATTAATATTTGATCAAGTGATTTAAGCTAGAGATAGACCTATCATTTGATTTTAATATTAATCTAATTTTCATCTACTCTTGATTTCATTAATTTCTTTTAATTTAAATTTAGTTGGACAAATTATTCCTAGGGGATAATTTGTTTGATTAATTTTAATTCAATTTGAGTAGTGCTTGTGGGAATTAAATTTATTTTTCTAAAAGAGTATTTAATTAATTCACTAGTTTAATGAGAATTAGCTTTTGAATTAATTAAATATTTTGGAAATTGATGAAATTAAAATAATACAAGTTTAGTTGATTTGGGGAATTGAGGGTGGATTTCTCTTCCCTTGAATATTTTTCTCTCATTTAATTACACTCTCACTCATTTGCATCACTCACTAGTATTTTTGTCACACTTTATTTTAGTTTGATTACTCTTATTTTTGTTGTTAGTCTTAGTCATATTCACTCATCATCAAAATTGGTTTTAATATTGAAAAAGTTTAAAAAAAAAAATAGAAAAAGTAAAAAAAGCACAAAAAGAAAATAAAAGTGAATTTACAATTGTTCCCCTCACGTTACTCCCTTTATTTAGATTGATTCCCTTATTTACCGCTATGCTTGAGTTGTTATATTTGTAGGTAATTTGAGGACTTTGATTAGAGGAGATTTTCAAGTAACGACGAAAAAAATACACGCAAAAGTTCTTTCTATAAAAAATATTGATATTTGCTAAAATATTCAAGTCTTGCAAAATAGGATTTTAAACAAAACAACCCCTAGATGGGTATTTTATGAATAAAATGGCATTTTTACCTTGAAATACGGGAGAACGCATGAAAAATATAAACCCATGATTATTATCTTGTTTAAGTGCATTTTGAGGAGTTCTAGGCTTGAAATTCTCTTTAACATGTGTAGAATCATGTAGTAAGATAGAAAATGGCATTTTAGACTCGATAAATTATGTTGAGATGGGTTTTATGAGGAGGTGAGGAAAATAACCCTGAAAATGTGATATAAATATTGTTAGAATGAAGAAAAATGATATTTCAAGTCACATGTGATAATAGGGCAAAGTTATGGACATTTGGATAAAAACATGGTCTTGAATGATTAGATGTATATTATTTGGTCTTGACTACCCCTCTCATTAATTTTCATGATAAAAAATTGGTTATGTGCTAGTAGGGATTTTTCCTTTACTTGTGTGTGTCCAATTCCTTTTTTCGGTAGTCCGTTTTAGTGAATTCGTCCAAATTCTTAGAGTCCAAATTTTCCCCCACCTTTTCACTTCCAAAAAAATCAAAAAATATTTTCTTTTCTTCTTTTTATAAAAAACTCCAAAAAATATTTTCTTTCTTTCCAAAACAAAAGCAAAAATCCAAAAATATTTTTTTTCTTTTCCAAAAAATCCAAAAAACCAAAAAGAATCCCTATTTGAATGCCCACGTGGAAACGAGTTAATCATCGATTAATTCGTTCCCGTAGTCTTTCTCCCGTCTCTTCCACATTAGGAGAACCAAGTGTTCCCCTTACTTCTTCCATTCCACCGATCACTTTGAGTTGTCCCCGAGTTGACATCTCTAATCCTATCATTCATCCACCCACCATGGCTGAAGAGCGTGGCTTAAGGGACTATTTTGCCCCGGTAACGGCCACCCCACCATCTTGCATAGTTCTTCCACCCACCCCGGCGGATCAATTCGAAATTCGCGCGGCGACCATTTCCATGTTGCCCAATTTCCATGGTCTTGAGCGTTAGTCTCCATACACTCACTTGCGAAAATTTCTCACGGTTTGTGCTACTTTCAAAAAACAAAACTTAGATGAAGAAAATGTTCGACTTCCAAGGTTTCCATTTTCTCTACATGATAAAGCATCCATGTGGCTACATTCCTTGTCACCGGATTCTATCCATACATGGGAACAACTTGTGAAGAAGTTCATGTCCAAGTTTTATCCCATAAGTAAGACCAATGAGGTGCGCCAAGCCATTCAAGATTTTCGCCAAAAGCCCACCGAGCAATTTTGTGAAGCATGGGGTTGTTTTCAAGATTACAACAATAGTTGCCCACATAATGGTCTCAAGAAGAGTCGCCTTGTCCATAGTTTTTACAATGGTCTCATTCCTTCCACTCGCACCATGATTGAATCCATGCACAAAGGCAAGTTCATGCACTTAACTCCCACTGCCGTCTACAATTTTCTCCTTGAATTAGACGATGACTCCCAAGATTGGGAGGGCACCAATGAATTTTTGAGATCCGAACCACCACGAGTAGGTAGCACTTATGAGGTTAAAAATGATCCCGATTTTAAATCCTTGCTCTATGGCATAAACACTTTGACTAAGACTATTGATGCTCTCAGTTGTTCTCTTTCTAAACAAGTGATGAATGTCAACGAGTCTAGTCCTTCTTGCCATGTCTGTTTAAGTCATGATCATTTATCTCATCTGTGCCCCCTTATTCAAGATGATCCCAAACCCACTCTAGCCCAAGCATGTGCCTTTGATACCCCTCAAAAACCCGCACCACCATCATTTACTTACAATCCGAATAATAGGAACCATCCCTATTTGTCTTAAAAGTACGACAATCACCTTGCTCCATCACAACCACAACAACATGTTGGTGGTCCACCAGGGTTTCATCAAAACCCGCAAAGGTAACATCGCCCTCCTATCCAACACCACCATTCTCCTTACCACCAACAAAACCATGCATCATCCTTTGTCCCCCAAGGAGGACCGTCCCACCCCAATCATCAAATTGTCCCTGTCCCACCTCCGTCCTACGAGTATTCCCAGCTTCTTAGTTCTAACCGAGAGTTGGTCTCCCAATCTCCTTATGCCCCTCCACCTCAATCATCCACCTCCTCTATCGAGAATCTTCTCACTCAATTCATCATGACTCAATAACAAACCACGCAAGTACAGACTCAAGCCATCCAACGGCTTGAGCAACATCTTAATCAGTTTGAGTCTGAACGAGAGAAAGGTCATTTTCCGCGTCAACCCATTCCTAATCCTTAGGGGAATGGAAAGGATTCGGCTTATGAGGTTGGATCCCCTTCCACTCCACCCAAATACCAAGCGGACATGAAAGCGGTGAGTACTCTATGATCCGGTAAACAGGTTGACATTGGTGTTGATGCTCCCTGTGATGTTCCCATCCCACCCACACAGATTTTCCCATTAGAACCACTCCCTAAGGTCCCACCATCCCATAAATCCACCGACAAGAATGCTTCCAAACCTACTGAGGCCACCACTGCTTTTGTCCCTAAATCCCCCTTCCCTCATAGGTTGGCCCAAACAAAGAAAGCTCAACAATTTGATGAGATCAAGAAAGTTTTTCAGAATGTTCACATAAACATTCCATTCTTCACCGCGATCCAACAAGTTCCTTCTTATACAAAATTCTTAAAGGACTTGTGCACTATCAAGCGACGGACGAATGTGCCTCGTGATGCCTTTATCACTGAGCAAGCCACGTCCCTCATCCATGAGCATGGTATTGTGAAATATAAAGACCCTGGTCGTCCCACGGTCTCTTTCATATTAGGAGATCAATTCTCTACTCGGGCTTTGCTTGATATTAGAGCTAGTGTTAATTTGCTACCTTACTCTCTCTACCTCGAGTTAGGTTTACAAAACATGAAACCTACACGGGTTACTCTTCAACTTGTAGACCGTTCTGTGAAAGTGCCTAAAGGAATTGTTGAAGATGTTTTGGTGAAAGTGTCTGACTTTTACTACCCTGTGGATTTCATCATCTTAGACACTCCTGCTCCCGACCCAACCAATATTCCTATCATTTTGAGTCGCCCATTTTTGGCAACTGCCAATGCCATCATCAATTGTCGAGATGGGTCAATGAATCTTTCTTTTGGCAACATGATCGTCGAATTCGATATTTTCCACCTCATGCAACAACCGGTCGATGTCGATTCCATTGATGAGGTCTGCATGATTGACTCCTTAGTCCAAGAGATGTTGGATACCACCTACCCAGAAGATCCTATCCACCAATGTTTGGCTCACTTTGGGTCCGACTTTGATATTGATTCTTCCATCTTCGAGATCAATGCCTTATTAGATTCTACACCACTGTTGGACACTTCCACTTGGGTTCGTCCATTTGAGCCTTTCCTTATCGATACTCTTCTTTCTGTGGATAACCCAGTCAACTCGTGTTCCGATATTCTCCCAGACTCTGTTTCTGCGTCTGAGTCCGATGCCTCTCCTGAGCCACCACCTAGTTTGGAGCTTAATCCATTACCTGCTGAGTTAAAGTATACCTTCTTAGGCCCAAACCAACATCACCCCGTCATTATTGCTTCTGACTTGACACCGGATCAAGAAGAGCAATTATTCCACACTCTCACTCAACATAGAACTGCTTTAGGGTGGACCATTTCTAACATTCAAGGTGCCAGTCCCAATGTCTGTAGCCATCGCATTCATTTAGAGGAGAATGCCAAGACTTCTCATGAGCCACAATGTCGACTCAATCCTGCAATGAAATAGGTCGTTCGAGCTAAAATTTTAAAATTTCTTGATGCTGGTATTATCTACCCCATTTCAGGTAGCCAATGGGTCAGTCCCATTCATGTGGTGACTAAAAAGTCTGGAGTCACTGTTGTAAAAAATAGTGACGATGAGCTTGTGCCTACCAGCATATAAATCGGCTGGCGTGTTTGTATTGATTATCGAAAGCTCAATCTTGTCACTCGCAAAGACCACTTCCCTCTCCCATACATTGACCAGATGCTTGAATGCTTAGCGGGCCATGCTTACTACTGCTTCTTTCATGGATATTCAGGGTACAACCAAATACCCATAGCCCCTGAAGACCAAGAAAAAACTACCTTTACCTGTCCATTTGGCACATCTGCGTACTCTCGTATGCCCTTTGGCCTTTGCAATGCACCTGTAACTTTTCAAAGGTGTATGACTAGTATTTTCAGTGACATGGCAGAGCGTTTTCTCAAAGTCTTTATGGATGATTTTTCTGTGTTTGGTTCATCCTTTCAACAATGCCTATCTCACCTCACTATGGTCGTTCAGCGTTGTCAAGCAAAGAAGTTGGTTCTCAATTGGGAAAAATGCCATTTCATGGTAAAAAAGGGTATTATTTTAGGTCATGTTGTCTCCAGCTCCGGTATTGAGGTCGATAAAGCAAAAGTCGACTTGATTTCCTCACTCCCCATTCGTAAGTCATTTAAGGACATTAGCTCCTACTTAGGACATGCGGGCTTCTACCGGTGCTTCATTAAGGACTTTTCTAAAATTGCGCGACCTTTGACAACCCTTTTATCCAAGGATATCCCTTTTGTCTTTGATGAAGCATGTGTTGCCTCTTTTGAGCGCCTAAAATCTTACCTCACTTCCGGTCCTATCATGCAACCTCCCAATGGGTCTCTCCCCTTTGAGCTCACGTGTGATGCTTCTGATTTTTCACTTGGTGCCGTGCTTGGCCAAAAAGTTGATAAGCGCCCACATGTCATCTCTTATGATAGAAAAACCCTTCATGATGCTCAACTTCATTACACAACCACCGAAAAGGAGTTGTTAGCGGTTGTGTTTGCTCTTGATAAATTTTTCTCTTATTTCATAGGTTTCCCTATCATCCTGTATACTGACCATGCTGTTCTTAAGCACCTTCTTCATAAGAAGGATTCCAAAACACGATTGATACGGTGGATTCTCTTACTCCAAGAGTTTAACCTTGAAATTCGCGATAAGAAAGGTTGTGAAAATGTTGTTGCTCACCATCTCTCTCGCATTACTGTCACGTCTGACTGTGATCATATACCCATTTCTGAGTCATTTCCCGATGAATAACTATTTTCCATCTCCACTTCGCCTTGGTATGCAGATATTGTCAATTTTCTTGTTACCGATCAACTTCCTAGTCATTGGTCGAAACAAGATCGATCCAAATTCATGGCGAATGTGAAGTTCTACCCTTAGGATGACCCGTTTCTCTACAAGTATTGCCCCGATCAAGTCATTCGTCGTTGTGTTCCCGAGTGTGAACAACTCAGTATTCGGTCCTTCTGTCACAATAGTGCTTGTGGAGGCCACTTTGGCTTAAAGAAAACTGCCGCCAAAATTTTGCAAAGTGGTTTCTATTGGCCTACTCTTTTTCGAGATGCCCATCAATATTGCTAGGCGTGTTCCAATTGCCAACACTCTGGGCATCTTTCTCGTCGTCATATGCTGCCTCTCACACCCATCCTCATTGTTGAAATTTTTTATGTGTGGGGTATCGATTTCATGGGACCATTTCCCTCCTCTCATGGTTTTCAGTATATTCTTGTTGCTGTTGACTATGTTTCCAAATGGATCAAAGCAATTGCCTACCGCACCAATGACCATCGAGTTGTGGTCCAATTTCTGAAAGAGCATGTCTTCATGCATTTTGGAACCCCCAAAGCTATCATTAGTGATGGGGGTAAACATTTTTGTAATCGAGTCTTTGAACACCTTGTCAAAAATTATGGTGTTACCCACAAGGTTGGTCTCTCTTACCACCCACAGACTAGTGGTCAAGTTGAGGTCTCCAACCGTGAGATCAAGCAAATTCTTGAAAAAACCGTCAATCCTAATAGGAAAGATTGGTCCTTACGCTTGAACGACGCATTATGGGCATACCGTACTGCTTACAAGACTTCAATTGGCATGTCTCCTTATCGTTTGGTCTTCGCCAAGCCTTGCCACCTTCCTGTCGAGCTTGAACATCATGCTTATTGGGATGTCAAAGCCCTTAATTTCGATAGTGATGAGGCGGGTGTACATAGGAAGCTGCAACTTAATGAATTAGAGGAAATGAGAAATGATGCCTATGATTTGTCCAAAAAGTATAAGGATAAGATGAAGTGGATCCATGACCAAAGCATAATGCGCAAAGAATTCCACCCTGGTCAAAAAGTTCCGTTGTATAATTCTCAGTTGCATCTCTTTCCCGGGAAATTGAAAACCAGGTGGTCTGGACCCTTCATTGTTGAGTCAGTTACCCCTTATGGTGCCATCACCGTGCAAAATCCCAAGGATGGTAGCCTCTTTCAGGTCAATGGTCAACGCTTAAAGCCCTTCTTCGAACTAGGCTCCACTCACATAGAACAGATTGACCTTGTTGACCCCATTTATGAAGACTGGCCGTTCAGTCTTGTTTGGGGGTGATTCTTATCCCTCGAATTTTCTGCCACCCCGTTCTCTCCTTATTTATCATCTCTTTTTGGGTGAGTTACCATTGGTCTGGCTGAAGACGTTAAACCTAGCACTACCGGGAGGAAACCCGCTTTTTTCTGAGTATGAGTCTTATTCTGTTTGGGGGTGGTGTTTCACACCACCCAATGTTCTATCATGCTTATAGACTTGTCCATATTTTGCTATCTCACTCATTTATTCAGGTTTCATATTCGCTTCATCTGTCCACTTCATGAGCGGTTGATTTTGGTAAACTCTTTCCTACCTTATGCTCTTAATTTTAAAACATCATTTTACCTAACATCGAGGACGATGTTCCTTTTTGTTTGGGGGTGGGGAATTTTATCAAAATCGTACCTCTTTTGAAAAATTACGATTTTTGAACCTGATTTTTAAAATTTCGTGCAGTTTCTTTCATCTTACTCATTGATGTGAATTTTCAATTATCCATCTTTCAAAGTCTAGGAATCAAGCTAGAGAATCTTTTTTCTAAATAGCTTATGTAATACATAACAAGGCATTTTGCACCATGAATTTCTAGACTCAACAAAATTTGCGCACTTATCACGTCATTACGTTTAGAGTTGAGGATTACTACAATTCTAAAGAGAACCTTAAGGATCACTAGTAGAGACTTTAGCTTGTGAGATTTGTGCCTTTCACCCTTTTAGAGAGTTTTAAGCAATCTCCGAGTCACAAGTTGATTCAACTTCTTTTGGGTCTGCACTTAAATTGTTGTATGATCTCATTATCTTTCATAAAATTTTGGTTGATCATTGAGAATGACATCTTTTTCGAGTTGTAAGAAACGCGTGTCTTGAAATTTGTCCCGAATACCAGATTTTCATCCATACACCTACCACTTTCCCCCATATCACATTTCCATTCACTTCACCCATTATATTCCCATGCTCTTCCATATTTCCACATATTTTCCCACACCGTCACCTATCATCTCCATATCATCTTCCATCATTTCAAATAAAAGAGTGTTTATTCCAAATGTTAAATGTTTTCAGTGTTGGTTTGAAAAGTGAAAAGAAAAAAGAAAAAAAGAAAAATAGAAAAAATAGAAAAAAGAAAAGAAAAGAAAGAGAGTTGTAGTTAGTTGTAAAATAAAGACATTTTTGAGCCTAAAGTGTATACACTCTTCTATCGCATAATCATCCATTTCCAATCACATTATCCATCCATCTTTTATGCATCATTTATCCTCCATCCTTCATATCGCTATCACCATCCCATCTTATCCTTCATAACATATCCCATTTCATTTCCTCCTCACCCATAAACATCATATATTCCCCTACGTGTTTGGGCAAATGAAAGTCAACGTGGTGAATAACTTGACGTTCTCACTATAGTGATTAGCATTCTTTCATGAGCTCATTTTCTTTCAAATTGTTCGTTCTTTAGTATATGTGTGTGAGACGTTTGAACTTGCTTACATTTACTCACCTCCTCACACACAAGAGTGATACACTGACCCAAATCTTGAGAGTTCGTTTGAGAGAGTTATATCCAGTGAGATTTGAAGTTGAAGCGTTGATTCCGACAAGGCAACCTAGGAATTACTCTTATGATACTTGACCCGTTTTGACTGATTCACACTACACACGTTGAGTTCTAGGAAAGATGTGTCTTGAGTATTTACTTGGTTAAACTTTTTACACTTCTAGCTTGTATTTCTGAAAATATTTCTCATGTGATGGATTGTGCGATTATTCTATGTCTAATAAGAGATTGACTGCCTTTCAATAAATTTTTGCAAATAAGAATTTTGTGGGTATATTCCCTGCAAACCCTCACGAGACACAACTCGTCCTATAGGGAAACCTATAAGTTTAAAGGCTTGTTGCACATGCTAAGTGCAATCGCAAGTGCCCACGAAAGTGGTACACTTTTGGTTACTTATCTTTCTCTTTCTCTCTATCTTATTGCTCGAGGACTAGCAACGCTCTGTTTGGGGGTGGTGTGATAAACACCCAAAACTGTACAATTTATACCCCAAATAGATGTACTTTAGTTGCTAATTCTCGATAATATGGATCTTATGTGCTTAAATGTTTATTTTGTAGGACAATTGTGCATTGCAGAGTTCAAACGCTTAAATCAAGACAATTGCGCGTTTTATGGAGCTAATTACCAATCCCGTAACCTCACCCGAGCCTTAACCTAGCCTAAACCTATCCAAAATGCATGTGTGTGTTTAGTTTATGTCTTTTTATCATTTTTTTTAGATTTTTAGTTTGAGTCATTTTTATTTTTAGGATTTATTTTAGATTTATTTAGAATTTTTAGGATTTATTTTCCAATTTTTAGATTTCTTTTTATTTAGTATTTTGATTTTTATTCTATTAGTTTTATTTTATTTTATTAGGATAAGAATTTTTAGGATTTTATGTATTTTTAGTTTTATTAGATTTTGCATTTTCTTTTTAGGATTTTAATTTTATGTTTTATTAGATTTTATTTTTATTTTTATTTTTATTTTTATTTCTTTTTAGTTTCAATTTTATTTGAGTCTTTGTTTTATTTTAGAAATAGGATTTCATTTTTTAGGTTTTTATTTTATTTTATTTTTATTAATTTTAGTTGTGTTCTTTTTTTTGGTGTCCAAATTAAACACACACACACCCTAAAATCTACACGCTACCACACACACCCTAAAATCTACCCTCACCCTCATCCTATTCCCTACACCTCTTTCTCTCTCTCCTCACCCACCATTAACACCCACACAAACCCACATCTTCCAACACCAAACACACACACCCATCTCTCATCTCTAACCTCAATCATCGAAACCCACACCTCCATTAAAACCCAACAACAAACCTCAACCACCACCTCGCCGGATTCAACCCGAAATCGGCGGACAACCCCCTGCCGGCGATCTCTTAGCGATTTCGTTTCAACCCGGGGCAGTCCCCTTCTACCGCCGTTTCCCCTCCCCTGACCTCATCTGCCACCAGCGTCCTCCCCTGTTAAACCCGTGAACCCCCTAATTTCGGCGACCACCTGCTCGCCCCTCTCTCTCTCTCTTGTTCCAGCCAACCCCATCTCGACCTCTCCAAACCGGAACCAAGTTCGACCCGACCTCCTTCCCAACCGGACCCGAAACCACCTTTCAACCAGAAAACCCCCATACCCATTTCAAGACCCATTTTAACTCCCAAGCCTTTTCGCGGTTTTCCTACCTGCCGAATGCAAACTAAACCAAAGCCAAAAATGAAACTTAATTCCCCATGTGCCAATAAAACCCCTTTTCCCAATATACCCTTAAAAATCCCCAACTACCTCTTTTAACCAATTTTCAAAATACCCTCACCCAAATCAGATTTTTGTGACCTCACACCTCTCAATCCACATGCTCCTCACACCATATCCACATGTGCACTTCCATTACCCAATTTACCCCCATGTGCACACCCCTCATGCTCCATGCATATACTATATATTGAAGATGAATCCCCCAATTCAAAGAGCTTTTTGGAGAGAAGAAGAATAGAGAGAGAAAATTGTAGTGAGAGTTAAAGTTTTTGAGTTAATTTTTTTTAGAGAGAAATTTTGTTTTGAGTGTGTAACTATTAAAAAAAATTGTTGAACAATTGAAGTCTAGTGCTATTTCAAGAAGAATTTTTGTTTGATCATCTCTTCCTTAATTTTCATTACATGATTTTAATTGTTTCTAATTTTTATTGGATGATGATCATGGAGGGGTAATCACCCCATTCAAGGGGGTGATTGAAACCCTTATGAATCCAAATCAAATTAGTTATTAATTTTAATTTTGATAATTTCCTTTGAGTTGTATATTTGAACCCCACTTTATTTTCACATTGAGAAATGGAAAATCAACCTTGAGAAAGGTATGCAAATTTAATTAATATTTGATCAAGTGATTTAAGCTTGAGATAGACCTATCATTTGATTTTAATTTTAATCTAATTTTCATCTACTCTTGATTTCATTAATTTCTTTCAATTTAAAATTAGTTGGACAAATTATTCCTAGGGGATAATTTGTTTGATTAATTTTAATTCAATTAGAGTAGTGCTTATGGGAATTAAATTTTCTTTTCTAAAAGAGTATTTAATTAATTCACTACACTACACCAAATCTGCCCATTTGTCAAGGTCATTGACCTTGACAAATCAAACTTGTCGCGGTCAATGACCGTGACATTTCGAGGCGAGACAACTTTTTTTGTCACGGTCGTGTCGCGGTCAATGACCGTGACACGTTTGTCACGGTTATAAACCGTGACAAAGCCGTGACCCTTTTTAAAAAAATTATCACGGTCATTGACCGTGACACGTCCGTGACAAAAGTTGTCATGGATGTGTCACGGTCAATGACCGTGACAATTCTGGGCAGAATTTAAAAAAAATTCTGTTGGGCAGTATGGCCACTGCCACTGCCCAGCAGTATATTTGTACCTGTTATAGCAACGTCGTACCTGTTCCAAACATCATATATCCAAACAAACTAAAGATAATGCAAATATATATTCATGACGATATAATCCAAATATTCAAAATAGAAATAATATACATGACGATATAATCCAAATATAATTAAAATGGACAAACTTAAAAATAATGTTACTACATGTCTTGGGTAAATGTGAGGAGGTGAGTAGGACACACGACATACGAATTGACGCACCCACTAATATACGTCATTCCGCATTGTTCGCACAACCACAATAGGGAGTTCTCCTTCCCGGGTATGACATGCGTGACGAGCACCCTAGACTCCATCTGTTGAAGCGCACATCCATGAACTATTCCACCCTAGACGATATTCGGGTCCCTCAACCCCCGCCCTATCCGCTGGCCATCAAATATGTCCAATATGAACACGCTCAGCCAACCAAGTGTCGACAATGGTCTGTTGAAGGGCGCCAAATAGGGAAGTGGATCATCGAAGTGCGAACGTGTCGGTGATGAAGCAGCGAGGTCCACATACTCGTCATCCTGTGCCTCGTCCTCCCGCACCTCCTCCTCCACCGCGTTCTCCTTCCCTTTCCCTTTCCCTTTCCCTTTCCCTTTCCCTTTACGGTCTCCACCCAACGTACGCTTCATGAATGCGTACATATCTTGGACCGTCGCCTCCAAACGGGACAGTTTCGCATCGTGTGAATCCACCGTTCGAGCCAACCCGGTGTCGCTCGTCTCCAATACGATGATCCTAGATTTGGCCACCCGCGAGCTCACTCCCCTTGTCCTCCCCTTGCGATCAGAGCCAAGCACTTGGCTGAGTGCGTCTGTGGACAAAGATGCCTTGTCGGCATCAGACTGCGACTTATGCACTTCCTTAAGCTTTGCCTGAAACGACAAAAAGCACATGATTAGTAAAATAAGTAAACTAAAAAATTATAACGTAATTAACAAAATTTAAACTATCGGATTACTTACAATCGTGGCCGCGACGCTCGGGGACACCTCCTTGTCCTTCCCCTTCTTCGTCCGAAGAGCCACATAAGTATCGAGCCTATGTGGCTTACCCCCTAGCCCACTCCCTACCCCCTGAAATAAAATAAAGAAAAGTAAAATTAGTATCGGCCCCGCAAAGTAAATTAATGAAAAATTAAATCTTACCTGCATCCTATGCTCCACCTCGGCGTAAGAGGTCCAGCCGAAGTAGTGCACATCCGTCTTTTTTGCCCGATTTTCCCTCCCCGATTGGCGACATGCCAATTGTCGATCCTCGATCTCATTGTCAATGAACTTCTGCCATTGTGCCAATGAGATCGGCTCCTTGAGCGGGACGGATTCACGCCATTGGATAATCGACTCTCTTGTTTTCCCAAAGTACCGTGCCCGCATATTTTTTTCCACGACTTGAGTTGCTCCCTAATCTGCTCCAAAACGGGATCGCGTAGCTTTGGATCCAAGTTGAATTGTTCCTGTCCAACAAATACAATGTTAGTTGCGAATAAATATAAATATAAATATAAATATAAATATAAATATGAAATTGAAATTGAAATTGAAATTGAAATTGAAATTGAAATTGAAATTGAAATTGAAATTGAAATATTCATATAAATATATTACCTGTAGTGCCGCCCAAACAGCTAACTTGAGCTCATATGGCACCTCCTTCCAACTCATAAACCCCGAGCCGATCACCATCTTTAGCAGTTCGAGGGATCTCGCTAATAGCTCCGACTTGTTCTCGACGGTAATCCCAAATTTTCCATATTTGGGGAGCCTAGGGGCGGAGGAGCCCTCGTCGTCTCCGCTACCACCGAGCCCAGACGACATCATCATAAACAGCATCATCATCTTCGCCTTAATATCTGAAATAGACTTTTTTGCTGTAAAAAAATGTTATTCCTACAGATAAAAAAAAATGTTAATAGTACACATACACACACCCCTACCCCACCCCCACCACACACACGCACACGTCATGCCACTTTTAAAACTAACCAACCCAACATTTCATCAATTAAACTAACAATTAAAGTATACAATTATTAATTTACTAATTTACAATGAGGGACAATCCTACTTTCATATGAAATTGGCACTAATTATTAATTTACTTTCATCTAAAACTATACAATTAAAATTACAATTAAAGCTATACAATTTCTTAATTAAAGATATACAATTGTTAAAATTGCCCCTCCACACCCCTTGCCCCCCTCCCCCCGCCACGCACACACGCACACACCTACGCACACACACACACACCCCACCCCCACCCCCACCCCCCACCACGAACCCCTCCCCCACCCCCACCCCCACCCCCTCCTCCCACCACACCCCACCCCCACTACCCCCTCCCCTACCACACACCACCATACACACACCTACGCACACACACACACACCCCACCCCCACCACCCCACCCCCTCCCCCCACCACGACCGTGACAACTACATTTATTGTTTATCAATAAAATTATGACATGAGATAATTATAATTGGAGCACAAATTTCATTATCATAAAGGGATAAATCCAACCAAGTACAGAGATTCTACAAATTAAAGTGAGAATTAAATTTAAGACTTTCTAACAGCATGCATGTGTATGGATTCTACATAGTTGGGCACGAAAGTAACTAATGATATTCCTAAAAACATACAATTGGAAACATTTTGTGAATTTACTAAACTTTATATAATATTATCAAATTCTGTTAAAAAATTATATAGGGTTTTACCTAATTGAATTAATTTCATGAATAATATTATTATCAATTTAAATATTCATATAATTAAATTTAACATATGAATTCTAGAACTTTTCTAACATTTACACAATTTTAACTATCACTAACATTTACACCATTCTAACTATCACTAACATTTACACATATATATACACACATACACATATACATATACACACATACACATACACATACATATAGAAATGAAAGAGAAAGAGAGGAAACAAAATATACCTTAGAGAGAGAGAGAGCAGAAATCGCGGATGAGAGAGAGAGAGAGCGGGAAAACCAAAAGAGGTGGGAAAAAAGAATCCTAGGGCTTTTTTTGCTGCAAAAGTTGTCACGGTCGTGTCAAGGTCATTGACCGTGACACGATCGTTACACGGAATTATCACGGTCATAGACCGTAATAAGGCCGTGACAAGTAAATTTGTCACGGCCTTGTCACGGTCAAAGACCGTGACAATTCTGTGTCACGGTCGTGTCAAGGTCAATGACCGTGACACAAAACGCGAGCTTTGTGTCACGGTCAATGACCTTGACAAGGATGGCCGGCTGAAAGGTGACAATTTGGCCATTTTGGTGTAGTGCTAGTTTAATGAGAATTAGATTTTGAATTAATTAAATATTTTGGAAATTGATGAAATTAAAATAATACAAGTTTAGTTGATTTGGGGAATTGAGGGTGGATTTCTCTTCCCTTGAATATTTTTCTCTCATTTAATTACACTCTCACTCATTTCCATCACTCACTAGTATTTTTGTCACACTTTATTTTAGTTTGATTACTCTTATTTTTGTTGTTAGTCTTAGTCATATTCACTCATCCTCAAAATTGGTTTTAATAGTGAACAAGTTTTAAAAAAAAATAGAAAAAGTAGAAAAAGCACAAAAAGAAAATAAAAGTGAATTTACAATTGTTCCCCTCACGTTACTCCCTTGATTCGGATTGATTCCCTTATTTACCGCTATGCTTGAGTTGTTATATTTGTAGGTAATTTGAGGACGTTGATTAGAGGATCTTTTCAAGCAACGACGAAAAAAATACACGCAAAAGTTCTTTCTATCAAAAATATTGATATTTGCTAAAATATTCAAGTCTTGCAAAATAGGATTTTAAACAAAACAACCCCTTGATGGGTATTTTATGAATAAAATGGCATTTTTACCTTGAAATATGGGAGAAAGCATAAAAAATATAAACCCATGATTATTATCTTGTTTAAGTGCATTTTGAGGAGTTCTAGGCTTGAAATTCTCTTTAACATGTGTAGAATCACGTAGTAAGATAGAAAATGGCATTTTAGACTCGATAAATTATGTTGAGATGGGTTTTATGAAGAAATGAGGAAATGAGGAAAATAACCCTGAACATGGTTTGTAATTTAATTAACATTGTGGACTAAACCATGCCTTTGGAGATGGTTTGTAATAATACAGAGATGCATGTGGTTTAATTCTTATTTAATTAACATTGTGGACTAAACCTGTTTTTATAAATAAATCTTATGAATCGACTCAATTACATAAAGTGGTCACCCTTTTTCCAACTTAAAAACGACAAATTAATCTTTAATAAATGGTTAAGTAATAAAAATAGGACTTCCCCCCTTCCCCTTTAACTCCTTGAGTCGGTGCGGGTTGACCCAACGGTGACCCAAACTCGGGTTGGGCCTTACACTTCTTATAAGGGGGAGAAATGTAATACCCCATATATTTATGGTATTTGTTACAACATTAGCTGAATTATAATTAATAATTACTTGCAACATTTTGTATATGTTGTTGTGTAGATGACATCATATTGCATATGTAGTGTTACGTAGTTGAATTGTGCGTTGCTTGGGTAAATATTAATTATAGTTAGCACAATTATTTAAAATACAACTTATGTGATGACTAAGTAATTGGCTAGCTTATAATAAATTATTAAGATAATTATGTAGTGACTTAGTACTACGGGCGCCTATGGAATGGACACGGGTCTAAGTGTGATGGGTTTACTTGTTTGGATGATTCCCTCGGCATTGGATCCCACATATTGTGAGGTAGGTTCTTATAATATCGAGTTACAATTAATTAAAATTTTTAATTAAATACAATATTTATTAGATAATTCATAAATTTAAATAAATAAATAACTCTCGAAAATAATAATTTTGGGTAGGTTCGTAGAATGTTTTAAAATAATGAAAAAATGGTTCATTGGGTTAGTATTTGTTGGGTCAATTTTGAGATCAGTTGGAGCTTATTGGTATATTTTTATAAATATGTCAAAATAGGGACCCGACCTAATTATGAAATTAGCAGCTAATATAAATTAAATAGATTAACTAAAAACTCATATAACGCACTTGAGAAGCCTAGCAACCCAGGAGAAAGGAGAGGAAAACCTAGATTAAGATATTCGAGGTTTGTAGTGTTGATATTAACTATCCCCGTAAGGCAAGTATACTTTATGTTAAAATAACATTATATTTGTGTCATGATGATTATATATTAGAATCTGCATAAAAGATTAGATGACTCATTAATTAAGTAATTATAATTAATTTAATTAGATGATGAATACATGAACTAGTTTGATTGAATAGACAAATCAATAATAAAAAAACTTGTAATTTGATAATAAAAACTTTAGAATTTTAATTTACATGTAATAAGCTTCAAAACCTCCGTGTTAATTTGAAAATTTGACTTGAAATCGAATGTTAATTTAATACATTTGTAAAGGAAAATGAAGTTAGGTTTAGATTGAAATACATGGGTTTGAACCTTTAATCGTGTAGAATAACTTTAATTATTGTAAAAACATGTTAAAATCATTATTCCAAAACTTATATGTTGGGAGGAAGGGATTTGGTCTTGTTTAGAGGTTTTAGTATGGATTTGAGGTGTTTTCATCATCCATTAGTGAAATTGAGGTGAGATTAAAAGCTCGGTCCTGATGGATCAATCCGGAATAGGCGGATCCATCCGGTTTTGGGTGGATCCATTCGATCTGTAGCTTGAAAATTGGGGTGAATATAGGGATTTTATGCGTTGTTCATAAAATGTAACTTTTGAGCTTTGGGAGTAAATTAACATTAACATATAAAATAGTAAGTTGGGGACATCACCTATTTTTAGGAACCTTGGGTTCGAGTTAATGTCTAAATGATCGATTTATATTAAATGTTGAGTAAAACATTAAATAATTAGTCTCACCTTTAGTAAGGGATGCTCGTGGGTAACCCATTGGTGGAGATGTTATGGGGCACATATAACGTGACAGCGCATGGTATGCCAGTGGGTGTTAAGGTTTCTTCTTAGGACTTATCACCTCAATCCTACGTAGTGAGGTAGTCGTTTCCCAAATTAGGATGATGGGGCTTGATCCTCTCGTATAAGCAATGATATTGGGTTTTACATTAGGTTTGATATCGTCGTGATTTCTAATAGAGAAAATTTTCGCGTATATTTTTTTTTCGTCATTACTTGAAAAGCTCCTCTAATCAAAATCCTCAAAAATACCTACAAAATAATATCAAACTCAAGTGTAGAGGTAAGTAAGGGTATCAATCCACATCAAGGGGGTAAGCTAGAGACAAACTCAATTGTAATTCAATTTTTATTTTCTTTTTATGCTATTTCACTTTTTCTAACTTTTTTTTTTACTTTTCAAATATTAAAACAATTTTTGAGAAGATGAGGGTGAAATAAGACTAAATTAAATCAAGATGTAAATAAAAGTAAATGAAAATATTAAGTAAACCTAACTAACTAAAAATCTAAAATATGAGAATGGTGAGGAAATAAAAGTGAAAACAATCAAGGGATAGGATGACTCAAAATATTTTAGTTAATCAAAATTAATTAGTTCATTAAAATTAATTATCCCAAGTTAGTATCAAAATCACAAATCAACTCTCGTTGCAAATGTAATTTTAATAATAAAATTTTAGTTAATTAAGTTTGACACTCCTACAACTCTTGAAAAGTAGATGTAAACATCATTTAATAGATCACCCGCTAAGATCGATCTAGTAGACTAACTTAAATCATAGAAAATAAATTTTAGAATTGAAATTCAAATCATAATATCGCACTTGAGAGACCCATATCTCTAGTTCGAATCTAAAATGGGTATTATAACTAGAATTTTGATTTTCTCTCGAAAATTATTTACCCTCTCTCGAGGCGTAAATACAAAAGTAAGAGTGCAAAATTAATCATCAAAGAGATATTTAATTTAAATAAGCTAATTAAAGTAAGATTAACATCCAATAATTGTCACCCCACCCCTTGAAAGGGTATCTAGCCTAACATGATTTTAAACATGATGAACACATAATCAAGGCTATAAAAAAATAAAAAAGAAGGGTAAGAGGACAAATCTTCAAACAAATCTCATTGATTTGCAAAATTGGACTCTAATCCTCCATTGAAATTAAGCAACATCCATTCAAATTGAGCTTTTCACAATATTCAATTACATATAAACACTCATTTGAATCAATCAACAATTAATTTCGCACAATTCTCTAAAAAAATAAAAACTATTTACAAAAATAATTTCATAATTTATTTTCTAATCTAACCTATCTCTCTCTAAAATTTTCTCTCTCTATCTACTTCATATGATCCTATTGATAAATCCTCAAATGGGGTCTTCCATCTTCTTTTATATGCACATGGAGCATGGGTGTTAAATTGGTAAATGGGGTGCAAGAGCATGGGGTGTGTGCACATGAGGGTAAATTGGGTAATGGAAGTGCACATGTGCAAGACAGAGGTCGTGAGGGTGAGGGGTGAGAGGATATTGGGGATAAAAATCTGATATGTTTATGGGGTATTTTGGGTATTTGTGTTAAATGAATTAGTTTGGGGTAGTTTGGGAAAATGGGTAAAAGATTGGTTTAAATGGGTTTTTATTTTATTTGTTGGGTTTGTGTTTTGGTCTTATTTTGGCTTTTTGTCTTTGGTTCTTAGTAGGAGATAATAAATCGTGTGTTTGCATTTGGAGAAATGGGTTCAAGTGGGTATCGCGGGTTGGGGTTCTGACTGCTGGAGGATCGGGTTTAGGTGCGGTTAATGGGATGCCGTAGTTTGAGCGCCGGAAGTGGGTTGAACAGATGGCGAGGGTTGGGTCGGAAAAGAGGCCGCCGACGTTTGGTTGCTGGCCGACGGCGGGTTTCGGGTTTTGGAGGTTTTGGGTTTGTGATGATGAAGGTTGGAGAAGGAAAAGAAAATGGTGGTGATTTGAGGTGTGGAGTGAGGGTGTAGTTGGGTTATGGAGTTGAGGAGATAGAGTGTTGGGTGAGGAAGAAGAAGAAGGGTGGCATGTGGTGTGGTAGGGTGTAGGAAAGTTGGGTGTGTATGAGTGTGAGTTGTTGAGGTATGTGTAATGTGTATGGTATTGAGGGTGTGAGTGGGTTACGTGTGTGTTTAATTTGGACACCTAAAAAAATAAAAAATAAAATAACTAAAATTTTAAAAAACAAAATCTATAAAAACTAAAACTAAAATTAAAATAAAATAAAACTTCTAATCTATAAAATAAAACTAAAATAAAAGAAATAAAACTAAAAACCTAATAAAAAAATAAAAACTAAAGATCTAAAAAAAAGTAAAATATAATAATACGAAAAATAAACTCCTAAAAACGAATCATAATAAAATAAGCTAAAAACTAAACAAAATCAAAATAAAACATTGTTAAATAAAAAGAAATAAAAAGTAAATCCTAAAAATTAAAACTATTCAAACTAAAAATTAAAAATATAAAAAATATGAAAGGGAACAAATCAAACACACACGGCTCGGGACAAAGTTTAGGCTAGGTTAGGGTAGACTAGGGTTACGGGATTGGTAATTAGCTCCATAATCCGCACAATTGCTTTGAAATACGCGTTTGAGCACCGCAACGTGCATTCGACCTACAAAATACACAATAAAGCACATAAGACCCAAATTGCCCAGAATTAGCAACTAAAATACATCTATTCGGGGTATAAAATGTACAGTTTTTTGTGCTTATCAATTTTCCTTGTTGTTGCTTTGTCTATAGTGTTTGGGCGTCTTATAGTTATAATTAGTAGTGTCATAAGTAATCCCCAAAGGCATAGGTGTAGGCGTTCATAATTTGGTTACTGGTAGTATATGACCCAATGTGATTAGATGTGGGTTGGATATACTCACATGGATTCTGGATTGTGCAGTTTACTATTAGCTTACTCATTATGTTTATATACTAGGGATGTATATGTAGTATAATAACCCAAGAATGTTAAAGTAAGGAATAATTAAATAAAAGACGGAATCAGAGAACAAGATTTACCTTTTGGGATTGCATATTAGCATAACATATTTATAGGTTGTTTGGGTTGAGGTAACTTTAGTCAAATTAATATCGGAGGAATATATGTCTTATTATTATGGTTCAAATGTAATGGTATCTTTACGCCATGTATCATTGTTAGGTTTAATCTATAATGTGGATTTCTTTTTCAAGTCCTAGACCGCAGCCACCATAGGCATGAACAACTTTCTTTGGAGGAGTTTCTACAGATTCATTTAACTTTCATCAGTCTTAGGATGTACGTGTTTAATGTGTATCTCTGTTATAGTTCTGTATTCATTTATGTTCAGTTATTCAGACAATTTGTTTATTTATTCAGTCTTCCTTCTGAAGTGAGATAGTTGTATTGGATTTATTTATTTCAGTTGGATTTTATTCAGAGTTGAATTTTATTGTTTTCTCAGTTTATTATATTTTTGTGGGTGGATTCTAGCATTTATATATTATTGTAGTTGGATGGTATCCGAGTTGTGTTATTTATTTCTCACTATGATATTTAGTGTTTTATATTGTTATTTTATATATCGGTCATGATTAGAATGTTACTAATTATTTGACTCTCGCAAATTATATATTTAAAAGTAAGCAACCTAATTGTGGATTTTACAGGGTGTAAAAAATCGAAGAAATAAAGGCAAAAACTAAAAACAATATCTTATCATAGACGTTAGAAACATTATTTTTCATGATATTACTTAAATCAAATGTAAATACACAACTAAGATGAAAAAAGAAACATGTTGTACATGTAAAAGCAACAAAAACCTTATGGTCTTATGGTTTCAACCACCCCCACCCCCACCCACCCACCCACGCACACACCCCACAAAAAAAAACCACATATACAAGAAACCCCCCCCCCCCCCCCCCACCACCACAAACATAGCGGTATATCTTAGAGTGTGGGAAAGCAAATGTTGGAAACAACCTCACGTGAGAGATAAGATAAATGAGAACCTGCAACACCAAATAGAAGAAATAGTAAATGCACCACCCCTTCATTTTTAGTTGGCCAATCCCAACCCTTTTAACATATTCTTTAACCAATGTAATCCAAAAAAATCTCATACCGTTGATAAAAAAATGTGGATTCTTTGAGCTATGGCCTGTAGTACAACATGTTTATAGTATTATGAGTGTATAGAAAAATAATTTGTGTATCACAAATAACTAGCTCCTTGCACTTATAAACTCACATTACTATAATAAAATAATGGTTCACAATAGAAAAATATCAATATTTATAATAGTTTTCGTAACTTAGCCTTATTTACTGGTAAAAAAAACACTTAACTTTATGTATTTACTTTTCTTATTCTAAAATATTAGAAAACCAAAAAATTGACATTCAAGGTAACTTGAAATAAATAAAAATTCGTCTATCGAGTGTAAACCTTAAGAAGAACCCAAATAGATGTTAATAGTTAAGAAAATTCAACAATAACTAAGTTCAAATAAATCATATATATTGCCTTGCTCACAAATAGTAGACCTTTGTTAATGCCCCATTTAACATGAACAACAAAACGGTGTATTATTTCAGAGCTTAGTCCAATTAAAATTAGATAAAAGTATTAAATGATGGTACAAAATAACTTATGTAAGGACGGCCAAGAATATTGGTAATACAAAATATTTTTTTTATAATTTACATGTAAATTAAACTTAAAAATTGGTGGGGTTATGTTTCTATGTAAAGTGAGGCAAAAAAATCTTTTTTGAAATAATTAAATAAAGTTACCTTGCTCACACATTTTTTGAAATAACTCAACATATTAGATAGGTCATTTTATAATGTTCAATCCCAACAAAAAATATTAATATTGTTTTTTAAGCTTTAAATTTCTCCAAGAAAATGTATTATGATAATAGTTAAAAAAAAGGTTGAGTTCATTGACTTCAAGACTAGCACTGGAAAAATTAGCTCAAAACAATCTTTTTTTATCAATCGCACACAACACAATATATTTAACCCAATCTGGATGAGACCATAAATTCAAGAATATACGCAAACCCAAGTACACACTACAAAAGGGCCTAGCTTTTGAAGCGGTAGATGGTACTTATAAGTTTCAAGATTTTTGAATGTATGTCCGGTGTGGGATCAAGATTTGATTCTATGGCCCTTGTCCACTTGGTTTTTTTTATCAACTCACACAACACAATATGCTTAACCTAATCTCGATGAGACCATAAATTCGAGATTATAAACAAATCCAATCTACTCCATATAAGCATATTCTTTAACTCATGGGGCCCATATTCTTCAGTTGGCGGGACAAATTCGGGTTAAAAGATAAAAAATAAAAATAAATCAATAAAAAATGGGTCAAATTGGGCAACCCATTTTTATGCCTGAAATATACCCAACCCAAGAATCCATTGCACACCAACACATTCTTTAGTGGATTTCAAATGGATTTACATCTATATATTGGTATTATTTCTCTTCATCTTTCTTCAACAATTTGTATTGAGGATTTGAGTTTGCTACTGTAAGGATTTATTAAATAGGAAGACGATGAGGTAAGAATAAATTTCTTTTAATGGCAAAAAGATAGTACAAAAAATACAAATGAAAATCGACTCACCCGACCAAAACCCAGCCCACTTTATGTTTCATCCCACATTTGACCCGCCGAAATCTAAACCAATCCATATTTGGCCTGCCCAAATCTATCCAAACCCGCCTAATTATCGGTGTTATTCATGACTTATCAAATAAAATTTAATTACAAAAAAAGCAAAGCATATAACCGAAATCAACCCATTTTTTTACCTTTTTTTAAATATATCATCGACTTAGGACCTCATTTGATTCGACCTCTATGTGTACACATAGACACTCACATATAATCATGATCTTTATGTTCTTTCTTTATTCACGTGAGAATCTTCATAAAATTTTATTATTTTAGATAAATTTCATGATTGGATATCTTTAACGAGTCCTCGGTTATCTTGATTTTTATCTGCATTTTTAGGTGAAACAAAATTTTCGCCTTATTTTCTTATTTATTTCTAGAATATTGTAGTAACAGATAAATAGCAAAAAAAATCTTTCTCTAAGAGACTTCTTCTTTACAAATGTAGCAGACACTCCGTAATCATGAAATTAACATCTTTCTTTATAAAAAAAATTGATAATTTTTATCAAGATATTAATGATTACAACAAAATATAAAGCCTATAATCAGCCAAGTCAACCAAATAAAATATTTATCTTCTGTTTCATATCTTTATTCCATCGTTATTTAATAGTGAGACTAAGACCCTCCCGCATTGTTAATCCGTTGTTGGCATCAGAATCTACAATCGTTATATATATCTATTATCCAATTCCCCCCCACCCCCCAAAATGACTATTGGTTCATTGGAAATCAAAGAGTGGCAGTGTCTTGATGGGTTTTGATTAATAGTTTTTTTGTATTTAGTTTCATCTACAAAGATTTATTAGGCTCCACTCTTGTATGTTTTAAAATTGTAAAAGGTCCCATAACCATCCAAAATAGCCTGTAACTTCTTTGTAGCCACCCATCTTTGTTTTTACAGAGAATGACATGTGTCTCATATTTGTTATAATAGGACCAACAACTAAAAAAATAAAAACATGAGAGTGACCACAAATAAATATTTTCAAATGGGACTGAATACTAGGGGTGACAATTCGTGTGCGTCGTGTCGTGTTCGGGTAGTGTCATGTCGGGTTCGTGTTAAGTATTAGTCAACACTAACCCGACCCATTTAACTAATCGTGTCAGATGAGCAAACACTAACCCGACCTATTTATTGTCATGTCGTGTTCGGGTTGACCCGCATAACCCATTAAGTAGAATATAAAATAACTTTTTTCTTCTCTCTTAGCCAATCATACCAATCATAGGCCTACAATAACTTAAATTTAAGTAATTTCAACTTCTTGCAACACATAAATAATTTATCATCCGATTCTCTATGAATTTTATAGAATGTCTATCAAGATATATAAATTATCTAATATATTCTCCATAAAATACGAGTTAAACGGGTCTATTCGTGTCATTTTCGAGTTATACGAGTTTGACACTAACCCAACCCGTTTATTATTCGTGTTGGCGGGTCGTGTCATATTCGGATTCGTGTCAATAAATTATCAACCTTAATCCGCTAACTTTGTGTCGAATTATCGTATCGTATCAAAAATTATCACCCCTGCTAAATACTTAACACACACACGCACATATATAAATGTACCACTTAATTTTATCTTAATGAGCCATGGTGCTTTAAAATACAATTTACAATGTGTTTAAAAAGTTAAGGAAAAAATGTGGAGACCTTTATCAAAACTATATATATATACATCCAAACAAAAGGGTGTGAGAAAGACTGGGCGGCGGCCAAATTTTTTGCAATGGTACTTCACCAGATCAATTTTTGATGTAACGTTTATAGCCATGAGAACCGATCCGAATCTTTTATATCGTTATGAAAGTGATCAAATGATATATAGAACAAACTAATACGAATTGGACATAACCATATCATCACATCAAGACCCAACTACAGTAGAAAATAATTAATTACAAGGAACGATCTAGTGATCTATGGACATCCTTTCCTCGATTAAATCCCTTGCTTTGTTTTAATAACACAAATCAAAAAATAGTAATATGAAGAAGCCCAACTATTGAATAAAATTAATAGATTATGTACTTTTAGGACTTAAAATAATATTGATTATGGATATAGGACAACAAACATTTCGTTTTCATTTTTAATCCCTATGTTCAAATTAAAGGGACACGTGGCATGCTGTGATTGGTTGACGTTTTATGAATATGGGTCTGCGCCAGCGGCTTTATTCAAAAATAGGGACTAAAACTATAAATAAAATATTTGTTGTCCTATTTTCAAAACACATATTACAATAGATCCTAAATTTACAAAGCCCCTAAAATTAATCAAAATATTTTGGTGTATATGGGGTCTGAGATATAGTGGGAGGTTGACACATATTGTGAGATAATTAAGTAATATTAATAGTTCACTCTACCACCAATGATATTGTCTCCACTTAAACCACCGTCCACAGCGACATAGGGGTTTATCATAAATCATATCCACAATTTGGTGATAATGGGGATTAAACCCCAAACCCGTGATGGCATAAGTCACACGCCATACAAATGGAGATGAAAATGCCTCAATGTTAGAATATTGTAAATCTAAATATTTGAAGTATTACTTTCGCTCACTAAGGCGATGGGGATGTAACTCTTTGGCTACCAAATTAACTATGACACCACAATGTTATAACCCACCTCCGTAGGGAGACCAATGTCCTCATTGGGATGAAATCAATCATCACCTAACATATTCTCACACTTATTTTCGTTGGGTATCGACTCTAATATCATGTTATAATATCCCAGTCCACCACCACTGATATTGTCCCCACTTAACTACCACTCACACTACTGCATGTTGTTTTATTCCAATTCATATCTACAAATTGGTGTCATAAACCACATGACTTACTATTGGAGTTTAAATGGACCCGATATCATAAAAGTGAATATATATATATATATATATATATATATATATATATATATATATATATATATATAATGCTCTTGTGCGGACCAATCCGCATTTTAAGAATGCGGACCGGACATGTGTCATCTAACAGTGCACTTAGAAATTATCGCCTAAATTATAGGCACACTCTCTCTCCTTTCTGGGTCACCGACAGGTGACACATGTTCGGTCCGCATTCTTAAAATGCGGACTAGTCCGCATAAGAGCAGGACTATATATATATATATATATATATATATATATATATATATATATATGTATATATAATTACTTTTCATTACATACTCCATATGGGACGTAACTCTTTCGCTACTAAATCGACCATGCAACCTATTTTTGATAATCCAATTCCTTAGGGAACCCCAAATCTTCATTGGGATGAAATCAACCATTACCCAACATGTTAGCAATTTATTCCGATTAGATAGTGGATCTGATACCATTTTGTAATACGTCACTCAACCACCATTGATATTATCCCTAAGTAATCACCCACTCATAGCGTTATGGGGTTTTATTCCAACTTATATTCACAAACTGGTGCCAATAGGTTATGAACACCTGATATGTGGTGTCATAAACCACGTGGCTTATAAATTGACTTGAAAAGCCCCCGGTGTTAGAATAGTATAAATCTAGATAGACGAACCATGGTTTTTCTCCACCCAAGCGATGTGGGATGTAACTCTATAAATCAATAATGCACCCGTATGTTATAATTAACCATCAGATATAGATAATTAAATTGAGTATTTGGATTTTACATTGGATCCCATATATATTTTATAATTATCGTAACAATACCCACAATGGATACTCAAACATTGTATTGCTAGTATTTCGTATCCACTTAATTTTATGATATTCACTTCTTATTATGTTAAATATCTAACCATTGCATTTTTTCTCAGAAGGATGCTCGGTCTTGACCATTACTATGTATTCTCATCTTAGTTTAGACGGACGTTCGACGTTATATTTATTATTATTGCACGAAGACCCTAACGGATGGTCGAGCATGACTATTATTAATTTTATCATCTTAGTCTCGACCGATGTTCGAAGTGTTATTTATTATTATTGCAGTGAAGATACCATGAATGATCAGGAGTAAATATTATTTAATATTGTCATCTTAATATTTAAGGATGTATGTGTGTTATTTATGGTTACTGCAGTGAATCCTTAACAAATGGCCAGGCTTAACAATTATCCATTCTTCTCATCTCAATTCAAATTGACGGTCGACATGAAATTTATGAAGGGAGTACCCTATCATGCATTTTTATTGTATTGTGATCATATTTGTTTGAGCCATGGACTGTTGGGAGGATAAATCATAAGAGATTGAACAAGAGTCCATGACCTACTAAAGTGAGTGCGACAAAGATTCCGTTATATAGGATATAGGAAAGAGTAGTAACACGTGGTGAGATCATAGAATTTGTTGTGATTATCTTGGGATTTTTGTTGAGAGGGCATATGTATATACTTTAATATACGCGCGCGTATGAGTATGTGTAGTTCTCTTTGAGCATTTATACGAGCATATTGAGTTTTTCACTCATACTCTACAATTTATATGCATTTAAGATTTTATACGAGTTTTGTATTGATCCTAGCTTTGTTGAAGTTTTAGGACGCCGGGACGATTAGATAGCTTTGTACCCCAATTTATTTATTTTGAAAAGATAGTTGTATTTATTTTATATTGTAATTAAAAAAAGACTTTGAATATTAATGAGAAAAATCAATGTTTTATTATTTGAGTTTCCACAAATATTTTAATTAGTTGTTGGGCATGACTAAATGGTTCGAAAAGAGGTTTAATCTTTCACTTATTTTTACTTTTTATTTTTAGTAGCACATCTTGGGTTGTTACGTTAATAGATACCAAGTTTCCACACTAGTGTCTAAAAAATCTAAAATGAAATTATATTCTTGTTCACTAAAGGTTAAATCTTGCATATTAGTTAAGGTTATTAATGACATTGAGAGATCACATTTGAAAGAAATATTTCATGGTTTAAAGTTCGTTATTAAGCCCAAAGAATGGTGAAATTAGTTGTGCAAACTTGAAAAGTTGACTTGTCAATGCCACCTCAATTTGCCAAGATTGAACAATTAATGTTAGTATTCTACAAATAATATCAATATTATCCTTTTTATTACCAGTGAGTTTGAAGTGACACTCCTACTTGAACTTATCAAGTTTGCAAAATTAATGTTAGGGTTGGCTTTTTGTTAGTTCTAAAATCAAGTTGGATTAAATATTAAATGTAATAAATTTTTAAAACTAAACATTAGGGGCCCGATTAATTTGGGAAAATAAGTCCGAGTTCCCCTAAAAAATCTAAATTTATTTTAGAACAATGAAAAACCAGGAAATGTGTTTAAATTCAATATTTTTCCAAATAAATTACTTGAGAATAATTTTAGAATTTCCACATTTTTTAGAAAATTGAAAAACTAATTAACATGTTTCAATTCATATTTAAACATGATTTATCATTGAAAATTATATTTAGACCCTCGATTTTTTTGTAAATTACATTTTAACTGTAACGCCCCGACCCCGATTTAGATTACCATTGGTATAACCCAAATCCGAATTGGGGTGTTAAAGGGGGGAGGGGGGAAAATTTTACTTTGTTATTTAAGAATTTTTTTTATTTAATTGATTTAAGGACATGATATTCATTTGTCATATTTTAATTTTTCAAAAAAAGAATAAACGTTTGACATGACTAATAAATTCAACTTATGAATTTGTCCATAAAAAAAAACATGTAATACCACACTTAATCTATCGAAATAAAGTTCACTGAGTAAGACAACACAATTATCCAAATCCCTTAATAAAGTTCCAAAATATTAATTAAAGTGCTACAAATATAAATCTTAAACATATTATGAAACGGTCAACAGAGCGTCTAATGTCGAGTCACACCCTATGCATTCTTATCGAGATCCTTTCCAGTGTCATGAACTAAAGTACCTGGGGTGGAAAAAAGTAAGGCGGTGAGCGAATGCCTAGTAGGGTGGGAAATGCTAAGCAATAATTTGATAATCAAAATACTATACATATACAATGCCTTTCGGTATTTTGTAAAATAATTTCAAATTCATTAAATGTTAATACAACTACATGCAATGCACTAGGGCTATACGCCCAACTCACACTTAAGTATTTTTCATGTCTCGTGCCAGGGACTTAACTTATTAATCCAACTATGTTGCTATTTAATAAGATCCATTTATTCAATTTCATTAATCCATTTATTTTCCCAATCATTCATGAATATTACTTTTATAACTTTGGGGTTTGCCAACATCCACGATTTCACGGCCTTTCACCGTCAGTATCGAGCATACATATGTTACACTGGCCAGCTTGTTTGGGGTCTTTCACCACTAGGGACGTCATGCCCTCTTTAATTATTCTTTCCGTCAATATCCGTATATCATTATCTTTTCATATATTCACATTCTTCCAAATATTCACATTCTTACAATTATTCTCATTATCCCAAGTACTCACATTAATCTTTTAGTGTTACTTCTTTACTTCATTATTTGCCTTACTTTTAAAATAATCGAGGAGGTCAACTAACAATAACATTTTACTTTGAACACTGACATCCAATCATCATTTACCCTATTTATTCATTAATGCATTAACACATTTTTAGTACCTTCAAAATGATTTTACTAGCATTTAAAGTAAGGAAACATTATCTTCTACTACTTTTTCACATAATTAACAAAATTGCCATTATGCCATTTTTTTCACCAAAAATGCATCCTTTAAATGGGTTTTCAAGGAAAAAAAACATATCTTTATAAGAACTTACTGTTTTTCTATAATATTTTACTCATTTAATCATAAACTTAATTATTAAAATTTCCATTTTAATGTAGAATTCAAATATAAGGTTTTAAATGAGTTTTCTACACCATTTTGAGTCGTTATCATCACTTTTTAACATCATCAAAATAGGGGCTGAAATTTATCATTCTTTCAAAACGTGATGAAATCTATCTATTTAATTTCAAAATATATCATTTATCATCGCTAAAACTTATTCAAGTATATTCACATGAAAGGAGGATTTCTACCTAAGAAATCCATGCATATGCATCCTACACATTCATATTCAAGTAGTATATGATTATAACATTTTTTTTTAACAATTTTCATGTTCTAATCATTCATTTATACAAGGATGATATTATGAAATTTAATCAACAAAGCTAGTTCATTTTAACACATAAAAAGAATGGGTTTGCATAATAGAAAATACAAGAACTAGTATTTTTTCTAGAAGAAATCATCATTCATCAGCATGGGTGTTTTAGGCTTTTAAAAATTTAAA